>JARHVA010005619.1:250000-637500 GCA_037957365.1 Torreya grandis | reverse complement strand
CCTCAATACATGTCAGATCCTCGAACCGTTTGAAGCTGGTGAACCAGGGAGTGATTCTGCACATGATCATGCCATAACAGGGATGCTCTGCTAAATGCTAACATTCCCTATATAATAGGAGCTCAGACAAATGTGTCCAAAAAAGCCCAAATGAATGCCAACTGAAACAAATTCTGCTAATCGAAGCCAAGCCAAGCTCCATCCTGACCCTCTATCCATATTATCAGCCTATGAAGGTCACATAATAGGCTAATCCTCATCTCTGAAGATGTCAACTAAAAAGGGGACATGACAATCCGCCCCTCCTAAAATTGCTTATCCCCAAGCAATCTCAGAACAACAAACCAATCAATCCACCTGGATCCCATATGTAGTTATGATCTACACTACTGTTAATCAATGTAAGCTCCTGCAATATCCTCAGAAATATAACCCAAAGGAATCCACAATCAAACTAGCGGATGCAACTTAACCAAACTCCGAAAGCACAACTGTCATAGTTAGGAACCCATGAGAAACAAACTCTCAAAGTGTCATAACCCAAGTAGAATGAACAACTTAAACTGCCAATTCCATCTACAAAATATGGTGCCAATCCATCCCATAACTGATCCCTTTGTAAAGGTGGCACGACCAACTGTACCACACTGTCATCGATGTGAGAAGAATCAATCTGGAAACTCAACTCCACTGGTATGCCAAACTCATCAGGACCAGGTACTCCCAAATCCTGAACATGTGTGTCAGCTCCAACAACATGTTCCTCAGCAACCACTATAGGAATGTACTCACCACCAACCATCTCAATATACAAATGGACTGGGTCTGGCACTGGTGAAGACCGCAAATGCTCCAACTCCGCAGTCACCTCAGCGAAATGAAACTGTGACTCCTCGAAAGCCAACTGCGTACTCTCAAGAATCTCAAAAGTCACCTCGAGCTACTGAGTAAGCTCACTCACCTTATCTTCCTTGACCAATAATGCATCATATGCTGTGCTGCCCCACTCCATAAGATAATCTCTGTCAGCTACCAATTGCATATAATCCTATCTCAGAATCTGAATAGCCTCCCATAAAGAGTGGATCTCTGTCAAGGATAAATAACTGCCTCCCTGCTCAATGCTAATAGGAGAACCCCATCCATAAACTACTAACAACTGACGAGCAGCATTGAAATGCTTTCAAGCGGTAGTAATGTCTCGCTCACTAACTCTCAGCTGACTAGACACATGGTGGCACTGGCTAGATTGTCTCCTACAATCCTCCTATGATGCATGGTCCAAAAGAGTAGACTCAAAAGCATTGATCTCTGGTGTACTACCATCCATACTCTGTGAATCAACTCCATAGCTCATATCAACATACAGAGTATCAACAACTGTAGCATCGATGTCCAACTCCTCCATACCAAAAGAAACTGTCGAGGAAACTAAGTCCTCAAAACTGTCCACTACATTCTCCTGGGTGTCATCTTCAATAATCAGATCCTGGGACTCTTCTACAATCTCTGCCATATCTGAGAGATCATCAACACTCAGTGTACTAACATCTGAGTACACCTCTACACTCTGAGTGCAAGCATCAAACTCATCCTCATCTAACTCTGAAGAAGCTGCTGCTAAAACTATCTCATCGTCACCATCTCTTATCTCGTAAGAATCATGGGACATGCTGCTATCCTGTCTAACTGATCTGTAGTGCTCTCTCCTCAGCTTAACAAAGCGATCAAAAGACATCCTCTCTCGAACCTCAGGTGATAATAACTCCCACTCCTCATTCACTATCATATACCGTGTGAATTTGTCTTTGAATGTAGGGTCTGAAAGAAATTCATTCATCCTTTTTTGGGTTTCAACCAACTGGTTCAAACTTTGTTTCAGCTTCCTCATATCCTTGTCTCACTGTTTCTGATTACTTGAAGTAATCATGGTTAATTAGCTGATTCAATGACCAAGCTACCCAAACTACCCAACAAGATGGCAGAATTTAGCTCTAATCTACCCAACAGGATGGCAGGAATTTGGCTCTGATCTACCCAACAGGATGGTAGGAATTTGGCTCTGATACCACTGTAATATCCCCTGTCCAATAGGGAATATAGAAAGACAAAATCTCTGATACCACTGTAATATCCCCTGTCTAATAGGGAATATAGAAAGACAAAAGCTCTGATACCACTGTAATATCCCCAACCATAGGGACTCTAGAAAGACAAAAGCTCTGAATTGTTTTTATGTATTCGTGCAAACTATCTCCAAATAGATAAATAAATCACAATATAATCTCTTATTTATTCGCTTAGATGATTACAATAGATGTCTTTTATCATGCATATAAACGAATATTAAAATACAGTCTTAAAAACCTGAGTATTTCGCAAACTGGGAAAAAAAACTTAAATCTGGCATGTCTCGGCCTGCTGTGTCAAAAACACAGTCGCCATCGTCGATTATACTGCTGTCATCGGTTTCCTGGTGTTGATAACCTACCAACGTCAGTATAAGGTCGACCGATGTCGGCCGCTGTCAGTCTTCGCCTGTCGATGTCGGTCTTTGAGTAGACTGATGTCGGTCACTGTACTGCCGATGTCGGTCACTGTACTTCCGATGTCGGTCTCTGTGCTTCCCGCGACACTTTCCAGCCTGATGCAGAATGGTACGAATTTGTACAGACCTGTACGGATCCCGTACAAAAGCTAATGGAAAATCGTGTGGCCTGTATGTTATACTCCAGATCTGAAGAAATATACCCTAATACAGAAGATCTTTATTCTGAACAATTACTGAATCAAAACATAAGGAAATAAATACCTGAAATCCCTGTGATAACTTCTGTGTGAAGTTATCTCCCAAACCTGTAAACCTCTGTGATAACTTTTGTATGAAGCTATCTCTCAAATCGGCAATAGATCAGTTGATATTTCACAGCCTCTAAATCGCACACACTGAAGAGTGGACGTTCTCCAATGCAAATGGAATCCTGGAACCCTTGGCTCAGTCTTCACAGAAGAATTTTTAGCAACAATCAATATCAATAATCTCATAATCAATAATGGCCTCCTCCCCATGAGAAACCCTTATATCCTCAAAAATATGTGCTTTCCCTAATTAGGGTTTCTTAAATTAGAATTAGGGTTTCTTCATTAAAAATAGGCTAAATAATTAATATTTGATTAAATCAATCAAATATTAATATCTCCCTCAATACGTGTCGGATCCTCGAACCGTTTGAAGCTGGTGAACCAGGGAGTGATTCTGCACATGATCATGCCATAACAGGGATGCTCCGCTGAATGCTAACATTCCCTATATAATAGGAGCTTAGACAAACGTGTCCGAAAAAGCCCAAATGAATGTCAACTGAAACAAATTTTGCTAATTGAAGCCAAGCCAAGCTCCATCCTGACCCTCTATCCATCCTATCAGCCTACGAAGGTCGCATAATAGGCTAATCCTCAACTCTGAAGATGTCAACTAAAAAGGGGACATGACAGATGATACTCTCCCTTTATACTACCTATGAGGGTGGGACAGTCTTGCATCCACCTCATTAAACAAACTAGTAGTTAGTCCAAACTCAAACTAATCATCAGCATATAACCATAATAAATGATTAAATGCAAGTAATGTACAAAATCATGATCATAAAGAATAATAAGACATATACAACATCTATCTATTTATATATTGAATATGTAACAGGGAATATAACTATCAATCATACAATATATACAAATCTAAGTCAGAAATAAGTATCAACACTACAATCATTACAATCTCATAATTTATCATTAATGCTTAAATAGTTTGTAGAGAAAAGCAGATATGATAAATTTTTTAATTATAAGGAAAACTGAATACAAAATGGTAAAATAGTTATATTTTAATATAACTCCAATATTTCTCATAATAAAAAATATTTTAAATAAAAATAAAAAACTTTGATACTACATATTATCTAATATTCTCTAAATTATATAAATTAAAAATTTAAATAAAAATAATAATATACAACTTAAAATATTTAAAATACATAAATAAAAACAAAACTCCAACATATCTTGGTATCAACTTACACCAATTCATATGAGGGAGATCACTATGTACAATTCTATTTTTTTGAAAAAATGATTAGATGATTAAATGCTCTTTATCATGATGGATTCTATTTTTTGAAAAATGGTAAGATGCTTAATGCTCTTATCATGATAGATTGTTTTGATATATGATTGTGTGAACTTTTTTTTTTTTTTAATTTTACATTATTTATGATGGAAATAATGGAATTCAGAATATAATTGTTTAGTTATTATGATGTCATTATCGGTTTATTAGTAACATTAATGTTGGGACATTTTTCCTTCCCTTTTAAGTTATGAACATTTTAATTGTGATTAGGCTTTCAATTTGTTTTTAGTTTACTTTTATTAGGGTTTAGGAATCAATGTAGAATTTTGATTTCGAAATTGGTTGACGGTATGATTAATTATATGAAAAAAATCATCGTGTATTTTTTTTTGTTGATTGATTGAGCGATCACTACATTAATTTTATGAGGGAAGAACTACAAATTAAGGATTTGTGAAATTTTAAAGGAACATGTTAAATAATTAACCCTAAAAAAATTAGATATATCATAAAATGGAGAAAAATTTAACCTTATAAGAGGTATAAAAAAGTACGTGTTCATCATTTAATGTTTTGTGAATAGATGGGTTTTACATCAAAATGAAATACATATATCCATACACATTTAAATAAGTCTAACCAAATGTAAACAATAAAATCAAACCTAATTAATATTCCAAAACTAGAACAATAATTTACTACAAGAGGGTTAAGAAAATATCTTAATTTATGACAATCTAGAAATAGTCATCACAATCTAATAGTAAAATTTGGGGTTTTATAGTAAGGGGAAGTCTTAAAACTTTTCGTGACCTGAGCATCTCCCTAGAACTATACACTCCAAATTTTAAGGCCCCAGGACCATAGACTCCACATTTTTAGAGAACAAAGTTGATTTGACCAATGTGTTTATCAGAGCTAGTGCTGAAAACCCTATATAATATTTGTAAACTTCATGTCGATCATTGGGATTTTTTTATTCTTCTTCAAACTGTAATAAGGTAGTTAAACCTATAAATGATAAAAGAAAATGATTTGTTTTGGGTCGTGTACTTAGGGTCAATAGAGTTTTTAAGTGTTGACCACGTACTAAGATTATAAATGTTACCCAATATCAAAGACAACACGCTAATAAAAATGCAATTCAACTAAACAATACAATGTGAAGTAACGTGTCATTACCCTGAATTTCAATGCTATAATGAATGTTATCTATATGATTGGTTCTTATAGAATGTTCAAAATAATATTGTGACAATGAATGCTAGATACTATTTTTGGTTTATTTTAGATTCTTGAATGTTTTCTATATACGTTTTGATGTTCTAAATGCACTAATTTATGTGTGTATTTATTGACCCCTTGAATTTAAATTAAAACCCTATTGGTGTGCAAACTGACATCTAACAAGCGAGCATATGGGCAAGACAAGACCACAAGACTTGGATGCACTCGTGGTCCCATAGGACATCCTCCCCTCAAAATGTATATTCTATGTTTTTAGGCCCTAGAAACATATGGTATATAGCTCTTTGGGGACCACCAAAAAGACAGAGTTAGAGAGAGAGAGGAGGGAGGGGAAGGGCGGGGGCACGGTCGGCGGGGTGAGAGAAGAAAAAAGATATGATAAAAAACAATCGACGATACACCAATAAAGTCTAATTTGAACCAATAATCAATAAGTACATAGATAACTTAGAATAACACAATTTAACAACTAATAATTGGAAAAAGGTCACATTTAGGTGGCTACATTTTCATCATTAACATATGACTTTTCATAAGTACTACATATATGATGCATCAATACAAAGAGAATTTGATCTCTAATAATCTAATACATACTCGTTCCTTGTCGAAAAAAGATTTGAATTTGAATCGAAAAACCATTAATTATAATTTTTATTTATTTATTTATTTAGATACCCAAAGTAATTGGCAATGTCTTTGACAAAACGATGGCTAAAACCTCAGTCCAAAATCGAGCACACAACTATCTTATCGCTGGATGTATAAATGAAAAAATAACCGATCCCTTAAAACATGAAATTAAACCCTAAATGGACGTTGGCAAAGCACCCTAGAATGGTAGGGCCCACCATCGAGGCACACCCTTGCGCCCAACCATGATTACGCGTACTTAAGACGATCCCTAATATGTCCCCTCACTTTGAGTTGAAGATCTCCGACTGCATAACTAGTAGCTTCTTATCCGTAGACACGAAGCCATATTTGAATTCTTGTTCCATATCCTTGTAGGTAGCTTGCTTCGCACTCCTCTCTTGTGTGCCGTTGGAATTGCCTCGTTCGAATATAAACCATATTGTCCACTCCATTGACTAAACAAGATTTAATACTTCTGAATTTCTTCCTTAATGTTATCGACCCTACCCCGGATATTGACAGTGTGCCAATGAATTTTGGCTAAGAAATTGAATCAATCTGTCTTCAATGTCTGGCGTAATTCTGTTGCCAAAAATCTTCTTCTATTAGTTGTTTTCTTTCATATCTCGAAGGCGTTGTTTTATTCTTGACCGATCTCGTTGTGGTTCATATTTCGAACATAAGACGCCACAATTAGTAGCTAATTATCCAAATGTATAGGTAAATTACATTGAATACGCGCAGAGTGGGCTGCACGGTGAATTAAAATGTTATAATCTTCCTGTAAGAAACGTAATTACAAAAAAAACAGTTCTGGGATCAATGAGAAACACATTTGACGCCATGTCACGAGGAAAATAAATGTCACGCGATCGACTCCGGTAGAATTTCCATCCTTAATTTTGTGAAAACACAATACATGCGTAATAAATAAATTGTGAAAACAAGAACTCAAATTTTATAAGAAAATAAAATTTAAATATTTCAAATAGAATTTAATTTAAGAATTAAAATCTTCATTTACATTGTGTCGCTTATCATGTTAACACAAAAAATTATTTAGAATAAGGACTTATATCTACAAAATGTTTGTTGATATGTATTGTGTGATGTGTTCCATATTTGTTCTAGAAGGGAAGACTAATAATAATAGTAGAAAGACAATACAATTTTTATTGGTCTTTAATAAATTGATAAGGTTGGTGGAAGGGAAAATAGTTTTTTCATAAATATATGTGCAAAATTCAGGGAAGAAAGTAAAGCTTTTGTTGATAATTGATGTTGAAGTTGAAGATCCTCTCCATGCATGATTTAGAGGAGCAGTTTGCTTTCAGTTTGTTTCGGAGTTAAGTTTAGACATTCAGTTAGTTAATTATAATTAGTCTTTGTTTATATGGAGTGAACATTTTTTTTTGGACAGCGAACAACTTTTCTTGGACAGCGAACAGTTCATGCATGTTTAAAACTATTTTAAAACTGTTGTTTGAACAGTCGGTTAAACTCCTCTAAGTCAAGTGCTTCTTGTGATTTAATTAGTTGCATCTTTTCTATTTTATATTTTGGAAAAACTGTAACAGATATATCAAAAATAATATAGAGTATTATTGTATATTTTTGGCTTGTCTCTATTGTAAGTGTTTGTTTTAATTTACTATTATTTTGTTACGTTGTTATAATTGGTTTATCAGTTGGTTGGCCCTGGATAAAATCTACATCTGGTATCAGAGCAGGTATTTTTTCTTTTGGGTTAAAGATTTAGTGGTTGGAATTTCACCAAAAGATTATCATGTCAAATTCTAAATCATTACCCATTCCAGAATTTGATGGAAATGAGTATGATTATTGGTGCATCAAAATGATGACTTTTTTTATAGGAAAATATTTGTGGGAGATTGTTGAATCAAATTATGCAGAGCCAGCTGATTGGAATGCCCTCACAGTCAATGATAAAACAGCGAAGAAGGAGGCTAAGAAGAAGAATGCTCAAGCCTTATTTCATATTCAAATAGCTCTAGATAAGAGCCTATTTCCGTGAATTACAGGAGCAAAGACGATCAAGGATGCTTGGAAGACTCTAAAAGAAGCTTACTAAGGTAGTGATCAAGTCAAAGTTGTCAAGTTATAGACATTGAAGAGAGAATTCAAGAATTTAAATATGCAAAAAGCTAAAAGTGTGAGTACCTATTGTGTCAGAGTAAAAGATGTGGTCAATAAGATGACTACACTTGGTGAAATTGTGAACAATGAGTTTATGATCAAAAAGGTGTTGAGGACTCTCACACCAAGGTGGAACCATGTTGCCATAATCATACAAGAAAGTAAGAATTTGTCTACCCTTCAATTTGATCATCTAGTTGGATCTTTGATGTCTCATGAAGAAAGATTGAGAGATTCATTTGGAAAAAGTGATGAGAAAGCCTTTTCCTCCAAATTACAAATCACAAAGAATGAATATGCCAATAGTAGCATCAAAAGTAATCAAGGCCATGGTAGATGTCAAAATCAAAATTACTCAAGAGGTGGTTTCTGAGAAAGAGGTGGTTTCAGAGGAAGAGGTAGAGGCCAATTTGATAAAAGAAATATCCAGTGTTATCATTGTAACAGGTATCACCACTTTAATTACAAGTGTAGATTAAAAGAAGGTGATAATGATAAAAGCGTTCATTATGCTTAAAAAGGTGATGAGAATCCTCTAGATAATTTATGTTTATCTTATGACAAAGTTAAAAATATTTCTAAAGATGTTTGGTATTTAGATTCGGGATGTTCAACCACATGTCAGGGAATGAAATTTTTTTTTCTATAATGGATGAAAGTTTTAAATCCAAGATCAAGCTTGGTGATGACAAATCATTGGAGGTTGCTGCAAAAAGAGCTATGGAAGTCCATACAAAAGAAGGTATGAAGAGTGTTAAAGACATTTATTACACACCAAAGTTAAAGCATAATTTGTTGAGTGTTGGACAATTATGTGAGAATAATTATAAAGTTGAATTTGAAAATCAACAATGTATAATTTATGATAAGAATCAAGGAAATAAGGTGGTAACAGTTGTGCCTATAACAAAGAATAGGATGTTCCCATTGAATTTTGGTGAATATAACAACAGCCTTACCAATATGGCATATGAGAATACAAGTTGGTTGTGGCATCTCAGGTATGGGCATTTAAATTTTCATAGTTTGAAGATTATAACATCAAAAGCATTAGTTTTTGGTTTGCCTAAGGTTGAAGAGCACAAGGAAGTTTGTGAAGGATATGCTAAAGGAAAACATGCAAGAGAGAAATTTTCAAAAGGCAATGCATGGATGGCCCATTATCCACTCCAGTTAGTTCATTCAGACATGTGTGGTCCTATGCAGACAAAGAATTTGGATAAGTCATCATATTTCATTACTTTTATTGATGATTACTCACCACAGTGTTGGGTTTATTTTTTGAAGACCAAAGGTGAAGCTCTTGAGACATTCAAGAGGTTTAGAGCCCTTGTAGAAAATGAAAATGGGTGAAAAATCAAATGCTTAAGGACTGATTGTGGAGGATAATTTTGTTCAAAAGCCTTTCAAGGTTATTGTGATATGCATGGCATCAAAAGACAACTCACTACTACGTATACACCTCAAGAAAATGGTGTAGCTGAAAGGAAGAATCATACAGTGGTGGAGATGGCACACAGTATGCTACAAACAAAGGGATTAAGCAATTCTTTTTGGGGAGATGCAGTTGCTACAACAATATATATTCTCAATTGGAGTCCCACTAGTGCACTTGACAGGATGACTCTATATGAAGCCTGGTATGAGAAAAAGCCAAATGTTAATTATTTCAAAGTTTTTAGTTGTTTAGCCTATGTTTATGTTCCTGATCAAAAGAGACAAAAGTTAGATCTCAAAAGTGAGACATGTATTTTTGTTGGAAATAGTGAGGAAAGTAAGGCTTATAGGTTATATAATCCTCTCACTAATAAGCTTATTGTGTCAAGAGCTGTGATTTTTGATTAAAGAGGGATTTTATGGTCATCAAAAAGGCCATATAAAAAAGTCAAAATCTATTTTAAATGATGTTATTATGGATGATATTGATCGTGGGCAGCCCACTAATATTTTTGTTCCAAGTGCTACAAATCCACTAAGTATCCCCTCATCTAGTTGTTCAATTCCAAGTGTAAGCCCAGATTCAAGTCCTAGTTCTACAAGGAAAGTAAGAAGATTGAGTGACATTTATCAAAGGAGTTCAAATCAAGCACATGAAAAAAATCCAAGAGGTGAGACACTGAATTTTGCTTTACTTACCAATGCTAATTTTGAACCATCATGTTTTGAAGATGTATATAATAATGAGGTTTTGATGCAAGCAATGCAAGAAGAGATGGATTCTATTCACAGGAATGACACTTGGGAGCTTACAAAGCTTCCACATGACAAGAAGAAGATTGGCACCAAATGGGTCTACAAGACTAAGTGTAACAATGATGGAAGTGTTGAAAGGCATAAGGTAAGATTAGTTGTTAAAGGATTCACACAGAAGTATGGCATTTATTATGAAGAGACATTTACACCAATAGCAAGACAAAAGACTATTAGAATGTTGATTTCATTAGCAGCTTAAAAGAATTGGAGCATCCATCATATGGATGTGAAAAGTGTCTTCTTGAATGGGAACTTAGAAGAGGAAGTATATGTGGATCAGCCACAAGGTTTTAAAGTACAAGGAAAATAAAATCATGTCTACAAGTTGAAGAAGGCTTTGTATGGCCTCAAACAAGCACCAAGAGCATGGTATGCTAGAATTGATGGATATTTTCAAGAGAATGGCTTTCAAAGAAGTAAGAGTGAACATACCCTTTCCTATAAATAAGAAGGTAATGATATTCTTATTTTAAGTTTGTATGTTGATGACTTGTTGTAAATGGGTAGCAGTTTTATGATGAAAGATGAATTCAAAGTTGTTTTGATGAATGAATTTGAGATGAAAGATTTAGGCCTCATGAAATATTTTTTTAGAATTGAGGTATATCAAAGTGAGAATGAAATTTTCATTTGTCAAACAAAGTATGCCAAAGATATGTTGAAGAAATTTGATATGGTTGATTGTAAACCAGTCTCCACTCTAGTTGATCATGGAGTTGTGTTGTGTAGAGATGATGGTAATGAAATAGTTGATGAGACAGCTTATAGGAGCATTGTTGGAAGCTTGATGTTTCTAACTCACACAAGACCTGATATTGCTTATTTAGTTTCACTTGTTTCAAGGTACATGACAGAGCCATCAAAAATACATATGAAGGTAGTTAAGATAATTTTGAGGTATGTGAAAGGCACTCTAGATTTTGGTATTCATTACTACACTTCTAAAAGGTTCAATCTTGTTGGTTTTAGTAATTCTGATTGGGGAGGTAGTTTAGATGACCAAAAGTCGATATTTGAGAATTGTGTTTCACTTAGTTCTAATTTGATTACTTGGAGCTCAAAGAAGCAAAGTATAGTTGCCCTTTCTTCTACAGAAGCAGAGTATGTTGAAGTCACTTCAATAGGTACATAAAAATTGTGGCTTAGAAAACTTCTTGAAGAAATTAGAGAGATACAAATTTAGTCCACAGTGATTTTTTGTGACAACATTAGTGCAATTAAATTGGCCAAGAATCTAGTCCATCACAACAAGACAAAACATTTTGATTTAAAACATCAAGTTATCCAAGATTTAGTGTAAAAGAAGGCAATAGAATTGAAATACATCAACACTAAAGAACATTTGCAAATATTTTCACTAACGCAGTTGCAAAGGATCAATTTTTGACACTCAGAGATCAGATTGTAAGCCATCTCAACATCACAGGGGAGTATGTTGATAATTGATGTTGAAGTTGAAGATTCTCTCTATGCATGATTTAGAGGACTAGTTTGCTTTCAGTGTGTTTCAGAGTTAAGTTTAGATACTCAGTTAGTTAATTATAATTAGTCTTTGTTTATATGGAGCGAACATCTTTTCTTGGACAACAAATAACTTTTCTTGGACAACGAATAGTTCATGCATGTTTAAAACTATTTTTATACTGTTGTTTGAATAGTTGGTTAAACTCCTCTAAGTCAAGCACTCCTTGCTATTTAATTAGTTAAACTTTTGCTATTTTATATCTTGGAAAAATTGTAACAAATATATCATAAATAATATAGAGTATTATTGCATATTTTTGACTTGTCTCTGTTGTAAGTGTTTTGTTTTAATTTACTGTTATTTTGTTATGTTGTTATAATTGGTTTATCAGTTGGGTGGCCCTGGATAAAATCTACATCTGGTATCAGAGCAGGTATTTTTTCTTTTGGGTTAAAGATTTAGTGGTTGAAATTTCACCAAAAGTTTATCATGTCGAATTCTAACTCCTTGCCCATTCCAGAATTTGATGGAAATGAGTATGATTATTGATGTATCAAAATGATGACTTTTTTGATTAAAAATGATTTGTGAGAGATTGTTGAATCAGGGTATGCTGATCCAGTTGATTGCAATGCCCTCACAACCGATGATAAAATAGCTAAGAAGGAGGATAAGAAGAAGAATGCTCAAGCTTTATTTCATATTCAAATAGCTCTAGATAAGAGCCTACTTCTACGAATTACAGGAGCAAAGACAGCCGAGGATGCTTGGAAGACTCTAAAAGAAGCTTACCAAGATAATGATCAAGTCAAAGTTGTCAAGCTACAGAGATTGAAAAGAGAATTCAAAATTTTGAAGATGCAAGAAGCTAAAAATGTGAGTACTTATTATGTCAAAGTAAAAGATGTGATCAATAAGATGGCTACACTTGGTGAAATTGTGAACAATGAGTTTGTGATCAAAAAGGTGTTGAGGACCCTCACACTAAGGTGGAACCATGTTGTCATAATCATAGAAGAAAGTAAGAATTTGTCTACCCTTCAATTTGATCATTTAGTTGGATCTTTGATGTCTCATGAAGAAAGATTGAGAGATTTATTTGGAGAAAGTGATGAGAAAGTCTTTTCCTCCAAATTACAAATCACAAAGAATGAATATGTCAATAGTAGCATCAAAAGTAATCAAGGCCAAGGTAGAGGTCAAAATTAGAATTACTCAAGAGGAAATAGAGGTAGAGGTGGTTTCAAGGAAGAGGTGGTTTCAGAGGAAGAGGTAGAGGCTGATTTGATAAACGAAATATCCAGTGTTATCATTGTAATAGGTATGGCCACTTTAATTATGAGTGTAGATTAAAAAATGGTAATAATGATAAAAGCGTGCATTATGCTCAAGAAGGTGATGAGAATCCTCCAGATAATTTATTTTTATCTTATGACAAATTTAAAAATGTTTCTAAAGATGTTTGGTATTTAGATTCAGGATGTTCTAACCACATGTCAAGGAATGAAAAACTTTTTTCTATAATGGATGAAAGTTTTAAATCCATGATCAAGCTTGGTGATGACAAATCATTGGAGGCTCTTGCAAAAGGAGCTATGGAAGTCCATAAAAAATAAGGTATGAAGAGTGTTAAAGACATTTATTACACTCCAAAGTTAAAGCATAATTTATTGAGTGTTGGAAAATTATGTGAGAAGAATTATAAAGTTGTATTTGAAAATCAAAAATGTATAATTTATGATAAGAATCAAGGAAATAAGGTGGTAAAAGTTATGCCTATGACAAAGAATAGGATGTTCCCATTGTTTGGTGAACATAACAACAGTGTTGCCAATATGGCATATGAGGATACAAGTTAGTTCTGCATCTCAGATATGGGCATTTAAATTTTCATAGTTTGAAGATTCTAACATCAAAAACATTAGTTTTTGGTTTGCCTAAGGTTGAAGAGCACAAAGAAGTTTGTGAATGATGTGTTAAAGGAAAACATGCAAGAGAGAAATTTCCAAAAGGCAATGTATGGAGGGCCCATTATCCACTCCAGCTAGTTCATTCAGACATTTGTGGTCATATGCAGATAAAGAGTTTGGGTAAGTCATCATATTATTACTTTTATTGACGATTACTCATGACAGTGTTGGGTTTATTTTTTGAAGACCAAAGGTGAAGCTCTTGAGACATTTAAGAGGTTTAGAGCCCTTGTAGAAAATGAAAAAGGGTGAAAAATCAAATGCTTAAGGATTGATCGTGGAAGAGAATTTTGTTCAAAAGTTTTTCAAGGTTATTGTGATATGCATGGCATCAGAGGACAACTCACCACTGCATACAAACCTCAATAAAATGGTGTCACTGAAAGGAAGAATCGTACAGTGGTGGAGATGGCATGCAGTATGCTATAAATAAAGGGATTAAGCAATTCTTTTTTAGGAGATGCAGTTGCTACAATAGAATATATTCTCTATTGGAGTCCCACTAGTGCACATGACAAGATGACATCATATGAAGCCTGGTATCAGAAAAAGTCAAATGTTAATTATTTCAAAGTTTTTGGTTATTTAGCCTATTTTCATGTTCTTGATCAAAAGAGACAAAAGTTAGATCCCAAAAGTGAGTCATGTATTTTTGTTGGATATAGTGAGGAAAGTAAGGCTTACAAATTATATAATCCTCTCACTAATAAGCTTATTGTGTCAAGAGATGTGATTTTTGTTGAAAGGGGAGTTTATGGTCATCTAAAAGGCCATATGGAAAAATCAATATCTATTTTAAATGACGTTATTATGGATGATATTGATCATGGGCAACACACTAATATTTTTGTTCCAAGTGCTACAAATCCACCAAGTAGCCCCTCATCTATTTGTTTAATTCCAAGTGTGAGTCTAGATTCAAGTCCTAGTTCTACAAGGAAGGTAAGAAGATTGAGTGACATTTATCAAAAGAATTCAAATCAAGCACATGAAGAAAATCCAAGAGGTGAGACACATAATTTTGCTTTACTTACCAACGTTGATTTTGAATCATCATGTTTTGAAGATGTATATAATAATGAGGTTTGGATGCAAGCAATGCAAGAAGAGATGGATTCTATTCACATGAATGACACTTGGGAGCTTACAAAGCTTCCACATGACAAGAAGAAGATTGACACCAAATGGGTTTACAAGACTAAGTGTAACAGTGATGGAAGTGTTGAAAGGCATAAGAAAAGATTAGTTGCTAAAGGCTTCACACAGATGTATGGCATTGATTATGAAGAGACATTTTCACTAGTAACAAGACAAGAGACCATTAGAGTGTTGATTTCATTAGCAAATCAAAAGAATTGGAGCATCCATCATATGGATGTGAAAAGTGTCTTCTTGAATGGGCACTTAGAAAAGGAAGTATATGTGGATCATCGATAAGGTTTTAAAGTACAAGGAAAAGAAAATCATGTCTACAAGTTGAAGAGGCTTTGTATGACCTCAAGCAAGCACCAATAGCATGGTATGCTAGAATTGATGGATATTTTCAAGAGAATGGCTTTCAAAGAAGTAAGAGTGAACCTACCCTTTACTATAAACAAGAAAGTAATGATATTCTTATTGTAAGTTTGTATGTTAATGACTTGTTATATATGGGTAGCAGTTCTATGATGAAAGATGAATTCAAAGTTGTTTTGATGAATGAATTTGAGATGAAAGATTTAGGGCTCATGAAATATTTTATAGGAATGGAGGCTTATCAAAGTGAGAATAAAATTTTCATTTGTCAAAGTATGCCAAAGATATGTTGAAGAAATTTGATATGGTTGATTGTAAACCAGTCTCCACTCCAATTGCTCATGGAGTTATGTTGTGTAGAGATGATGATACTGAAATTGTTGATGAGATAGCTTATAGAAGCGTTGTTAGAAGCTTGATGTTTCTAACTCACATAAGCCTTGATATTGCTTGTTCAATTTCACTTGTTTCAAGGTACATGATAGAGTCATCATAAATACATATGAAAGTAGCCAAGAGAATTTTGAGGTATGTGAAAGGCACTCTATATTTTGGTATTCATTACTACGCTTCTAAAAGGTTCAATCTTGTTGGTTTTAGTGATTTTGATTGGGGAGGTAGTTTGGATGACCGAAAGTCAACATCTATAAATTATTTTTCACTTAGTTCTGGGTTGATTACTTGGAGCTCAAAAAAGCGAAGTATAGTTACCCTTTTTCTACAAAAGCAAAGTATGTTGCAATCACTTCAGTAGGTACACAAGCATTATAGCTTAGAAAACTTCTTGAAGAAATTGGAGAAATACAAATCTAACCCACAATGATTTTTTATGACAACATTAGTGCAATAAATTCGCCAAAAAAACCCATCACAATAGAACAAAACATTTTGATTTAAAGCATCATTTTATCAGAGATTTAGTGCAAAAGAAGGCAGTAGAATTGAAATACATCAACACTAAAGCATAGTTAGTAGATATTTTCACTAAGGGAGTTGCAAAAGATCAATTTTTAACACTCAGAGATCAGATTGTAAGCCCTCTCAACATCAAGGGGGAGCATGTTGATAACTGATGTTGAAGTTGAAGATTCTCTCCATGCATTGATTTAGAGGCCTAGTTTGCTTTCAATTTGTTTCAGAGTTAAGTTTACACTCAATTAATTATAATTAGTCTTTGTTTATATAGAGAAAACATCTTTTCTTGGGCAACGAACAAAGTTTCTTGAATAGAGAACAGTTCATGCATGTTTAAAACTATTTTTAGACTATTATTTGAATAGCTGATTAAACTTACGTCAATAGACGCCTCCTTTTATTATGAGCTTTGTTACAACAAAACATGCGACAGTAGGTAGGGGCTAAATGGCTACGGCTTCACACTATTATATAAAATTATATATTACAAATATTTCTTCAAGCTTTTGTCTCTCATGCTCCTATGCAAGGCAAGAGAAGAGCATACACTTGAAGTTGAAAGATACTAAATCTCTGAGACTCAGAAATTTTTTGATGCCCAAATACAAGTAGAGAGGTCTTATTTATAGCAATATGGGAGGTCCTACCTGGAATCTTTGCCTAGGCAGTGTCTGTCCCATCATGCTTTACAGCATAAAAGTTACTCTACAATGATATGTTGTTGGATGAGCTTAATGAAGACAACTGACTTGGTGGGTTTAACATGGCTTCCGCTTCAGTGAGCAAGTCATCTTCACTTATAGGTCAGAAAATATATCTTATTTGAAATGTACTAGAAAGATGCCAATGGGGTGACCCATGATTATGACTGTGGGAGGTACTTCTTGGAGTGATATGGAAATAAGATTCCCACTCAAGTTGTCTTCTGATGATAGTGTTGACCACGATATCTTGATCATGATTTTCTTCTTCGTGGATGCGGTGAGGACTAAACTTTGCAATCCATTTGTAAAGATGCTCATTATGAGGTGTTTGAATTCTGATACACCATGTCCATAATGGTCATTTTAATAATTTAGTAAATTGATAATATAACAATTCACTGTTTAGTCTATTGATTATGATAACACCTTCATTTTGTTGTCTATTGCTGATAATGGAAGCTGCATTTGACATCTATAAATCAGTCGCTGCAGAATAAGAAATCCTAGTTTACCTGGGATGCAAACCTTCTCGAAAGATCTGTTCTTGGACTATTATATTTAATGAATCAAATCCCTGGTTAAGAATTTTGGTTAGATAAAACCCAGGATAAAGTTGGTGTATTAGAGTTGCAAGAGAATTTATGCTAAGCCAATCTACCATTATATTGTCAGTGTCTTTTATATGTTCGACAAAGAAATTAAACTGGTTGAAAAAGGCTTGCCATCTAATATATTTACCTCTTCCGTCTTTTCTGCCATGATCATTTTCATGGAAGGTCAGGAACCGAGTGCAATTCATCCTTATGATGAATGTCGGCAAGTGTAAAAGTTTCAGTATAAATTCTCTAGGCATTTTTTAACTGGATATATCTCCTTATCAGAGGAGATCCATTTCAAAATATCTAAGCCAAACACACCACTAGCGAATTCGCAGATGAATTTTTTATTTTCTGTACAACACACTAACATCCCTCCCGAAGCAATGTTAGATGCATCAGTATAAACAATAAAATTTTCAGACCTTGGGATGTATAATCCTGGAAGAGAAGAGACTTTCATCTTAATATTTTATATGGCTGCAGTATGTTCTTCCTTCCACTAGAATCCTTTCTTCTTCTAGAGAAGCTCTTGAAGAATGAACTTGTCTTCACTAGAGTTAGGATAAAAACTATTCAAATAGTTCAGTAATCCCAAAAATGCTTGTAGAGTTGGTTTATCCAACTGGGCTAGAAAATTGATGATCTTTTCTTTGATATGCAACTGAACTTGTGACTTGGAATTCTGAACTATCATTCCAAGAAAATTACATTCTTGTTTACATAACTGGATTTTCGTTTCTGACAAGACCAATTTAGCATTGTCAGTGAGCTCAAAGAATTTTGAGAGATGAGAAAAATGCTCAGAAAGAGAATTACTAAAAATTAGAATATCATCTATATATACACAAAGATACTCTGAAGTGCCTTTGAAAATGCCATCCATGTAGGCTTGATAGTATGCTAGTGCATTCATTAATATGAATGGCATAACAGTCCATTGGAAGTGGCTGAAGGGGCAGCTGAAAGTTATCTTTTCTCTGTCAACTTTTTTTACCCTGACCTGATAAAAATTAGATTTACAGTCAAACGATGAGAAGTATTTACATTTGGCTACTTTTTCAAGCAGATGACTTTTATCTGGAATGAGATATGGATATGGCTGTGTGATAGCATTTAATGGTTGGTAATTGATGACCATCCTTTTCTTTCCTCTTTTCTACTCAAAGTGCTTGTTTACCACAAAGGCATAACAACAAAAAGGAGAGACAAATTTTTCAATAAAGACATTTGCCTCTAGATCTTTGATCTGGCTTTCCTTATCAATGTAGTCTTGTGCTGGTATTGGGATTTATTTTCCAACCTTCATATGTTTGCCTTCAATGATTTTGATTTCCATCTCATGCATGGATTTTGATCAGAACTGTTGAGGGTTGTCAGAACAGATAGAGGTTTTAATCTTTTCTCCTATAGCATAGATTTTAGCAGGGACTGTAAACTCAGAGGTTTGATACATATAACTGGGAAACTATTCAGTAGCATAAATTAGACGAGGGATCCTCAGTCTTTCATTTTATATTGTGAACATAACACTTTTGGTAGTAGAACCATATGGCGAGTATCTATCTATAAAATCACCACCTAATAAAATATCTACAGGATATGTGAAACACCGGAAGCACACAATTGATTACCAAACCAAGCAACTTAATATGCGGAAATTAACCAGAACCACAAGTAACTAGAATTCAGAATAACACATGATATGAGAGACAATACACAACTTGTATTAATACTTATACAGAAAAGAATACAATAAAGAAGATGCCACTTCTTCTCCACCACCTCTTCAGAGGCTTCCCACATCTCAAGTGAACAGTAATTCTCTCCTCAAAGCTCTCTCTCTTAGGTCCCAACACACAACTCAAACACAGAGTTGGTGTTCACCTCCAGTGCTCCACGCACACCACACGTACTCAAGGTACTTCAAGTAGATATCCCATGAACCTGCAACAACCTACAATTCAACAGACCATACTTATGAAAGGAACTCCCTTGCCTTCCTCTTTGCTCTATCCGAGTACACACCTGTACTCCAAGTAGATCCTGTCTGATTTTGCTCCCTGTTGTGTTGCTGTCATATCTGATCTTGCACACCTGCAAATCAACCTGGTTCTGCACACCTATGAACCTTGACCTTGCACACACATACACCTGCAGATCAACGATCTTACTTACCATGCAGATCTCTTATAAAGGCCATGCTCACCTGATGACCAAGATCATATATACATGAAGAACCCTGCTAATTCTCCAATCCAGCACCCACACACCTGGTACTGTGGCACTAGGAGGAACGCACCATTGCTCTACCTCTCTCTAAAGGAGTTGTTTGCTCTCTTACTCTCTAGCACAAGTTTCCAAAACAACCATGAGTCTATTATATAGATCTCATCCAAACAATAATTAGACATCTAATTACAATAATTAGATCCGCAGCTCTCAGTCTAAAATTGGCTCTCATCATGCAAACACTTGGTTCGTTAACTAACTGCCCGTAATATACTCACAGTTGAACCACACAGGCGACTGACGTCGGTCCCTGTCCGCCTGAGGGTCACCGACGCTGACTGATCTCTGACCGACGTCGGTTGCTTCCTTGTCTAATCCTGCCGACGTCGGTTGGCCAGACCAACGCCGGTGTCTGTGACACTCCGCAACTCATCTGCAACCTCCTCCATGTCTGCATCAGTGCTCCACAACCTAACAATCTCTCACTTGGAGATAAACAGCTGCATTGTACCTATACCTATACTCTGTCTAATCTATTTTCTGGTTTGTATCCCTCTTCAAGCTCAATCCTGAAGACAACCCACCACACATCCCGTGGTGTACCACCTGTCATCCGAGTACCCTGCCACATCCGAACCTACAAACACATGTAGTGAAGTCCTGACCCTGAATAGCATGAATCTCTACTGCTGGTCCCTCTCAAATACCTGAGAACCCACTTCCCCGAATTGGCTCCTAACTCTCTGACAGCTCCCACTGCATGGGAATACTCAGGTCTATACCAAACCTCATGTGATTTCGGACACTGTACCTATCTAGCCCTTAGTGTGCTCTGACTCTGCATCCTGAACCTCGCCAACACCTGATTCACATCAGCTCCCACTGGAGATAAAATCAACCTGTGATCTCCATGTCTCCCATGTCAAAAAATTTCGCTGCTCCAAACTCCTCATGACATGCCGTTGAACTAACGTTACCCTTAGCTTAGCAAAACCCTGTATGTACAATCTTGCTAGCAAAACATATCATCCACATACAGTAACAGAATGATGTTGCAATCATCATCCCCCTGGTAAGACAAACCACAGTAGTTACCCTGACATTGACTGAAGCCATGCTTCGTCCTCCACCTGTCAAAACCTGTACCACTATCCTGCAGCTCCTCAAGACCATATACCTGGTCTTTCGTCTCACGTGTCCGTTCACTCTATTCTTCAACTAAGGAATCCATTCGTCTCTGTGCTTTTGTACCGGCTAGCAACCCTACCAAAACTCTCGTTTGGTTTTGCATCATATCCATGCCATGCTTCGCCCTGTTTCCTGGATCCTTCCTGCTCTATAATCAGCAACGAGTATAAAGAAGAGGAACAATGAATTTGAGGCTTACTTACGTCTTCAGTCCTCCATATGGGTGTTTGAGACTCCTTGACAGCGTGCTGTCCACCCAAAATCCGTTACAGTGACCGACCTCGGTCACTCCACAGTCTGCATCTGACCGACGTCGGTCCCCATGCGTCTGTCCCTAACTACCGACCCTGCCGACGTCGATGTCCCTGTTGCCGACGTCGGTCCTCCTGACCGACATTGGTCTTACCTGCTGTCGACGTTGGTCCTCCTGACCGACGTCGGTCTTACCCTGCCCGACATCACCGGCTTCGGTCTGCACATGACCGACATCGGCACCTGTCTGTTCGACGTCGGTTCCTCCTGACCGACGCTGGTACCTGTGTTCGCCTGTGTGTGATGACTTTTTACCCGCGAGCTCCTTTGAATCAAAACCCATGTCCAAACTTCTCTGCTCAGAAGTATCCAGCACCATCCACTGGTTTCTGTCTGCCATCTCCGCCAAGTACACCAAGGCTTTCCAGTTCTTAAGCCTGTCAAATATATCTATCTTCCGCTTAAGAACATGCATCTCCTTCCTGCTCATGTGACCAAGCCTACGAAGCCACGTCTTCACAACAGAAAAAGAATCAGTAATATAAACAAGTAGATAAAGAGTACCTATTTTCTTACCACCAGCTAATTCAAGTGCATCCGTTGTGAAAGTTCTTGTGCATCTCCCATCACCCAATCTTTTTGAAGAAATTAGCCATATCTCCAAACCTGGGACCTGCATGACCTTCATCAACCCTGTGTGTTGGCCGCCTGCAATTTCAACTTCACTTCCCCTTTGCCAATTCTTTGGCAAGGCTCCCTAGCTCCTCTACCTGGGGCTGCATGGAAAGAGGCAACCGAATCTATTAACCAAGATTCAACTTTATCCAAGAAACCTCCCAAAGCATCTTGTGCCACATAACCTGCAACATCTGCTTCTTCAGTTTCTTCATGCTGATCTGCTACCAACCAACAATAATCTTTTACCTGCTCTTTCTTTTCATGGGACCGTAAGTGACCATCTGTGCTTTTCAACTCCTCCATTCTTAGCTTACTTTCATCTACCATTGCTCTACTCCCACTCAATCAGAAACTCCTGAGAGTGACATGTAACCAAACACAAAACTTGCTTCCTGCAACCTTTGCTCTGATACCACTTGTCAGGATATGTGAAACACCGGAAGCACACAATTGATTACCAAATCAAGCAACTTAATATGCGGAAATTAACCAGAACCACAAGTAACTAGAATTCAGAATAACACATGATATGAGAGACAATACACAACTTGTATTAATACTTATACAAAAAAGAATACAATAAAGAAGATGCCACTTCTTCTCCACCACCTCTTCAGAGGCTTCCCACATCTCAAGTGAACAGTAATTCTCTCCTCAAAGCTCTCTCTCTTAGGTCCCAACACACAACTCAAACACAGAGTTGGTGTTCACCTCCAGTGCTCCACGCACACCACACGTACTCAAGGTACTTCAAGTAGATCTCCCATGAACCTGCAACAACCTGCAATTCAACAGACCATACTTATGGAAAGAACTCCCTTGCCTTCCTCTTTGCTCTATCCGAGTACACACCTGTACTCTAAGTAGATCCTGCCTGATTTTGCTCCCTATTGTGTTGCTGTCTTATCTGATCTTGCACACCTGCAAATCACCCTGGTTCAGCACACCTGTGAACCTTGACCTTACACACACATACACCTACAAATCAACGATCTTACTTACCATGCAGATCTCCTATAAAGGCCATGCTCACCTGATGACCAAGATCATACATACATGAAGAACCCTGCTGATTCTCCAATCCAGCGCCCACACACCTGGTACTGTGGCACTAGGAGGAATGCACCATTGCTCTACCTCTCTCTGAAGGAGCTATTTGCTCTCTTACTCCCTAGCACAAGTTTCCAATACAACCATGAGTCTATTATATAGATCTCATCCAAACAATAATTAGACATCTAATTACAATAATTAGATCCGCAGCTCTCAGTCTAAAATTGGCTCTCATCATGCAAACACTTGGTTCGTTAACTAACTGCCCGTAATATACTCGCAGTCGAACCACACAGGCGACCGACGTCGGTCCCTGTCCGCCTGGGGGTCGCCGACGCCGGCCGATCTCTGACCGACGTCGGTTGCTTCCTTGTCTAATCCTGTCGACGTCGGTTGGCCAGACCAACGCCGGTGTCTGTGACACTCCGCAACTCATCTGCAACCTCCTCCATGTCTGCATCAGTGAAGCTTTTAGCTCCACAACCTAACAGTCTTGTGCTGGTATTGGGATTTATTTTCCAACCGTCATATGTTTGCCTTCAATGATTTTGATTTCCATCTCATGCATGGATTTTGATCAGAACTGTTGAGAGTTGTCAGAACAGAGAGTGGTTTTAATCTTTTCTCCTATAGCATAGATTTTAGCAGGGACTGTAAACTCAGAGGTTTGATACATATAACTGGGAAACTATTCAGTAGCATAAATTAGACGAGGGATCCTCAGTCTTTCATTTTATATTGTGAACATAACACTTTTGGTAGTAGAACCATATGGCGAGTATCTGTCTATAAAATCACCACCTAATAAAATATCTACAGGCATTTTGCCTAAAGCAAAGAAATCAAAATGAAATATTTTATTTTGTATCCAAAGGGGTTGCTAGTGTTTATACAGATTACAAATAAAACTATTCCCTGCGACATCTAAGCTCTTATAAGCTAGGGCGTCATCTACTTTATTCCAATCTTGGATGATCTATGGTTTTATAAAAGAAAGTGAAGCACCTGTATTTATTTGGGCATCTATTAGTCTACCATTTATTTTGATGGTAATGAACTGGGCAAAATTTTCATTAATCAGTGGTGTTAGATAAGTTGGTTGTGAAAGTTCTAAGGGAGGAATACTAGGACATACCAGTTTTTATCTTCCTGGATCTTGGACAAGAGTTTGCTCTAGGTAGATGTTTTCTTCTTCTTGTGCTTCTTCGTCTTGTGGATTACTGTATTCTCTTGGGCAATAATCTTGGTCAGAGTAGAAAGAGCTTTCTAGTTCTTCATTCTTTTCTTCTTCTTCTGTGGGTAAAAGTATATCCCAATGTGGCTCGATCTTTGGTGAATAAATTTATCTTGGTGGTTTTGTACTAGTGAATTTGTTTTTCATCCAAGAGATGCTAGGTTTGAAAGAGCTCGAAAACTACAAAGGAAGATGCTGAGACCTTTGCATTGTTGGTGGCATTCTTGGCATAGAGGGTTGCCTTCCTTGCGTATGACTTTGTCATATGTTCCTTGGTCTGGTGTCTCTTTCTGGTACTTCATCATGGTGACGAGACCATCTACCATGCTTAGAGTAAGCTCAACTAACTTAATACGGGGCTTTACAAAAGACAAATAAGTGGAGTTATAGACAAATTTGGATCTATAAGAAGTATGCACTTCTTAAGTCTAAATTTGTCTATAACTCCACTTATTTGTCTTTTGTAAAGCCCTATACTAAGTTGAGATTACTCTAAGTTATAAACCAAAGAAAACATTCCAAATAAATTTATCTTTATTACCCGAATCAGAAATTAATTACATCCGTTTTCATGAAGATGTCAAATTTGTTCACTTTGGTCTTATTCGTGTGTTAATTACTCCATTAATCCCTAGTAATATCAAGCATGTGTTGTATTTAGCCATGTGTGATAGACGCCAAGTCAGTTTTAAGCATTATTGTCAATTATTTAGTCTTGGCCGGATCAATGATAATATTATTTATTTTGAGTTTTGTCCTAACCTTTCAATTCTAGTCCGCGATAAAGGTTGTAAAGAAGTAAAGTTTAGATCTTTAGATTGTTGGGGTCTGTTTACATCCTTATTTGGTCTAGATATGTTTAGAGAATTCAAATATGCTTATTTGAACATCACAGTTGTTTATAGTATGACCAATACTAATCACCCAAAAATTATAGAAAATCTACCATATGCTCAAAGATTAAGTGGCACGGTCCAATTACAGAAAGGACATATGAAGTCTATAGAAATTCCATCTGATTGGAAGCTTGACTAGTTAAAACATGTCTCTCTTAAAATGAAAGGTCAAACCATTGTACATAAAACAGATGGTAGATCTATCAATATTGTACCCAGATCTCTCTTTGCAAATTTTTCCTCCATGTCTTCTCCACGATCTTCTTCCTCATCCTCTACTTCTGCAAGAAGAGCTGCAAAAGCAAGTCATATATTCATAGAAGATGAAGAGATTAATCAAGGCCCTGATCCTATAAGTTCCTTGTCTTGTACAATGATGAGTTTTCCTAAAGAGGAAACTCTTGAATTTTATTCTGACTATCATGTAAATCTATATAAAGGTGGAAGATGGCCATCTCATAAAGGTGCTTATAAACAAACAAAAGGAGTTGTGAGTTATTTTTCTGCTGCTTTCCAATGAGATAATGAACATTCTCATGAGTTCAAGCACAAAAATTATGTATCTAGATTTAACTCTCATCTTTCTGAAAATTTTGATGACTTATGTAAAGATGTCATGTATATTAGGTATAGTCTAGACAAACTAACCATTCTTGAAGACAATACAAACCAAATCTGTCATGATGTATAGACCCAATTGTCTTCCATTGATACTAAGCTTACAACTTTAGAAGATAGTCTTGACTGGTTAGTCAAGCAAGGTCAAGAAGCAAAAAATATCAAACAAATTCCTGCTTTAACATATGAGGTTAATTTTGGTTCTAATTTCAAACCTTAGAAAAAGAATCCCAGTACTTCCTTGATGCAAAAGACACATATTCATTTACAACGATGGCACTTAAATATAGATGATACTCTCAATCCTCTAAATAAAATTTTTGCATGGTGTAATTCTATAAGAGTTATCACTGTTGCCTCTCATTTAGATCCAGTGGGTACCACTGTATTTGCTTCAAAATTCTTTTGGGGTATTGTTACCCAATGGTGGGATTCAATGACAGAGCAAGAATAGATAGAAAATGTCCATCATCACTCTGATCCTCTAACTACCTTATATCGTTTACTAATTAATGAGTTTGCACCTCTAGTCAACAATCATGTGTTGGAATCAAAGAAATGGCTTCTCAAGATGAAGCTTTGTGATTTAAAATAGTTTGATGTCTTTGCTAAACAATTTCATGAGTTAGGATATGAAAGTAGAAGTTTTGGTACTACCAAAATTAAGCTCAAATTTCTGCATGCTTTACCTTATAATCTTATTGATAAGGTTATAGCCTATATTGATCTTAAAATCCTAACCATTGATGACCTCTCTCTTTCTGATATCATTGATTTTGCTAATCAGCAAACCATGCAGTTGGTTTTAGAAACCAAAACTTTTTGAAAGCTCACTAAGCATCAAGCCTCCCAGATCGCTCTATTTTTTCCTGAAACAACCCCATTTGATTGTCAGCGATTTGTACAGCGCTAGAAACACCAGAAGCAACGCCGTAAGCATTTATCCTTCGAGCGCCACTCTTTCCCTCGTCAGCATTCCTATGCTCCTCTACACTGTTATCTCAAGAAATGCCACTGTCCATGTCCTCCATCCAAGCAACCTATTTGCTATATCTGTCGTAAACCTGACCATATTACCCCACAATGCCATTGTAAAAATCTTGTTATTAAAACCATTTTCACCTCTAAAGTAGCCGCGTGATGGGATATTGTTGATTTTGATGAAGATCTTTACTTACAGGATGACATCTGTGAACCAATTATAGATGATCTCCTTGATGAAAATTTCGATGATGATGATGCTAATGCTCTCGAATCATTAGCTAATATGATTTGGAGCAATCGCTCACAAATATGCAATGGCCATGGCACTATGATTCTTCAAGCCTTCTATTTGAAGCATATGGAAGATGGTCTCGTCACCATGATGAAGTACCAGAAAGAGACACCAGGGCAAAGAACAGAGGACAAACTCATATACGAGGAAGGCAACCCTCTATGCCAAGAATGCCACCAACAATGCAAAGGCCTCAGCATCCTCCTTTACAGTTTTTGAGCTCTTTCAAGCCTAGTACCTCTTGGATGAGAAACAAATTCATCAGTTGAGAACCACCAAGAGAAATTCATTCACCAAAGATCAAGCTATAGTGGGATATACTTTTACCCACAGAAGAAAAGAATGAAGAAGTAGAAAGCTCTTTCTACTCTGACCAAGATTACTGCCTAGGAGAATACAGTAATCCACAAGACGAAGAAGCACAAGAAGAAGAAAACATCTACCTAAAACAAACTCTTGTCCAAGATTCAGGGAGACAAAAACCGGGATGTACTAGTATTCCTCCCTTAGAAATTCCACAACCAACTTATCTAACATAGTTGATTAATGGAAAGTTTGCTCAATTCATTACTGTCAAAATAAATGGTAGACTAATAGATGCCCAAATAGATATAGGGGCTTCACTTTCTTTTACAAAAGCACAGATCATTCAAGATTGAAAGAAATTGAATGACTCCCTAGCTTACAAGCGCTTAGATGTCCAAGGGAATAGTTTTATTTGTAATCTGTATAAACACCAACAACCTCTTCGGATATAAAATAAAATTTTTCATTGTGATTTCTTTGCTTTAAGCAAAATTCTTGTAAATATTTTATTAGGTGGTACTTTTATAGACATATACTCGCCATATGGTTATACTACCAAAAGTGTTATGTTCACAATAGAAAATGAAACACTGAAGATCCCTCGTCTGATTTATGCTACTGAATAGTTTCCTAGTTCTATGCATTAAACCCCTGAGTTTACAATCCCTGCTAAAATTCAAGCTATAAGAGAAAAAATTAAAACCACTATCTATTCTGACAACCCTCAGCAGTTTTAGTCAAAATCCATACTTGAGATGGAAATCAAAATCATTGAAGGTAAACATATAAAGATTGTGAAACGAATCCCAATACCAGCACAAGACTACATTGATATGGAAACCCGGATCAAAGATCTAGAGGTAAATGGCTTTATTGAAAAAATTGTCTCCTTTCTGTTGTTATGTCTTATGGTAAACAAGCACTCTGAGCGGAAAAGAGGAAAGAAAATGATGGTCATCAATTACCAACCATTAAATGCTATCACACAGCGATATCCATATCCCATTCCAGATAAAAGTTGTCTGCTTAAGAAAGTAGCCAAATGTAAATACTTGTCACAGTTTGACTGTAAATATGATTTTTATCAAGGTAGGGTAAAAGACGCCGACAGAGAAAAGACAACGTTCCGCTGCCCCTTCAACCACTTCCAATGGACTGTTATGCCATTTGGATTAATGAATGCACTAGCATACTATCAAGCCTACATGGATGGCATTTTCAAAGGCACTTCAGAGTATCTTTGTGTATGTATATAGATGATATTCTAATTTTTAGTAATTCTCTCTCTGAGCATTTCTCTCATCTCTCAAAATTCTTTGAACTCGCTGACAATGCTAGATTGGTCTTGTCAAAAATGAAAATTTAGTTGTGTAAATAAGAATATAATTTTCTTGGAATGATAGTTTAGAATTCCAAGTTACAAGTTCAACGGCATATCAAAGAAAAGATCATCAGTTTTCCAGACTAGTTGGATAAACCAACTCTACAAGAATTTTTAGGATTACTAAACTATTTGAATAGTTTTTATCTTAACTCTAGTGAAGACAGGGTCATTCTTCAAGAGCTTCTCCAGAAGAAAAAAGGATTCAAGTGGAAGGAAAAACATACTACAGTGATACAAAAAATTAAGATGAAAGTCTCTTCTCTTCCAAAATTATACATCCCAATGTCTGAAAATTTTATTGTTTACACTGATGCATCTGACATTGCTTGGGGAGGGATGTTAGTGTGTTGTACAGAAAATAAAGAATTCCTCTGCGAATTCGCTAGTGGTGTGTTTGACTCAAATATTTTGAAATGGATCTCCTCTAATAAGGAGATATATGCAGTTAATAAATGCTTTAAAAATTTTATACTAAAACTTTTACACTTGCCAACATTCATCATAATGATTGATTGCCCCTGGTAACTGACCTTTCGTGAAAAGGATCATGGTAGAAAAGACGAAAGAGGTAAATATATTAGATGGCAAGCCTTTTTCAATCAGTTTAATTTCTCTGTTGAACATATTAAAGGCACTAACAATATAATGGCAAATTGGCTTAACAAAAATCCTCTTGCAACTCTAATGCACCAACCTTACCCTGGTTTTAATCTCCCCAAAATTCTTAACCCGAAATTTGATTCATTAAATATAATAGTCCAAGAACATATCCTTCGAGAAGGTTTGCATCCCATGTGTACTAAGATTTCTTATTCTGCAGCCACTGATTTACAGATGTCAAATGCAACTTCCATTATCAACAATAGACAACGAAATGAAGGTGCTATCACAATCAATAGACTAAACAGTGAATTGTTATATTATCAATTCACTGAATTATTAAAACGACCATTATGCACATGACGTATCAGAATTCAAACACTTCATAATGAGCATTTTTACGGATGGATTGCAAAGTTTGATCCTCACCGCATCCACGAAAAAAAAAATCATGATCAAGATACGGTGGTCCACACTATCATCAAAAGACAACTTGAGTGGGAATCTTATTTCCATGTCACTTCAAGAAGTACTCCCTACAATCATAATCTTGGGTCACTCCATTGGCATCTTTCTAGTACATTTTAAATAAAATGTTTTTTCTGATTTATAAGTGAAGATGACTTGTTCACTGAAGTGAAACCCACGTTGGACCCACCAAGACAACGGTCTTCATCAAGCTCGTCCAACAACATATCACTGTAAAGTAATTTTTGCACTGTAAAACATGATGGGACAGACACCGCTTAAGCAAAAAATCCAAGCCGAACCTCCCATATTGCTATAAATAAGACTTCTCTGCTTGTATTCGAGCATCAAAAAATTTATGAGTCAAAAATCTAGTTGCTTTCAACTTCAAGTGTATGCTCTTCTCTTGACTTTCATAAAACCCTGAGAGACAAAAACTTGAAAAAATATTTGTAATATATAAGTTTATATAATAGTGTGACGCTGTAACCATTCAGCGCCTGCCCACTGTCGTGGATTTTGCCGTAGCAAAGGTCAGAATAAAAGGAGGTGTCTATTGACGTAAAAAGATTCCTCTAAGTCAAGCACTCCTTGTTATTTAATTAGTTGCATCTTTGCTATTTTATGTCGTGGAAATACTGTAACAAATATATAAGAGATAATACAAAGTATTATTGCATATTTTTGGCTTGTCTATATGGTAAGTGTTTTGTTTTAATTTACTGTTATTTTGTTACGCTATTCTAATTAGTTTATCAACTGGTTGGCCCTGGATAAAATCTATAATTTTCAAATACGCTGGGCACATGCAAACAAATTTTAGCCCTGAGCATGTTCTAACTACGTCAAGGGCCTACTTACTCGTACCAGGCTTCCCTGCTACCTGGGCCCAGGGAAGGCTCATCCATCTGTTCATTAATTTCTGACAGATTTTTGACGATTTTCAGTGGTTTGCAAATAAATTAACGCCATATAACAAGCATTGTACAAAAAATAATTTAAAAAGATATTGACGTGGGTATGAAATTTAAACTCTTGCGTATCAAAGATGAAAATGCTGCCTCATCTGAAGGGGAATGAAACCTACAATGCGCGCTCACCTCCTGACTTCGAACTCTATCTGCGCGGCTTTAGAGCGTCGAATCAAACGAATAAGGTCGTACAATCATTGTTCAGAAAGGTACAGATGTTTAGAGTCATACGTTGACTGTTCTGATAAGCTCAAAAATTGTCGTAATGGTTTTGGTAGTCCCAAAAGAGGTTATGTTTGACTCGACCTTTCTGGTTTTTTGGTTTGTCTTACCGTCTGGACATTTTTTCATGTGCTCGTCTCAAGGAGAACAGTTTCTCATAGATAAGTTCTAATGTTTTTTGAAATCAGACAATGTAGCATTGGATAATATTGCAAGAACAAGGTTTATGTATATGGAAAAATTATTCGTAATATTCTTCTTTTGGGGCTTCTTCTAGTGGTTCTACATGGGGAATGTATGTTAAGGTTGGAAATTCTAGCTTGTCACCTGTTTATTCCATTTACTCAATAGTTTCCTGGAATTTTCAACAAAGGCAAAATTTTTTTTTGGTGCATTTCTAGTAATAATTGGAATGCATAAGACCAGTTGTCCTTGTATCTCCCCAAAAATCATGAAATTGTTGATTGTGATGGATCTCCAACCCCTATTACAAAGATATAACAATTTATTGAGAAGAAAAACCACACGCAAATTACAGAATGAGGTCGAAGAACATGGATCTTGCATCCCATTCAGAGTATGGAACTCTATATAATCAATAGATGGTGAGCCTGGTAACCCAGAACATTATACTTGCAAACTGAGAATATTAGTTTCCTTGAATATGAGCTATGCACTTTTGATTTGAATGATTTCCAGGGAAATCTATAAGATTCCCCATACGTTTTGATCCCGTTTAAATGGGTTTCTGCTTTAATCATAGGTTGCAGGCATAAACAAGTTCATTAAATGTAGAATGCATACATAGAAAGATTTATTAACTTGAGCACATTAATCACAACCAAATTTAGTTCTGCAAACTTTTTTCCGAAATATATCTCAATACAAATTCGTGTTCTGTTTAGCAGAATTGCCTTTGGCCTATCGTGACAAATTCTCAAATACTACCATCGAACGTCATAGTTCGCTTTTGCTATCTAAATCAAATTTGATTAGCCAAACATCAACTTGCCCACCGCCTTCCACCACCACATTGCTAACTTTCAAACCCCCTCCTAGCTGCTCTGTTACGCTCGCCCATCTCCTCTCCCTTATGGAGATGCATCGCACCACTGTACAACACCACTATACAAAGCATTACTAATACAAGATACAAAATACATGGAAGAAACAAAGGGCTACTTTAATAGTGTACGTACCTCCAAAAAACGCAGTCATGGAAGATGTATCTCTTCCACCTGGGGGTCTGTAATAATACATGCCCACCCCATCCGCTCCATTCCCATCGGGTTGGAATGGAAAAGGCTCACACTCCCCACTGCCCTCCCCGCAGCCTCTGCGGTCATTTAAGGGGGTGAGCATTCAAAGCTAATCAATCAAGCTCATGCTTTCCACGTTATTTCTTGAGATTCTGAAACAGGTACGTTTGCATTCATAAATTTTATTTCTAGTGAGAGTGGGACTGAATGATAGGGTTTTGTTAGGGGAGTGAAGGGTGAGGACCACGCCTATACCCTAAGGTAACGCGATGGGATAGAGTAGGTACTTACCCTGCATAGTGGTCGGCTGGTGACAGCTCATTGTTTACAGATATCAACTCGTTTTCACTCTCACGCCTTTATTATCTTCACATGGGACCTCTAGTTTTTAAATATAAAATGCAACGTCATGAGTGGTAGTACTTACATTTCCTTGATAACCACACACGGAAATTAAAGTCTAACACGTATGCGACCGTATAAACTTTTCTTCCCTCGTCAATGTACTGCTAGCGGATATGTATTTGGTCGTTTCTGTTGGGCAATAATCGGGCAGCGGTGGGATGCATTTTACGCGCCAAAGAACGTCTTCTCAGTAAAAATATTGACTTAGATTTGAGATGGGATTTAATTTTTTTAATTGAAGAACAATCGAATGTCATAATTAGTTTCCTTCAGTTAGTGGCAAGGTTATAAACTTGGGTCGAACCCAACTTCCGTTTTTTTTTTATTTTTTTTAAATTTATATTTTGGTGGGTGGCATAATTATTAAGGCATATTATTATTCACATCAATTAATTATAATTTTTTTTATGTGGATGTTATTTTAGTTTTAGGAAGTTAATTGAGTCTTTTTTTTGAAAAATAATGATCTTAAAGAACTTTATGGTGTTGTATCTTTTTTAGTTGGTTAGCATTTATTTTGGTAAATTTTAAGCGTTAAAATCGAACATCTAAATGATAGAGATTATGTTTTAACTTTATTTTCGATATTTTAAGAATTTATAGATTTAATGTTTTTATATCTAAACATGAACTTGAGTTGCAAGTCACCCTCAAGATTTATATAAACATTTAGAAAATAACGGAGATTAGTAGATCCATTTGAGCTATAGCATTTACTAAAATGACAAGTTCGGTTAAGTCTAGGTAGCATTTTTATTATAATAATTTTTTTAGTTGGGCATGCCAACTTTAAATTGTGATTTACTTAAAGACTCTTATGTATTGTTTTTGAAGAATAATGAAGAACTATATTTATTTTTTTGCTGCTCAAGAATTGTCTTTGTAATTTTATTGTCATTTGGAATTGCTATATTTTTTGATTTATCATTTGACATCAAAGCAAGTTTACCACGAAGTAGAAAATTCAAGGTAATTTTTGTGAATTTGTATTGAGTTTTCAATTTTATTTTGGAGAAAAAAAAATTGTTTTGAAGAATAGGTTTAAACAAGATGACAAGAGGACAAGGAGGATATACTCAAATGAACAAGAATATGCAATAGTTGCAAAAACAAGTGGAAGAGCTCACTGCAATTATTACACGTCAGATACAAAGGCAAATGAGGAGATGATACCGAGAAATAAACTTAACTAGAATAAGATATTCAACAAGAGAAGGAAAAATAAGAACAACTAGAGCCAATCAAAGAAAGGATGGTTAAGGTGGCTAAAGGAAAGAATGAAGGAATAAAGGTGGAAATTTCATATTATAAAGGTAGTCTAAAATTGGAAGATTTGATACATTGGTTGAATAGTATGAAGAAACTTTTTGAATGTAAAAGTATGGCAAAAGAGAAGAAAGTAAAATTTGCATACACAAAATTCAAAGGTCATGCAATGATATGGTGCGATAACTTACAAAAAGAACTTAGACAAAGAAAGGTAAAGAGAATATCAAGCCCTGAAATAAGATGGAGAAGAAAATGAGAGAGAAATTATTCCATGTGTATTATACACAAAACCTCTACAGAAAATTTTAGAACATGAGGTAAAAGGAACACATTGTACAAGACTACATATAAGAGTTTTACAAGTTGTTCATGCGAGTGGAGCATGATGAAACGAAGGAACATATCGCTGCAAGGAATGTAAATGGTTTAAAATTTTCTATTCAAGATGAATTAATCATGCATATGATCAATAACATAGAAGATACATATCAACTAACTTTGAATGTTGAAGAGAAGAAAAATAGATAAGGTTTTCGGAGATCATATGGGTTGAAGAGAGGATAGTCATCTCCAATAAGGGGATGAGGTGGGTTTGATCCCACGAGAGGAGAATCATCCCATGGGGTAGACAAATAAGAAGATACTAGATAAGGGTTTCAAAATCAACAAAGATGAAGAGGATTTTAGAGACCTAGAGGTTATGGTGGTGGTAGAGGATAGAACGCCCCATGTAGACCTTATGTTTTCAATAGATGTGGAAGCAAAGGACATAAAATATTTGAGTGTCTATAATATCATGCACAAAAAAAGAGGAAAGAGGATCAACCAAGAGTGAATTTGGTTGAGGTTGAGATAGAAGAACATAATTCAAAAGTTGTAGTAGATGTAAGAGAAAATATCACTATGAGAAGAATAAGGATTGCTCTTAAGAAAGAGCATGTACATGATAAAGACAATGGCGACTCATGAATATACATAAATATTTTATAAACCAGGTATACTTTATGAGTAAAGGTATGTAAAGTTATTATCAATGGTAGAAGTTGTGAAAATATGGTTTTTAAAGAAATGGTAGAGTAACTAGGTATGCAATGTGAAAAACATCCTTATCTTTAGCGCATTTCATGGTTTAAGAAAGAAAATGAGTTGTAGTAGACAAGATATGTTTGATAAAATTTTCCATAGGAAATACTTGTATAGATAAAATATGGTGTGATGTTATGCCAGTGGATGTACACCATGTGTTGTTGGGAGGACCCTGATAATATGACAAGAAATCAATCCATGAAAGAGAGAAGTGTAGCTTAAGAGTTCGAAGAGGAAACAAATATGTAGATTAGTCTCTTGTTAGTTCAAAATAAGAAAACATAAGAATGTAAAAATGCACTAATACTAAACCCTCTTGCCTAAACACCAAGGGGGAGCATAACACAATAAGTAAAAGTACAAAAAAGAGATGAAGGCAATACAAATTTTTACCTCCCTTATCACACATGGTGCTTACTTGTTGGAATATGAATGTTCGTGCTTGGCTTATGACGATTTTAGTCTCTTAGCAATGCTCATCTATGGAGGTAGCATCTCTCCAATGTCATTTTTGGCTTGGTGTTGAAGTTTGGCACAATTTTAGCATAATAACTTTACTCTTAAAGACTTCAAGAAGATATTCCTATAGAATAACTTTATACACAAAAGTTTATTGATCAATGATGTGGGCACTTGTATTTATAGCTTAAAGAACTAACTCTAACCATGGGTAGGTTAGGTTAAATTATAATTTGAGTTGAGTTAAAATTAACCTTGGTTAGGTTAGTTTAACTCTAAGGGTTAAAGGCACTCATGAAATTTTGACACTTATATTTTTGATATTTGTGAGGCATGACAACTCACTTTAGATATTTGTGAGATGTGAGTCATATTTTTGAATATTTATGAGATAACAAATTACTTTATTAACTCATTTGACTCTTTGATTTCATTTTTGGCACAAATTCCTTTTTAATAAATGGAATTCACTAATTTGATTTGGATTTTGTGTTTAGACAAGTTAATCAAGATTTACAATATAATTAGTCTTGTTTAGTGCTTTTTAGCTTTTAAAAATTTATTTGAATGTCATGAATTAATAGATTAACATGCCAAAAGTGCCAAATTACTAGGTCACAATTTGACCAGGGTTAGAACCAAATTAGAGTAGCGATGTATACATGGTAATACACCATTTAAGCTAGCTTCGTAACATTTTTGGGTAATTAAATCCCTTATGCAGATGAATTTGGGCAATTCAAGTGATTTCTAGGCTTAAAATGTCATTTGCTAGAAATTGAATTGAATGTCAATTTAGGCATGGAGGTGGCCAAAATTAAGTGTCTATAGTTTGCCTCTATTTAAGAAGGCGTTGTAAAACATAAACATAGTAACGTATTTTCAAAGAATGAAGAAGTCATTAATCCAAATAGGTTAATGCCCCAAAGAATGATTGGTAAGCCCTTAATGCCCCCTTGAGGGAGTGAGCAACAAAAATAGAATCGTCAAATGTTCCCTTGAAATGAAAAAAATAACACAATCTATATTATAACAGGGGTGGGATTACTAAATTGCTCAAAGGTAGTTATAAACAGTAATAGCGACAAAGTCATTGATTTACATAAACGCGATTATAATCAGTAATGAAGGGTGTGACACTAGTTTGTCTAAAGACGGTTATAAGCAGTGGCACTTACGGATGCCCTAGTAGGGTGGTGGGATGGATAATAATTTGCCCAAAGGTGATTATAATCAAGACAATTATAATCAAGAAAGAAAAAAATAAAAAACACTAATTTGCCTAAAGACAGTGATAATCAAACACACTGATTTACCAAAAAATAGTTATAATCAGAAACACATACATTGGCAAGGGATAACAACACATTTATAGCCTAAATGTGAGTTCAAAGATGCATGTTCGAACAAACATGGGATATAGGCTAAGAAATCATGTTGTCAAATAGGTCTTAGAGTGAGACCTAAAAATATGATATTAGCATAGGATAACAACACATTTCTAGCTTAAATGTGAGTTCAGATATGTACGTTCAAACAAACATGGGATATAGGTTAAAAAATCGTGATGTAAAATGGGTCTCAGAGGGAGGCCCAAAAAGATGGTGTTGGGAAAGGATAACAACACATTTCTAGCCTAAATGTGCATTTAAAAATGCACATTCAAACAAACATGAGATATAGGCTAAGAAATCATTTTGTGAAATGGGTCTTAGAGGGAGGCCCAAAAAGATGGTGTTGACAAAGGATAACAACACATTTCTATTTTAAATGTGAATTTGAATATACACGTTCAAACAAAAATGGGATATAAGTGAAGAAATCATGTTGTGAATTGAGTCTCAGAGGGAGGCCCAAAAAGATGATGCTGGTAAAGTATAACAACACATTTCTAGCCTAAATATGAGTTTAAAGATGCATGTTTGAATAGACATAGGATAAAGGCTAAGAAATCATGTTGGGAAATGGCTCTTAGAGGGGGCCTAAAAATATAATGTTGGCAAAGGATAACAACATATTTTTAACCTAAATGTGAGTTTGAAAATGCACATTCGAACAAACATGGGATATATTCTAAGAAATCATCTTGTGAAATGGGTTTTAGAGGGTGGCCCAAAAAGATGATGCTCACAAAGGATAAAAACACTTTTCTAGCCTAAATGTGATTTTGAAGATGCATGTTCGAATAAACATGAGAGATAGGCTAAGAAATCATGTTATGAAATGGGTCTTAGAGGGAGGCCCAAAAGATGATGCTGGTAAAGGATAACAACACATTTTAAGCCTAAATGTGAGTTTAAAGATACATGTTCAAACAAACATGAGATATAGCCTAAGAAATCATGTTGTGAAATGGGTCTCAGAGGGAGGCCCAAAAAAATGGTTAAGGTTAAGAGATGTTTTTTGGAGATTATCATCTTAGTATGTTGTATGACTCATATGGGTGCTTATGCAGAGATGCTCATCTATATAAACATATAATAAATCATTTGTTGCACTTGTTTATTACTCGAGCTTTGAGGCATGGGTGAGGGTTGTTGGTTGGTTGTGACCATCAAAGAGATGCTACCATCACTAAAAGACTTTGTGAGCATGGTTTTGCTTTAGCTTTTAATATTATGCATGATAGTTATGAATAACTAAACTGATAATTCATATATTAAGCATGGAAGACTTAATTTAAATGTAATGATAAATAACCTAAAAATAAGATATGAACAATCAAATCTCAAGTGTAAATATAATAAATAAATCAAGTGTAAGACTAAATACAAAAGTTTACAACTAAAATACATGATAAGAATAATCAAAACTTAAGTGTAAACAAAATATATTAATCTTACCGCAATCGAGTAGTAAACAAAAAATAAAAAAAATAAAAAGATAAAAATATAAACAAACCAAAAACACAACAAAACACCAATAAAGACATCATAAAACAACAATAAAAACACAAAAAAAAAAATCAAAGTGAACAAAACAATCAAAACAACTAAACAATCCAAAGCAAAGAAACATGTAGTAAGTAAACTATTGTAAACACACAAAATCAAATAAATAAAAAGGCACAAACAATGGCTAATCACATTGTTAGTGAAAAAAGACAACAAATTATTCATGTATGCGTAATAAATGTGTTATTTTTGGTGACAGGGTGACCCCTAAGCTAGGTAGTAAAAATGCAAGTATCACAACACAAGAACAATTGGTACAAAGTTACCCCTAGGCTATGGGAAAAAACAACATAAACAAGAAAAACAAAAATTATCCCTAAATCATATGAGAAAACAATAAAATGAGATGACAAACAACATAGGGGGAGTAGTATAAAAAGAAGGGGTAGTCGAGATGACTCCAAATGCACTAGCCAAGTGGACGTTGCCTACATAGTTCTATGGATGCAAGATCCAACATGAACTTTAGGCCCAATGTTATTGTTCCAAGATATGAGGTAAAAGAAAATAGATGATAAGAAAACATAATAGATGTGTAGAGGAAAATATGATTAGTTTTTCAAAATGGTGAATGCATGAGAAAAGAGGGGATGACATTCCACAATCATGAAAATGTGAACACAAACAAATCACCCAAGCACAAGAGAGTATGGTTTAGGCTAAAACCACACTAAAAGTCAAGAGACGAGTAGCCATGAATGAACTATAATTATAATTCATAGTGTCTACTACATTCAAGGCTTAGAAGGAGAATGAACTCATAAAACAGTGATAACATAAGAACAAAGAGTACTCATAAAATGTCGAGAGCATAAGATGAAGTTGAGTGATCATTGGTGTATCAAAGTCGAATACATAATGCTCATAATATTGACTCTGAAAATGGTGAGAGTGTATGACTTAAGGGCAAGAAGGATGGGGAAACTAAAGGAGAAGTGGTTACTTGTAAAATAGTTAGGGGTCCCAAGATATTTAAGGCAAAGAAGTGATAAAAAAAGAAAGGAAGGTGCGGTCGAGCTAACCCAAGATACCCTATGTATCCAAGTGTTGCCTATATAGTCCATGCAGACCTCATGCCGATGTAGTTCTCCTAGAAATGGGAGGAAAAATATCAAGGTGGTCTAGAAATAAACTGAACAAAGAAGATGGTCCATCCCAAAAAATTTGACGACTATATATCTTGCATGGAAATTATAATCTAAATCTCATGATTTGTGAATTTTAGGATTTTATAGATATTTTACAAATGTTTAGAGGTTTGAAACTGTTTCAAATGTTTTTGGAAATTTCTAAGTATCTCAACTCAATCAAGAATTACGAGACACAGAATAGTCTAACTCATAAAATGGTGAGAGCATGGCTTAAGTTGCTTGTAAAATGGCAAGAGTGTGGCTTCGGTTGCTCATAAAATAACAAAAGTGTGGCTTAGTATTGCTCATAAAATGGTAAGAGCATGGTGAAGGGGTGACTAAGATGACCTCAACGTGAATCAAGTGTTGTCTACATAGTCCCATTAGGACCTCAAGTCACTATAGTTATGCCTACATAAGGTGGTGAAATGCTTCCAAATATTTTTGGTATCTCAACTTGATCAAGAATTATGAGATACAACACGGTCCAAACTCACAAAATGACGAGAGTATGGCAAAAGGGTGACTGAACTAACCTCAATGTGAATTGAGCACTGCCTACATAGTCCCATTAGGACTTCCAGTTACTGTAGTTCTACCTACATAAGGTGGTGAAAAGCTTCCCCATGTTTTTGGTATCTCAACTTGATTAAGAATTATGAGATATAACACGATCCAAACTCACAAAATGGTGAGAGTATGGCAAAAGGGTAACTGAGCTAACCTCAACATGATCTACGTAGTCCCATTAAGACCTCAATCATTGTAGTTCTACCTACACAAGGTGATGAAATGCTTCTAAATGTTTTTGGCATTTTTCGTATCTCAACTTGATCAAGAATTATGAGATATAACACGGTCCAAACTTATAAAATGGTGAGAGCGTGGAAAAATGGTGATTGAGATAACCTCAACATGAATCAAGCATTATCTACATAGTCCCATTAGGACCTCAAGTAATTATAGTTCTACCTACATAAAAGGCATCCAATTAAGTATCAGAAACTTCTAAGTAAAAGGCAAATGGAAAGACAAATTATAACATTAATGGGAAGGTGATGTGATAATGCATGGTAAAGGTATTGTTCATAATTTGCCCATAGGTAGTTATAATTAAGAATCAATGGCAAAGTGTCAGTGGTATGAATTTTCCCATAGGCAGTTAGAATTAGTAGCACAAGGTGGAACACTGATTTGACCAAATGCAGTTATAATTAATGGCATTAGGCAAGTGTAAAAACAAATGAAAGATGTAATTACTAGATCCACTACTATACTGCTTTCATATACTACCATTTAAAATTTATTTCACATCCTTATTCTTTAATGATCCGCCATTATCAGATATAATGTTGGAGGGGATGTCATAGCGGCAAATGAGATGGTTGAATATGAACTTAGAGATTTGTTTGTCAGTGATGTAAGTGAGAGGAATGGATTCTACCCACTTAGTGAATTATTTGGTAGCAGTCAAGACGTGTTTATGGCCATCTAAAGAGGTTGGATTGATCTTCTTGATAAGGGCAAGTCCACATGTTGAGAACAACGATGGTGTCATAAATAGTTTGTCTTTGTAGGAGCATGAATTAGAATGGCATGCTTCTGACACTTAACACACCTCTTTACATATGCAACTGTGTCTACTTCTATCATTAGCTAGTAATAATTGGTACACAGTAACTTTTTGGCTAAGATTTCCCCAACACTAGTGTGGGCCCCATACAATCCATTGACTTCCCTCAATGCTAGTCCAGATTCTACTGAAGGTAAATAATGAAGTAGAGTTCCATCATAACCTATACAATACAAGGTTGGTCTAAGTAGGGTATAGAGAGAGGCTTTATGGGTAAAGGATTTTTGTTTTTTACGTGGTAAATCGAGAGGCATGGTTTGGTCTCGAAGATAGGCGTATATATCAGAGAACCAGGGAGACGTGGAACCAACAACATCACAAACCATCTTGAAGGTTGATTATTCACGTGTTGGTGCTAAGATATGCATAGCAAGAAATTGATGATCCTTAGCTCTGTCAGTGATCTAGATCATGGAATAAATAGTGTCCATAGCATCTGTTGTTCTATTATTAGCCTAAGGTATTCTTTTAAATTGTATGTTATCAATTTGTTTGAGATTATCAATCATACTTTTATAGGGTACCAGCTTCTCATCCTTGGTTTGATACTGATCCGTGGCCTGATTGATGATTAATTGATAATCACCATATACAAGTAAATTTTGAATGTTCAATTGTACTGCTTGACAAAGCCATGTAATGAACACTGTTGATGTCTTAAAATTGCGCTAGATCTTAATCAACAACAATGGGAAGTTTCAAGCTATGGGACAATGCGGCTTGAAAACAACCTCCATATTTTAAAGAAGCTGGTCTCTTCTTTTGTATTGGGTGTTGGGGAAAAGGGATAGGAGACTAAACAGAAATGCAAAATGCAGGAATTGAAACCTAACTATGGCGATGCGCCTGAGAGTAATCCTAATCCTAACTTGAACATAGTGAAACTTTTATGTGATTCTATTACATTTAAGAGCAGACAAGTGCATGATCAATGTAAAAGATTGGAATAACAGAAACAAAGGTTCACAACAGGGGAGTCTTTTGCTGAGATATAGGAACTGTCAACAAAGGCATAGTGTTCAATCTTCTTAATAGAATCTTCCAATCACATAGGAGGTGCAAAAGTCATGCACAGTCATGTAAATCTTCAGATTCAAGAAAACGAGACAAAAGCAAATAACATTTCCAATCACCGCACTAGACTATCTATAGTATAGACTACTTTGCAAACAACACAGATAACATCAACAAAGGCATGGAGCTCAAATTTTCTCATTTCATTCAGCCACATAAGGGGCACAGAGACATGCACGATTACATAAACTTTACAACTCAAAAAAAATGAGACAAGAGCAAATGATATTATTGGCCATAAACTTCAGATAGTCTAAAACTATGAGAATTCCCCCTTCTGATTTTACAATTCCTCTTCTTTTATAGCCTTGGATCACTCCTTCCATCACTCTCTTTCTCGCGCAATTTTCTTCGTGCTTCGCCTCCTTGGCCGCTCAACTGTCTATTCTGCCCCCATTGTTAGGGGATAAACAGACGGCGCCTTCAATGCTATGGGGGGCTCCAAAAATCTACCCGATGAACTGTTTCATCTACTCGAATTAAATCCATTTGATTTTCCCTCCATTTCGCTTTAACAGATAGATGGACACTCTGTTCTATTAGATACGGAAGAGGACACTTAGTGATAGGACCTAAGTTCCCCAAAGCTCTGACACAACTTGTCAAAATTAAGAGCACACATGATTACCATTGTATAAGCAACTTAAACATGCGAAAATAACCAGAAGAACAAATAACTATCAATGAAAAAACACACAGAATATGAGAGGCAACACACAATTGTATTCAACTCATTACAAAGAAAATTACAATAAAGAGATCACACTCTTCTTCCACCTCTGTGAGGCTTCCTCCTCAAGGGCTCCAAGTAATCTTCCCACCTGAGTAATCTTCTCACATAGGTCACAACACACAACTAACACAAGCTGTTGTTCACCTCATTGTACGTCCAGTACAACCGAGTATAAACCGGTACTCCAAGTAGATCTCACCATGCTCCTACTCCTGATGTATTGCTGTCACCTTGATCTTGCTCCTCCACCGATCCTGTTCTGACCCTTGCATACACACATCCCTGCAGACCAACCTAATCTTACTTATCACATGTAGATCTCCACCATGATCCTGCAACACCTTGCATATCAAACCTGATCTTACATACATGGAGAATCCTACTTGATTCTACCATGGGAAGAACTCTCCAAGTTCTACACTTGGGTTCTACAAGTTTAACACTTTAACAATATAGCCCATGAGTCTATTATATAGATCTCATGCATACAATAATTAGACAAGCGGCTCAAAGACTCGAACTGGTTTCAATCATGCAAACTATGCGTTCACTTAATTGACTGTTCGTCAACAACAGTTCTGACTGCCACAGGAGACCGACGTCGGTCTCTGCCTTCTTGGAGGTGACCGATGCTGGTCGATATCCTGCCGATGTCAGTTTCCTTCTGCGCTTCCCCTAACCGACGTCGGTTATGGCCTGCCGACGCCGGCGACTGTCATGCTCAAAAACCTCCTGTTTGCAACAAGGTGAAGCTTTTAGCTCCACACCCTAACAATCTTCCACTTAGAGATAAACAGCTGCACCTGTACCCATACCAGTACTCTATCTAATCTGCATCCTGGCTTGTATTCCTCTTCAAGCTCCCACTTGAAGACAACCCACCACACTCCTTGTGGTGTTAATCCTGTGCCTGAATTTCTTCATTCTCAGCTTACCTTCTTTTGCCATTGCTATACTCCCACTCAATCAGAAACCCCTATGAGTAACTTGTAATCAACAAACCACTAACTAGATCTGGGCCATCTGTTAGTCAAACTCGCTCTGAGAACATCCAACCTCGCTCTGATACCATTTGATAGGACTTAAGTTTCCCAAAGCTCTAACACAACTTGTCAGAATTAAGAGCACACATGATTACCATTGTATAAGCAACTTAAACATGCAGAAATAACTAGAAGAACAAATAACTATCAATGAGAAAACACATAGAATATGAGAGGCAACACACAATTGTATTCAACTGATTACAAAGAAAATTATAATAAAGAGATCACACTCTTCTTCCACCTCTGTGAGGCTTCCTCCTCAAGGGCTCCAAGTAATCTTCCCACCTGAGTAATCTTCTCACATAGGTCACAACACACAACTAACACAAGCTGTTGTTCACCTCATTGTACATCCAGTACAATCGAGTACAAACTGATACTTCAAGTAGATCTCACCATGATCCTACTCCTGATGTATTACTGTCACCTTGATCTTGCTCTCCCGCTGATCCTTTTCTGACCCTCACATACACACATCCCTACATACCAACCTGATCTTACTTATCACATGTAGATCTCCACCATGATCCTGCAACACCCTGCATATCAAACCTGATCTTACATACATGGAGAATCCTACTTGATTCTACCATGGGAAGAACTCTCCAAGTTCTACACTTGGGTTCTACAAGTTCAACACTTTAACAATACAGCCCATTAGTCTATTATATAGATCTCATGTATACAATAATTAGACAAGCGGCTCAAAGACTCGAACTAGTCTTCATCATGCAAACTATGCGTTCACTTAACTGACTGTTCGTCAACAATAGTTTTGACCGCCACAGGCGACTGACGTCGATCTCTACCTTCCTGGAGGTGATCAACGCTGACTGATATCTCGCTGATGCCGGTTTCCTTCTGCGCTTCCCCTGACCGACGTCGGTTGTGGCCTGCCGATGCCGATGACTATCATGCTCAGAAACCTCCTGTTTGCAACAAGGTGAAGCTTTTAGCTCCACACCCTAACACTTAGCTGATTCATGAAAATTCTCTTTATGGTCTAGGAGGTACTAGAGAATGACACTTGGCACCTTTCGCCTGATTCATCGAAGACACGTGACTCTCTCTGCTTCCCTTGGCTGTGTTGTAGGTTTATTCGGGACACATGTTAGACTTTTATGGCTGGTGATACTTGGCAGATTCCACAGACTTTTGAAGTAACACCTAGGACCCACCACCATTTTATATTTGTCAATAGAGCTTGAAGATGATTCTCTCGGGTGTTGACACGTGGAGGCTTCCGCGGCTTCGAGGAAGATAAGTGGCATCTTCCACTTCTTCGTCTAGGGGTACGTGGTGCCTTTCGCTTTCTTTGGGGATAGAATAGAGAGGGACCCGGAAGGTGACACTTGGCAGCCTCCACTACACTTCGATACTTAGCAAAATGAACGACACCTTTATGCGTTGAATGGAAAGCATTGGACCCAGGCATTGAAACAAAGGCTCTTGGTAGTCGATGCATGGTGGCTTCTGCTGCTTCTTCAAAAGGTAATTCAGGGCCTCCACAACTGCCACCTGGCGCTTTTCGCTCTCTCTATCACTTAGCTTGTTAAAAGTCTTTGAATGGAATGCAGACACCGATATGAGACGCAGATGCTGACATGTGGTGCGTTTCGCTTAACTGCTATTGGGTATGTGGCACGATTTGCGGTTCTTGAAAGTTACAAAAAAGGGGGCTCGGGGGATGCCAGCTGTCAGCTTTGTCTCTCAAAAAGTGACACTTGGCAGCATCCACTTAAACTAATACTCGGGCAAAAATGAGACGAAGGAAACAAGAAGGGGAAAAAGACCTGCTCGAAGGGCGACACTTGGCAGCTTCCATTGCATCTCAACACTTATTAGGCAAAACGAACCGGCCCTCTGCTTCAAAATTCTACCGTTTCACCCGAAGAACCAAAATTGCAGCGCTTGAATAAAATAAATAAATTAAATACGACGTAGAGTAAAAATTACTCTACAGTTATTGGCGACCACCAAGACTTTTTAGCTTGCTCAAAAAGAACCCTACTCCCACTATGCGGCCACATGCTCAAAGAACACTTATTTAAAAGAAAAAATGGGAAAACTGAACAACAATATTGAAAGCAAACTACTATATACAGCTAACCAGGTATATTTGCCTCCCTCCTGGATCAAAAAGAACATTTCTAAAGTCTCCTTTATGGTGAGAAGACTTATGGTGCCAGACAAATAGCTGAATGGGAAGGAGATTTTGTGACTTGCTCCTCTTGCTTGTCACCTTGCTTGGCTTGTATCTAAGCGGATCATAATCAAACATGCTTCCAACATATACGTGCTCTACTTGTCCTTGGAAGCTTGTTGAATGTTGGTCCCTCAGACTGGTGCTCTGTGTTATCAAGAAATCATCGGCTATTGGTTCTTCACCATTAGCCCTTTGATATCCATCACCTTTTAGCTCATCTTCTTCAGATTCCAACTTTATCTCATCATCATGCTCTTTGATGACTTCATCCTCTTGCAAGAATGAATTAAAAAGTTGGCATCTCTTCTGCATACTCATTTGAATCTCAGGGCTTTCTTCTTCATCTAAAACTAGCTCAGCGCCTCCTGCCTCAATGACTTGGTCGAGGGAGTGTCCATGCTCCTCCATATCCTCTTACAGAGTGAGGAAAAAATCAGAAATGATCTCCTCCTCATCAGAAGTTAAGGAAAAAGCTTGTGGCTTATCCTCTTGCTCATCAAAAGGGGAATCTATGGTGATCTCCTCTTCTGTACTGATGTAATCCTCTTGATTTGCCATGAATTGAGCATATTCTTCTGCATACTCAATTGCCTCCTTAAAAATATATTTTTCTTCAAAAGGGGATGAAGAAGAAGGCTGTGATGGAAAACAAGAAGCTTCTTGAGTAGGGGCGGAAGGGACTTGAGGGGAAAGTGAGAGTTTGGGATCCTCTTCCCTTGCTGCTATCATAGACTCTGCATTATTGGGGAATTGGTCTTTACGGGTCTGACCTTGTTCATGAATAGGGGTGACATATGTTTGATATGGGATTTGTGGTGGTGGGTATGAATTTTGGTAGACTTGGTAAGGCTGGTTCTCATGAACGCTTAGCCTCTCTTCTAGAAATGCAATCAATCCACACACCTCCAGCATTTCATATGTAATCTTTTGCCAATTTGTCCTTTCAATGGGATCCCACTCACTTTTAATTAGGTCTATTGCGTCCCTTACTTGATAGATGATATGACAAGGAATCTCTTAGCCATATCCCCTTTTGCTGTCAAGCTCTAACACATATTTTTTAAATCCTAGCAATGCTTTTTTGAAAGTGAAAATAAGGTTAGGTTGAACATGGGATGAGACATATTGGGGGGACTGGGCATAAGACTAATGTGGCTCATAAAAATATGCATCCTCATTACTCGACATGATTCTAAGAGAAGCTTGTTCTTGATAAAACATATTTGAAGGAGAATAAGACTCATAGCTATGAGTTACAGAGTTATACATACCAAAGGGATTTCTTGATGATACTGCTTGATTGGTTGGTGATGCAGAGTCGTTGTTGGTGTCGATAAAAACCTCCAAAGGCAGATTGGCTGAAGAATACACTAAAATTCTTCAACTCCTTGAAAGATCGAGTCTCACCAGGCGTGCCAAAAATTGTTGATGTCTTAAAATTGCGCTAGATCATAATCAACAACAATGGGAAGTTTCAAGCTATGGGACAATGCGGCTTGAAAACAACCTCCAAATTTTAAAGACGCTGGTCTCTTCTTTTGTATTGGGTGTTGGGGAAAAGGGATAGGAGACTAAACAGAAACGCAAAATGCAGGAATTGAAACCTAACTATGGCGATGCACCTGAGAGTAATCCTAATCCTAACCTGAGCACAGTGAAACTATTATGTGATTCTATTACATTTAAGAGCAGATAAGTGCATAATCAATGTAAAAAATTGGAATAACAGAAATAAAGGCTCACAACAGGGGAGTCTTTTGCTGAGATACAAGAATTGTCAACAAAGACATAGTGTTCAATCTTCTTAATAGAATCTTCCAATCACATAGGAGGTGCAGAAGTCACACACAGTCATGTAAATCTTCAGATTCAAGAAAATGAGACAAAATCAAATAACATTTCCAATCACTGCACTATAAAATCTACAGTATAGACTACTTTGCAAACAACACAGTTAACATCAACAAAGGCATGGAGCTCAAATTTTGTCAATTCATTTAGCCACATAAGGGGCATATAAACATGCACGATTACATAAACTTTACAACTCAAGAAAATTGAGACAAGAGCAAATGATATTATTGGCCACAAACTTCAGATAGTCTAAAACTATGAGAATTCCCCCTTCTGATTTTACAATTCCTCTTCTTTTATAGCCTCAGATCACTCCTTCCATCACTCTCTTTCTCGCGCAATTTTCTTCGTCCTTCAACTCCTTGGCCACTCAACTGTCTATTCTGCCCCCACTGTTAGGGGACAAACAGACGACGCCTTCAATGCTGTGGGGGGTTCCAAAAATTTACCCGATGAACTATTTCATCTACTCAAATTAACTCCATCTGATTTTCCCTCCATTTCACTTTAACAGATAGATGGACACTCTGTTCTATTAGATACGGAATAGGACACTTAGCCGATTCATGAAAATTCTCTTTATGGTCTAGGAGGTACCAGAGAATGACACTTGCACCTTCCCCTGATTCATCGAAGACACGTGGCTTTCTCTGCTTCCCTTGGTTGTGCTATAGGTTTATTCGGGACACATGTTAGACTTTTACGACTGGTGACACTTGGCAGCTTTCGCAGACTTTTGAAGTAACACCCAGGACCCACCACCGTTTTATATTTGTCAATAGAGCTTGAAGATGATTCTCTCAAGTGTTGACATGTGGAGGCTTCTGCGGCTTCAAGGAAGATAAGTGGCATCTTCCGCTTCTTTGTCTAGGGGTACGTGGTGCCTTCCGCTTTCTTTGGGGATGGAATAGAGAGGGACCCGAAAGGTGACACTTGGTAGCCTCCACTGCACTTCGATACTTAGCAAAATGAACGACACCTTTATGCGTTGAATGGAAAGCGTTGGACCTAGGCATTGAAACAAAGGCTCTTGGCAGTCAACACGTGGTGGCTTCTGCTGCTTCTTCAAAAGGTAATTCAGGGCCTCCGCAACTGCCACCTGGCACTTTTCGCTCTCTCTATTGCTTAGCTTGTTGAAAGTCTTTGAATGGAATGCAGACGCTGATATGAGAAGTGGATGCTAACACATGGTGCGTTCTGCTCAACTGCTGCTGGGTATGTGGCATGGTTCGCGGTTCTCAAAAGTTATAAAAAAGGGGGCTCGGAGGACGCCAGTTGTAGGCTTTGTCTCCCATAAAGCGACACTTGGCAGCATCCGCTTGAACTAATACTCGGGCAAAAATGAGATGAAGGAAACAAGAAGGGGAAAATACCTGCTCGGAGGGCGACACTTGGCAGCTTCTGCTGCATCTCAACACTTTGGCAAAACGAACCGGCCCTCTGCTTCAAAATTTTGCTGCTTCCCCTGAAGAACCAAAATTGCAGCGCTTGGATAAAAAAATAAATTAAATACAATGTAGAGTAAAAATTACTCTACAAACACTTCATACTCAGCTATGTTATTAGTACAGGAAAATACAATACGAAAAGACTTGGGAATAAGGTCCCCTTATGGCATAACAAACAATATTCCAGTCCTTGATCCATGTGTCATGAAGGATCCATCAAAGTATATCTTCCACTATTTGGCCTCAGGTGGTGCATCTACTTCATCAATAGTCATAATGGCCTCATTTGAAAATCCAAATGTGAGAGGTCGAGTATCTTAAAGAGGATCTTCAGAAAGATGATCTACGAGTACTTGCCCCTTAATGGATTTCTGATTGACATATTCAATTTCAAAATTGCTTAATAGCGCGATCTATTTTGCCATACAACCCTGTAAAGATGATTTGGAAAGTAGATACTAGAGTGAATCTACTTTGGCAATCACAATGGTCTTATTGTTTAGTATATAATGATGTAGTTTTTGGACTGCAAACACCATAATGAGACAAGCTTTTTCAATCAGTATATAGTTATGTTCATATACGAGCAAAGTTCAGCTCAGATAATATACAACATGTTTCTTTTCATATTTATTGTGTTGTGCCAAAAGTACCCCTAGGGCATTCTTAGTTATTGATAGGTAAAGAAGTAATGGCTTGTTTGGCATTAGAGGCAACAAAATAGGTGGGTTGGAAAGGTATTCTTTGAGTTGATCAAATGCTTTTTGACACTTCATTCTAGGAGAATGTAACACATTTCTTTAGTAAGTGCATAAATAGATGGAATTTATCAGCTAATTATGAGATGAATCACCTGATAGATTGAATATTGCCCTATAAACTACATAGCTATTTCAATGTAGATGGTGGTGGCATTTCAATAATTTCATCAACTTTGGTTGGGTTGACTTTAATGCCCCTATGAGAGATAATGAACCCTAAAAAGTTTACCAGAAGTGATGCCAAATACACATTTTTTTAGATTAACCCTGATGTTGTACTCACAAAGTCTCTCAAATATTCTTCGTAACACAGTTGGGTGATTGGCATAGGTCTTTGATTTACCCAAAATATCATCGAAATAGTCCTCAACAATGTCATGCATCATGCCATGAAAAATCACTGTCATAACTCTTTGGTAAGTGGCTCTAACATTCTTAAGCCCAAATAATGTTACTTGATAACAATACATTCCCCACAAAGTGGTGAACATTGTCTTATGTTGATCTTCTAGTGTTATCTTGATTTGATTATAGCCTGAATTGCCATCCATTAGCGAAAGCATTTCATAGCCAGTCGTTAAGTTGATTATCATATAAATATTTGGTAGAGGAAAGTCATCTTTTGATAAAATTTTGTTGATGTCTCTACAATTAGTGAAAATTCAAATCCCTTCCATATTTTTACTTACTGGCACAATATTTGATATCCACTCTAAATAGTCGATTGGTCTGATGCATTTTACATCTAAGAGTTTTTCCAACTCTTTCTTTTATAACATAACAATACAAGGATGAATCTTAAGCAACTTTTTCTTAACAAGATTGATATCAGGATGTAAAATTAGTGCAAATTCAAATCCCTTCTAGATTTTTACTTACTGGCACAATATTTTATATCCGCTCTGAACAGTCGATTGGTCTGATGCATTTTGCATCTAAGAGTTTTTCTAACTCTTTCTTTACTAACACAACAATATGAGGATGCATCTTATGCAACTTCTACTTAACAGGCTTGATATTAGGATGTACAAAAAGATGGTGTACAACTAAGGCGAGGTCTAAACCTGGCATGCCTGAGTAGGCCCATGCAAATATGTCAATGAATTCTCTCAAAAAGAGCTATAAAAACCTCATGTTCCTGCTCAGTGAGGGACACACCTAGTTTAATCCACTTTGGGTCCTTTGGATTCCTAATATTCACCTCTAAAATGTCCTCCACTATAAGTGTAAAACCATCATCTAGAATAGTTGGCAAAGAGTTGTATTTATTAACAACAATAAAGTCTTTTAGATGATCTCTATCTTATAAATACTCCTAAGTAAGATGAATCATAATCTCCTAATGGTGGCATCAACCATGATACAGATACCTCAGGTTATTCTTGAATAATATGTGCAAAAACTCATTATTTTTTGATGTTGATATCTGATCCATGATTAGGTCATGAGATTAAAGTCTCTCATGTTTCATAGGAAGAGGGGTGAACATCACATCTAATGGCACCAAAAACTGGTTTTCACCAAAAGACTAGCCTTTTTCTTTACTTTTTCCCTAGTCAAAAAGCACCCCAAAGAGGTTTTCACTTTCAGACCTCAGTGTTTGATTTTATTTAAGTTTTTGGCTATGAAAGTTCACTCACTCTCTAAAAGAGGCAACATGATCCAATCTAATAACAAAGCCTTGATTGTGGTCTCCAAGAGTTATGTGACTTCTTAATCCCAGAAAGTCATATATGGCCTTATCATTTTCAAACTTGTCTAATGGTATTGTTGACTCTTGTTGGTTTTGAGACAATAAATTAGGGATGTTAAAGGGTTAAGTTCAAAGGTTGATAAATAAGGTTAATGGTGAAAATGGTATGGGTGTCAAACAAGTTTATGGTAGCCAGGTCATCATAAATGCTATAATCGGACCCTATGTCATTGTCGACATCATTATCGCCAATTGTTAGTGTTGAAATACAAATTAGGTATGTGGGGTTACCCCCAATCAATTTAAATCTAATACCATGAGTTTCTTTGTACTTAGTCATTGAGACTGGATCGATAGTTCCTTGTTGATGTAACCTGAGGCCTCATCCTTCATAAGTTAGGTGATCCATAATCTTATTTGGAATAGGGTACTTTGAACTTTGGTAATAATCGACTAACTCATCAGTGTAGAGCCATGAATCATATTCTGCTAAGGGATCATGTTTTAGGCCAGAAGCTAGTGTGAATATAATACGCATGTTCACCTATTCTAAGATTTTCCTTTGGTATCCCATACCATACTAATAATTTTGGTCGTAGGTATCCCATAATCTTTAGGATTTATGGGCAATTTGGATATATGGAATGCATTATAGGTGCTATATTCTCCAATACCTTTGTTAGTGACATAGAAATGATTGGAAATATCTGACGGAGTCATGGTTGATGTAGAGGTTAATTTGTTTGGGTCAATGTAATTGGATTTTTGGCTTGATTCAATAGCTTTTCCATTTTCAACTCTATCACTATCTGACTTGGGTATGGGATTCATGCCAAACTAGTATTTATAACTCTTATACTCGGCTTCAAGGCTTTTAAAATAGTGGTAAGCTGAAGATCACCAAGTATAGTCACTTCCATTCCTGAATGTGGAAAATTTATACACTGATGAAATTTAGAAGGCATGACACTAATTTCATGGATCTAGGGTCGGCTCAATAATAGATTGTAAGATAGATCCATATCTAAAACATGGCACAAAGTGTCATGGGTCAATGGATCAATGACTATTGGTAGGCTAATGGAACCTTGTTATTCATGTTCTTCATTATCATATGCCTTGATAACGATGGTATCTAGTTGTAAGTCAGTTGTTGTATATCCAAGATGTTTGACCAACTTTAGAGATACAATGTTGGTACCCAAATCATGGTATACAAGGACATGCTTAACTCTATGGTTTATTATACCAATTTCAATATACAATGGGTTGTTATGCAGAGGGCATAGAGAAGATATATCACTTTGGTCAAAGGTGATACATTGGCTAGGAGCCAAGTATCCTACCATAGTTTGCAATTTTTATAAAGTGATATTATCTATCACAAGGGATTGGTTCAAATACTCATTCAGGATGTCTTTGTGGATGGTAGATGTTAACAACAAATCCATGATGTAGAGGTGTGTAGGCATCTTCTTGAGTTGTTTCATAATATCATAGGATTTTCCCTCAATTTTTTTAGTTTGTTTATTTCTGATAGGCATGAAAGATTGATTAGGCTCATTGGTAGTATTTGGTTGTGGTCCTCTAATAGTGACTCTGGTACATTGAGTTACGATTGTGCAATCTCAATCTAGAACTTGGATTTGATAGTTGGCTAGGTAAGTAGGTAGGTTTAGAATGATGATTCATGGGTGGTATGGTTCCTGATTATCAACATAGCCCATAGAAGAATCACCAATATTAGGAAGATGGTATGTATTATTCGACAAATAGGTATTATTGTGTGAAGGTCTAGACCTATTGGTAGTTGGTGTAGGGTTAACAATGATGGTGGTAACATGACTGCCTGAAACATGTCTTACAATATTATTATAGGTATATGTAATGACATGATTACCTTCTTAGTTCGTTTGATCATTTTTCCCTTAATTCTGACCATTTTATTATTGTTGTTGTGGTTGACATTGTTGTTGATTCTGTAGTGGAGTTCTCTACCATAGTTGTTGTTGTTGGTTTTGTTATTGGTTGTTATGTTGTGGACACAGATTCTAGCATATAGCCAAGTTATGATTGTTCATAGGAGCATGGGTATCTCTTTCTATTTCCCCATTTTCTAACATGTTCTTAATTAGACATTTGAGTTGGATACATCGTCTGATGGAATGCCTCCTAACATGATGATACCCAAAAAATTCATTTTATTTGTACCGATCAAGAAAGGGAATATCTTCAGGAAATGGCTTTGGTATGGGCCAATTAATCATATTGGCTTGAACTTATCTTCGAAACAAAAAATCAATGGGCTCACCAAGGTCACTAAATTGGTGGGTAATGGGTGGTCTTCTCCTTAAAAGAGATGTTTGTAATTGGTTTTGATTTTATGGCAATTGGTTATGTGGAGGTCCTGGTGGAATGTATGAAGTAGTTGTTGAGTGGGTTATGTAGACACCTAATTCTGGTCACAGTTGACTTTCAACTAAATTTTAGACTTATTCTTACAAAACATTACTAATTAAACTTAAGAATAATTGAACATCTCAAATTTGACCGTGCATCATTCATCAAAGCTCATAATCATGTTGAGGCATCCCTATTTGGAATACTAGCCCATATGTAACAATAACCTCTCATGGATTCACCCATAATCACCTTGTGATATAACAACTATCAATTTGGCCTATAGACATATTAAGTGGGTGTACTTATACACTTAATTAAATCTTGAAAGAGCTAAAAGGCTAATCAAAATCAATTAAATTAATTAAACATGATTCAATACCTAGTTGAATTATCCATTTGAAATTAATAAATATCTTTAAAAAAATTTAAAAATTAAAATATCTTAACCTTTCATCATTATCTTTATGAGTTGTCAAAATATCCCAAAATGTCTAAATTGAGAACTATGACTGGTAACTGAAATTCATAATTGCATGACAACTTTTAACTCAACTGGAGTTAGTGTCAACTCAACTTTCTTATTTGAGAACTATGACTAGTAACTGAAAGTTATAATTGCAAGACAACTTTTGATTCAACTAAACCTTAACTCACCTTGAGTGAGAGTTAATTTATAAAATTATAAATAGAAGGCCATGCCCACTCATTTTTAAGCTCTCATAATCCAAAGATATAATGCTAATTTGGAGAGAAACAAGCTTTATAATAGTGTTATAATGCTAAAAACTTGAGCCAAAGTAATTACAAGCCACATCAAAGCCAATGGTGCCAAGGAGAGAAGGAGCCAACAAGCTTAATTTTCTAAATACTTTTTGATAAAAATGTTGAGCAAGCCATTCAACAAAGCATTTGGATCTCTCAAGGAAGGTAAAGGATATGTGTTTTTTATGTTTTAGTTGTGCTTTCATCTAATTTATATTATCTAAGCTCTCCCTAGTGTCTAGGCTAGAGGTGTTGGGATTTCGTGTGCTTATTTTATGAGACTGACATGATACTAATCTCCCTTCTTGGATTCCTTGTTCACATAATGACACGTCCAGTGAGACAGATAATGAGGCGGTTATAATGGCTTTTAGTGTGTTTAGTTACGATTTTCTATTTTCCTACTAAAAATGGTTGATATAGAGCTATTTTTTCCAGTATTTTGATCTATATTTTTGAATATAAGTGCACCTTGAACTTATGAAAAACTTTCAAAAAATTTGGGAAGAACTGGTGCATAGTTTAGAAGTTATGATTAAAATACTAACCGCCACTTTCATTTTCTATTTTCCTGCTAAAAAAATGGTTGTTAAAATAGCTCTCATTTTTAAGCCATTTACTATTTTTTTCTATTTTTTATAGGTTGTTCTTATTTGTTTAATATTAATTCTCTCAAAATTTCATTGAAATATGATATGTAGTTTATAAATTATGACTCTTTTAGTGAGTGTCTTTTTTTTTTGAATAAACGTCTGTTAAAATAATTATATGTTTTAATCTATAAACTATTTTTTGTTGAGTTTTTTACAGATGGTGCACATTTGTGTTATCTACATTTTGTATATATTTCATCAAAATACAACTTATATTTTTTTAGATATAATTATTTTACTTATTATTATTTTTATTTGTTAATTTTTGTTTTAGTTGTTTTTTAATTTTATTTTAAGCTTACAAGTTATTTTTTTCTAACTTATAGGTATTTGGTATTTGGGAACTTTATAATATTTTGATATTGTAGGTTTTGGTTTTTCAATATTGCCCAAAAGCAAAAAACAAAAACAAAAAACCCTCTAACAAATTACAGGTCCTAAGGTGAAAAAAATAAAGTTTGAACATGGTTAAATCTTATACACATATTATTTGCTGCCTAAAACGAACCTAATGTTTTCATTGCTTAATTGTTTTTAAATTTTTTACAAGTTTTCGAAACAACAAATGCCAAGATGGGCAAATTTCACAACATACTTTGTTTTGGTACACTAAAATGAATTTTCACACTTAGTTACATACTCTTAAGAGTTTTTCATTTAATGCTTATTTTTTGAAAGTTATTTATTTTTAGCAAACCAAGTGACGTGTGTATGCTCTCACCCCATCCCCTTTAACAAATTCAGGTGATCAAAAGTGCTCATTCTTTGCTTTGGTCACTTTAGTCTAAAAGCATGAAAAGAACGTCATTAAGACCCTCTCCAAATGTATATGGTTTGGGTAATCCAAATGTGACCTTAAAATATTTTCACTTGCCTATTATTTTCATGTACTTTAGCTTATGATTGGGAGCTCACTTCTCCCTCAAAATTTCTTTATGGGTGCGTTCTGGGGTTTCATCTCCCAGTATCGTACCAACTACACTCCACGATCGAGTATATAAATCAGGGCATGGATACTACAATTGCCAGGGGATTGAGTGACTAGCATCTCCGATTGTAACGAAAACTCGAGTTAGGTCTAGTTAACAAGGGGATTCCACTAAGAATTACACATATGGAATCATTATGCAAATGAATAGACCCTTATATAATAAGTTAGCTTACATGAAATCAATTAACATGATTGCATATTTAGTGTTAGCCATACTTGGAACCATCTAAAAACAGACAAAACTTATAGTTTTAGACAACCCCACTTGCTGTGGATATACTATTGATGCAGGGTGATTAGTCCAAAGTTCCATGTCACAATCTAAAATCTTGAGATAAGAGGTGGCTTAAAAACCCTACTTTTCATGCACTTTCACTTTTTGGATTAATAATTAAAATCTTATAAAAAACAAGTATATAAATAGAACTTGATAGTATGATGCAACCTTGTCAGTACACTTAGGTGTTTTTGTCATTTTCTCCTTTCTTGCATGGTTTTTGAGTTTACAACTATTTGTTTGTCTTCCCACATCAAAATGAGTTTGGTTTATACATCACTCCTTTATTTGAGGATGCATTACACTGCCCATTTGACACCATACATTTTCCTTAGTCTTTTGACAAACTTGTTTGTGTGTGTGTGTCACTTGGTTGACAAGGGTAACATTATGCTACCTGATTTATCTTAAGTTTTGTGCCTTTGAGTCTTGAAACAAACCATTGATCACATTTTTAGAGAATGATAACATCATTACACTACTCAAATCATTTCAAGACTTGTTTGCCTTGTGTTCACATTCCAATTTCAAATTTTGAAACCACGTGTACCTTTTGGATCTTGTTTAGCTTGTTGTTTATATTCAAAATACCATTTTTCCAAGTTGAGTTTAAATTAGCTTTGATAAGTTTAAATCCAAACATTGATTGATTTCTACCTATGCTTAGTGTAATTTTGGCTTAAACATCAATCTTTCTCTTTTGGGTTATGTAACTTAGGTTAATTATTTATTCAATTTACAAACTATTGTTTGTGCTTAGATTTGGGAAAAATAGCTTATCTTCTATGTGCCTAGAGTATCATGCCTTATACCATTTGACTAAGTTCATGTTTAAATATGAGTTCCTAGTTTATGCCAAAGTGTTTCAGATTTGTTAGATTAAATCCCATGCCTTGTTTTGTTTAAAGTCTAGCTTTTGTGCCTTTTCCAAAAGACCTAGTAATACCTATTTTGAGCCTAGATTTGGTGCCTTGTTTTCCAAAATACTTAACAACTTTTGTTTCTTTAGACCCAGTTTAGACTTGTTTGAAACATTTTATATCTAAAGTTTGACATTTTGGTTTTATTTCATCCACTTGACCATTTATTTTAGACATTTGACGTTAGACTATTTTATACCAAGTTTTAGCACTGACCTTTTTGAAGATACAAATCCATTTATTAAACCAAGTTTAACTATCTTTGAACCTTATTTTTCAGATTTTATATAACTTTAAGTCTTTTTGAAAAATGTTCATCATTGACTTGGATATGTCTCGTTACACTTGTAGTGGAGCCATGTATAATTTAGGTAATGACAATGTGGTTGCATAAGATGACTTTACTCAAGAACCCTATGGCGATGATGTAGTTTGTGAGATAGATTCTTATCCTCCTTACAATACTCAATTCGGAGAATAAAACCAAGGTCTTTAAACATAGTATGCGGTAATACCTTATTTAGGTCAATTAATGTACCAAGTTTGCCCTTTCAATGCTAACAATACTTGATCCCCTACCTATACCATTAACCCTCCTTTAGATTGTGTAAGCAACCAAGCTTCACAACATCCAAATATTACCATACTAGGACCTCATCCTTTGGCTTGTGAAATCAACCATGTTCCATAATGCCCTACCATTATCATACCAGGTCTTCATCCTTTACCTCATGACAACAACCAAGATTCACAATGCTCTATCATTACCATTTCAAGACCTCATTTTTTAGCTTGTGAAAATGACCAAACTCCACAACACCATACCATTACTATACTAAGACCTCATCTTTTGGCTTATGATAGCAACAAAGCTTCACAATGCCCTACCATTACCATTTCAAGACCTCATCCTTTGGCTCGTGATTGTAACCAAGCTTTATAATGCCCTACCATTACCATTCTAGGACCTCATCTTTTGACTTGTGATACTAACCAAGCTTCACCCATTACCCTTCTAGGCCCTTCCAAGTATGGTAGCTCCTTCTCCCAATAAGGTTTTGAAATTATGACTAGATGGGTCACAGTTACCATCCTAGACCGACAACCAATATTTTTTAAGCCCATCTTAGATGAGCCCATTTTCAAAGAGGTCATTATCCAACCATCAATCATTCATCATCTGATGCCAACCATCCCTCACTTTATAAAACCGATGCCAATCTTCAAGGCACAAAAAAGCCAATCATTACCTATCCAACATAGTCAATCATTCAAAGACCAAGATGTATTCAAAATTGGTATTTTACAATTACTTGTAAACCAAATCCAAGAGAACCAAATAATCCATGATATTTTTATCGAAACACCTATTTGTGACAAGTCAACCTGAGATGAATCACCTTTTGATCCTTTACTCACTGTTGAGGAGTCTCACTCTAATAAGCCATTTTTTGTTGAATCACTTCTTAATGAGTATAATCACCTTTGGGAAAATCATTATCTCGACCATCATCCTATTTTCAAAGAGCCTCCCTTTGATAAGCTAGTCTTTTTGGAGTTGTCTCTTGATCTTTTTCCCCTCATTGAGGAGTCTCACGGGCCATTACTTGTCCAATACCAAACATTCAACAAGACATAATTGTAGTAACATCACATCAAATGAAAAATCAACATTGAAGTTAGGTTTTATTATTGAACCAACATTTGATTTACCATCAGAAGAAAAATCAACATTAATCTTAACATTAGATTTAGAGTCTCTTGGGTTAGACTCAGCTTCAAAATCAAAATACTTTCATAGTTATTAAAATATTGGTTACGCATGCCTTGCAGATCAATTTGAATATATTTGTGATCCTTCTACAATTTTTTAGGATGATTACTTCAACTTTGATATAAATTCTCCTAGTATCTTCTGTGAGGATTGTGTTGTCTCTCTCCATTCCATTACTGGTCTACATGCCATTAACACCAACCAACCTATCTATTATGTTGACATTCCACCTCTCACAAGTGTTAATTGGGACTGATAGAATCATACCTTGTTGAAATGCATCCATGATGATATATCAGTGAAAGAATATCAGGGGGACCAAGACCATGTTCATGCAGAAGAAGAAAATCTCCTAGTGAAAACTTTTCGAATGCACTAGGGGATAATCAAAGTTCAAACTCAACATCTTCTAGTGAAACCTTATTTAAGGTGCTGGAAGATAATCAAATATGAATGTTAATATTCCTTAGTGAAACCTTCTCGGAGGCACTATGGGATAAGCAGGACAACTTTATTAATGAAAACCTCTTTGAAACATCAATAATTCAGCACTATAGTTCTTCATTACGTGATGAAGACATTATCAAGGATGACATCAATACAACTTCCCATCTACAAAATAATTAGATGGTATCTACTCGCAGGTCCAAACAATAGAAAAATCTTATGGTTCTATTGAGAGCATATTTAGAAATCATCAACCCCACCACAATCAAAATTATGTCAAATCTAGAATCAATAACATTGTGTGTACTTAAAAATTTCAATCTTCATTTGTTGTCTAACCATTATACATTCCATTATCCTCCACTTTTACATTTCTAAATCAAACATATTATCCATATTTACCTTATTTGGATGCACTTTCCTTTATAGAGGCTATGAAGATATCTTGTCTTGAATTTTGGAGGAAACAGATTCAAAGACCAATGAAGATCACGGAAACATTATTAGAGTTCAAATCTACAACAGATTCTTGACATAGAAACTATTCAAAAGAAGTGTGGATTAGAAATTTACATGAGTGATTATTTTAGTTATATCATATTTTGATCAGGATGTGCATCTCCACGTCAGTAGGGATAACAAAACCATTTACCATACCTTGCCATTTATCCTTTCCAAAACTATTTACCTTTCCATTTTCATTTGCTATTTACCTTGCCTTTTCCATTTGCCATTCCTCTTATCATTGCTCCATAACTTATCACTTACCTTACCTTATCACTCAAGGGAAACCCTATTACCATTATATCCATTAGCCATATCAACATTCTTCTTTATTTCGTACCCTATACCATTTTACCGCACTTTCACTATGGACCAAATCTTGTTTTGACCTACGCTACCTACCCTTTTTGACCTTAGTTTTTTGGTTCTTTAGGCACCTCCCATGATTAAATTTTGATTTAGTTTCAACAATTTCAAAATTCTATTTTTAAATGTAAGTATATGAAAATAGTGTGATAATAGATTTGACAAGTTATCTTTCATTCACGTTTGACTGGTGCCATGGATTATAACTACCTATGGGCAAATCAGTACCCCACCTTCTGTTACTAATTATAATTATCAATGGGCAAATTAGTAACATAGACCTATACTATTATTTATTAATTATAACCTCCTATGGGAAAATTAGGAATAACACCTTTATCATGCATTGCTACATCACCTTGCCATTACTATTCTATTTGCCTTACCATTTGCCTTAATTTGCAAGCTTGTTGTTACCTAGTTGGAACTCACTACCTTTTATATTGACAAAATTATTGTGACTTGAGGTCCTCATGGGACTATGTAGGTAGTGCTTGATTCACGTTGAGGTCATCTTAGTCTATCTTTCCAAACACTCTCACCATTTTGTGATCAACTTAAGCCAAATCTCTCACCATTTTTGCAAGTGGTATCTTACCAATATCTAATGAGCTAAGATACCTCAAAATTTTAAAAATATTTGAAAATTTTAAAATCCAAAAACATTTGGCGTACTGAACCTAGTCAGTCATCCTCAATCTACCATACTAGGGCAAATCCATTATTTGGTTATGATCCATTTCACTTCCATTAGGGGTGTGACCTTCCCTTTGCATGTATCCTTTCTTAGGGACACCAGTTGTTTACCATTTTGTTGAACCTTCACGCGTAGATATTAACTTGGTTGACGATAGGATGCTTTCTATTACTTTTTATTTTAAGCTTTTTATGTGTTTGTTTACTTAGTTGTTTGTTATTTATTTGTTTGCCTATTTGTTTGCTTTCGTTGTTGTGCCTTAACTCAGTCTATATGTGTTCATCGATTGATTCCTTATGCATTATTCTTGACTTTATCCATCTTCATACATCAATATTATCATCATGATTTTTATCATTAATGCATTATTTTTATTTGTTTATTAGATCAGGAATCAGTCTTTATGTATATTATAGTTAGGTCATCACTATGTTTTATATCATGATGCATACCATCACATACTACATCAAAAATTAGATTGGAAATTATTACATGTAATGAAGTCGTAAAAAACTTCTCCTTGGTAACCTTGGCAAATCCTCCCACCCTCCTTGATCAAACCAACCCATTGATCATTCTGATTGTATCAATGTTAATAAAGATGAGCATCTCCACATTGGTAGATACAACTAAATAATTCACATTGATCAAACCTTTATTATTCCAATAATCTCTTTCATCACTATATGCATCTTCGTATCCCTGGTTATTTATGGCTTCTTCAGTCATTAGACCATCACATTTACATTTGTGCCCACTCATCTTTAATCTATATGATAGATTATATCCTTGAGTTATGCTTGACAATCTACTATATCGGGGCACAATAAAAAATCATTATTCAACCTAGTTCATCTTGATAATTATAACTACCTATAATAAAATCATTATTTTGATTCATTTGCCCTACTAGGACATGTGCTTGTGCCACTCTTTATAACCACTTTTGGACAACTTAGTATATCAACCTTTGTTACTAATTATAAACACCTTTGTGCAAATTAATAATTTTTAAATTAATGCAATTCAACTAGCATCCCACTTTGCTTTATATTAGACTATACTTGCATGCTATCTACAACATTTTGGGTGGTATCTTCTATTTGAGTAATATTATCTTCCATCAAAATGTGAACATTATACATATCATCAACTAATGTGCTTTGGTTAAAGGGGTCTATATTTTGATTTGCATAGCCTAAGGTGTCTATTTGTTGCCTTGTTGATGGAGCTATCTCAATGAGCGATGTGTTAGAAATAACTGTTACATAAAGGTTATGAACTAGAGTGAGATAGGTTTGGTATGCTTGTTGTACCTATTCCATTTGTTCATCCATAATACCTTTTCCTTTGCAAGCACATTTTGGTCTTGTTATGGCATTTAGACCAAATATTGGTTATAACTATAGATGCTTGTTCGAATGGTTGAATTCATAACACATTACTAGGAGTCCTGATCAAACATCTCATACTTTTTTGTGGGAAGTCTGACAAAAATATGACACCTACTTCAAAATTTCTAACTAACACTTCATCTTTATGTTCTAACAAATGACATTCAAATAAGTATGGATCATAGTTTACATGGGCATCATAACATAATAGGGCTCTTGTTGTTGGTTTTATTTAAGGTTAGGCATTGTTTGAGCAAGGTATTATTGTGTTTGCTCTTGTTCTTAGCTTGGGTAAGGAGGCAAAATTACCAAATACTATGTTAAAGGGTCATGCCTTCGTTCAATGTATGTAATGTTATAAGATGCATAAGGATCCATATCATAAGCGACATCATCATATGACTCTTGAACAAAAGGGTCACTAGTCACAAAGTTCATGTAGCTAGGATTATATATAGTCCTGATACATGTGTAGCAAGGCAAGTTTAGATCCATGGATAGGTTACATGACAAACAAAGGGTTTAAAGGTAACAAACCATTGAGATCTAAAAAATAGCCTTTGGCTCTGTAAAAGAGACACAAAGGGAAAAATAATTAAACTAGGCAAGGGTAAGATAAATAGAAGGCAAAACCAATCTAAAAAAGTGATACTAATTTACCTAAATGCAATTATAATCACTAGTAAAAGTAACACAAAATTTCAAACTTATTTATGGATAGAGTATTGATTTGCCCATAGGCGGTTATAATCAGTCACAAGAGTGTTTAAATAAAGTAGAATAATTACGAACTAAGGTCAAAAAATAGAAATGATTTTCCCAAAGGTGGTTATAATCATACTAAAATAAGGTTAGACTTAGAAATACAAAAATTGAACAAGAACTAAAAATTAAAATAAATTAAGACAATTGGATCAAACGACACTTGACAATTGACTCACTTTAAGAGTCAAAGTTTGACTCATGAAAACTATTAGAACAAAGGGACTAGGACACTTGAAAGATTGGCATAAAAACCTCAAACAAAGCACATGGAAATAATGTGGCTCAAAAATATTCTCTAAAAAAGGCACAAATCAAACAATAAACACTAGGTCTTGGCTAGGGGTCTTTATATCAAATATGAAATTAACCTAGGTAACACAATTTAAATACAAAAGGCAGATAACCTAAGCCCAAATTAGATGAAGCTTCAGTGTGAACTTGATAAGTTTAGGACTTGTACTTTGAAAGGTTGAGATTCATATTTAATGTAAAAAAGACTTGAATGTTCTATGATAAAAGGCTAGACCAAAATGGGCAACATAACTATGCATTTGAAACAAGGGATGTATAACAAAGATTTAGAACCGGGTTTAAAAAATGAGAATAGATGGGAATAAATTTAGCAATGTAATGATGTACTTTCAAACAAATGACATGGTAAAATATTTTGGACTAGAATATACAAGGCAAAATTTTAAAACAAAATGGGCAATGTAAAGATGCCCCATGTAAACAACAGACACATAAATGGTTTTTGAACAAATTTCCAAGGCTCAAAGTGTGACACATTGGATAGAGTAACACCTCATAGGCCAAAGGAGTTTACAAGACAATGCAAATGTTTTGGGACTTTTTTTGACATGTTATTGATAAACAAAATAATTTTGACTCAAAATAATGCAAGCAAAAAGGAAAAAACTTAAAAATATCTAAGCGTATCATCCTAATCCTATAAATTGACAATGTGGCTTCATACTATCAAATTTTGTCTATATAATCTTTGAGAGTAAATAATTGTTAACCCAAAAATTTAAATGCACATGAAAAGTAGGGTTGTTAGGCCCCCCCTTCTCTCAATAATTTTCATGATGACATGGAACTTCGGGCTACTCACCCTATATTGATAATATATTTGTGACAAGTAGGACTATCTAAAAACTATAAAATTTTGTATATTCTAAATGATCCTATATATGTGGCTAACACTAGGACATAACACATCATTTGGATACACTTTAAATGACTTATTGAGAAAAGGTCTTATTCTTTTCACAACCACTACATCTGTTAATTACTTAGTATAATACGATGTCTGACTTAGACCTACATTTTGAAGTAGTCTTTTACTAACAGAGCTTGTTTAATTGCTTAAATAATCATCCCAGTAAGTCAAAATCAATTTATATACCCCTACCATGGAGTGGGGTTGAAACGATGCTAGGAGATGAATCCCTATGTCAATACTTTCCTAAAGACCCTGTGGAGAGACTATGAACTCCTACCCACAAGCCAAGATGTAAGAAAGTAAATATAAAAAGAATTTAAAGTTATTTTAGAGTCACCCAAATCATTCAAATATTGGGGAGTGCCTTAACAACATTACTTATATGCTTGGACTAAGTGAAAAAAGTAAAGGACAAAGCATTTTTGGTCACCTGAGTTTCCTAAAGGCAACAGGGGAAAGCATACACACAAAGTCAATTTTGAAAAAATAACTCAAATAATAAGTAAAATGATAAAAAAGTTATTAATAGTGTTTAGTCTAAGTTTGAGTTCATTTTTAGAGCACCAAGTGAAATATGATGTGAATTTTAGCTCCTTGGCATTGTTTGAGTTGTGAATTTTTTAAAAAAATGAAAAAAAAGTAAATGATTTTTAAACACCAAATGTAAATGTGATTTGAATCTTAAAGTATTAAAAACATCTTTCCTTAGTCTTTGGGTCCTGTAAAGAGTGTTAGATGGTTTCCTTGTTGCTTTGGAAAAGTGATATTCCTACAAGTTAGCTCAATAAGACATAAAAATCAATCATAAACTATCAAAACCTATAAATAACAAGTTAGAAGGATAACTTGACAGAAAAGATATTAGTACATTCATTTTCTATATTTTGTAAAAAATGTATGTAACTTGAAGGTAAAATATGGATCATTTTGAAAATACAAGATAAGACATGTAGTTTTAAAAAACAAAGTATCAAAAATAGAGTCTAAATGACCCGAAATGAGCCTCCAAAAGTTGGTTACTTTATGGCCTAGAAATCTTGTTGATATGCAAGTTGAATTCACCATTATGTAGATCATTTTAGCTATTCAACAGGGTAATTCCACCATATTGTAGAGCAAACTCACCATTCTATAGGTCAATATTTTCATTTTATAGGAATAAAAACACGCTATATGTGATCCCATTGATTATCAGGGTGATATCACTGATCACAGGTCATTTTCATTGATAAGTAGGGCTATACCAGTGTTTAATCTAGAGGATAACAAATGTAAAATTTAGATGGAAAAAAGAGTAAAAATTCATCAAAGAATGATCTGAATACACATTTAGAAGATTTGTGGGATGCGTGGTCCCACCAGGCATGCCATTTATGTAGCTTAGAGATCTAAAAGGAAACAAACATGTAGATTAGTCTCTTGTTAGTTCAAAATAAAAAAAACATAAGAACAACAATGTACTAAAACTAAACCCTCTTGCCTAAACACTAAGGGGGAACATAACACAATAAGCAAAAGTAAAAAAAAGAGATGAAGAGAATAAAAATTCTTAGCTCCCTTATCACACATGGTGTTTGCTTGTTGGCATATGAATGTTCGTGCTCAACTTATTATGATTGTAGTCTTTTAGCAATGCTCACTCATAGAGGTAAAATCTCTCTAATGTCACTTGTGGCTTGGCGTTGAAGTTTGGCATAATAAATTTACTCTTAAAGACTTCAAGAAGGTATTTTTGTAGAATAATATTACACACAAAATATTATTGATCAATGGTGTGGGCACTTGTATTTATAGATTAGAGAACTAACTCTAACCATGGGTATGTTAGGTTAAATTCTAACTTGGGTTGAGTCAAAATTAACCTTGGTTAGGTTAGTCTAACTCTAGAATGGTTGAAGGCACTCATGAAATCTTAACACCTATGTTTCTAATATTTGTGAGGCATGAAAACTCAATTTATATATTTGTGAGATGTGAGCCATATTTTTGAATATTTATGAGAAAACAAATTACTTTATTAGCTCATTTGGATCTTTGACTTCATTTTTAGCACAAATTCTTTTTTAGTAAATAAAATTCACTAATTTGATTTGGATTTTGTGTTTAGGTGTGTTAATTAGGATTTGAAATATTATTAGTCTTGCTTAGTGCCTTTTAGATTTTGGCAATTGATTTGAATGTCATGAATTAATAGATTAACATGTCAAAAGTGCCAAATTACTAGGTCATAATTTGACTAGGGTTAGAACCGAACTAGGTTAGTAATATATACAGGGTAATACATTATTTAAGCTAGTTTTGTCATGTTTCTAAGTAATTAAATCTATTATGTGGATAAATTTGGGCAATTTAGGTGATTTCTAGGTTTAAAATATGTCATTTACTAGAATTAAATTGAATGTTGATTTAGGCATGGAGATGGCCAAATTTAGGTGTCTATGAGAAGAACACATACATTTTGGAAGGATTGTTGAAAGATAATTTTATTATCTATTTAAAAAAAAATCGTTGATATAAATCATGTCGTCCATAAAATGATTCATTAAGTAGAGGAATATGATAGGGTTTTGTTATGCATTAATGACAAATAAAGAAGAAACAAAGCTTGTGCAAAAACCAACACATGTAACAAAAATGTTGGAGGAATATGTTGATGTTATACTACTAAATTTTAAGATAGTTTACTACTAAAGAGAGATATTTAACATCATATTGATTTAATTTCATGATCAATTCTACCCGATTTAACCTATTTTGGGAATATCAGTGTATTATTGCTAATTTAATTAAAGGGTCTGAGTAGTAAAATTAGTAGATAAATATGCAATAATTAAGCTACTAATTTGTATAAATTAAATTGTAATTTTGATCTTTTTAAAATTGTAATAAGAGATAGAAAAGAAGACTTACCTAGAAACTGACTGATACGACTGAGACAAGATCTGATATTCACTGTACAAAATTGGGACACTATTGTAAACTGAGATCTGACCTTCATTTTATGATTGGATAAGAGCACCGAAGGTGGATAGGAGTGGTACAGGTGTTGTATTCTAACTTTTTTACTATTATCTTGAGGATTTGAGCTTTCTAAGTTTTGTTCACTAGCTCTGTGTGACCCTGTCCATGAAGTTTTGATAGTTGAAAGTCTATATAGCTCTTTGTAGAGCAAATTTTCTCTTCAAACCCTATACTCCATTATGTTTTGACTAATTTCAAGAAAGAGGGAAGGTTAGTGTATATAAAATTCACTGAATGTGTATTCACACCCCTTGTGTGGGCACACTACCTGCATACCAATACTCTGAAGAGGGATCAAGCCATATATAGTTCTCTCACTTGATGTGCTTTGTGAAATAGTGTGTATGAAGATGCAAAATACTAAATTGGATATACTTGAAGTGACTAAGGACTGGTGTAAAAATTTGAATAAACTTGTAAGTGTATTAGCTGATTGTATGTAGAGAATAGAGAAGATTTATTGAGTAGTCTTTCTTGCTTAGTGATATTTGCCAACCCTTTCCAAATGATCTTTGAATGGGATTTTATAGGGATCTATTGGTCATGATTTAAATGTATTCAAGTTAGGTCGACAAGGATAAGGATGGGAAATCAAAATGAACTGACTGTTGGGACTAAAAATGTACTTGGATAAGAGTACCAAAATTAGACATGAGTGGCACTAGTGCTATAGTCCAAGTGTGACACTATTATCTTGAGCTGATAGGACATGGGGGGATGGATATATCATGAAGAGGAGTTTGACTCAGTTGGGATCAAGTCTAGAAGGCTACAGATGATTAGAAATTAGTGAAAAGATGCTTATTAGGGTCATGAGAGTAAGTAGGAGCAACCTATGGGTTGGGTGTCAAAATCCACACTTAAACTACTAATTTTTACATTTTATATGACTACATTTGCCCCCCCTTTATTCTAGTGATGCAACAAAGTGAAATAATAGGATAAAAGAAAAATAGAAAGTATACTTGAATGTACCTACAATAATGAAGTTCATGAAGCTGTATGATGTTGGGTGTATGTTGAAAGAGCACATCGTGAAGTATACATCTGCAAGAGAAAATAAAAACTAGATCAATTCTTACTAGATACGCTATATCTAAAATAAGAACGTACAAAGATGGGTAAGAGAGAGAGGAAGAGAAATGAACGAATACACCTCACTAGGTACACAAACTAATACAAAACCTATTATGATGTTGAGTGATACTAAGTAATGCTAGATGATGCTATACCAAGAGTATTATCACGAATGAAGATGAGTGCTTAATTCTATAAGAGTGGCTCAAGAATGCAAAGGCTTTCCCTTTAGCTCCATTGTCACTCACTAAGTAAAGCTTGTATTCTTACTTAGTGATATTTGTCAACCCTTTCCAAATAATCTTTGAATGGGCTTTTATAAGGACCTATTGGTCATGGGTTGAATGTGCTCATGTTAGGTCAATAAGAAGAAGGATGGAGAATTAAAAGGAACTGACTATTGAGGCCAAAAATGCACTTGGCTAGGATCACTAAAAGAAGACAAGAGTGGTACTAATGCTATAGTCTAAGTGTGGTACTGTTGTCCTGAGCTGATAGGGCCTATGGGAATGGATCTATCATGGAAAGAAGAGTCTAATGTAGCTGGAATCAGGTTTGGAAGGTTACAAATGATTGAAAATCAATGAAAATATGATTATGAGGGTCATGAGAGCAAGCAGAAGGGACCTATGATTAGGTGTCATAAGCCACACTCAAGTTACCAATTTTTGCATTTTATATGACTATATTTTTCTTCTTTTATTCTAGTAATTTAACAAAATGAAATACTAGGATAAAAAATAAATACTTACCTATAAGAAGGAATCCCATGAAACTGTGTGATTCTAGGTGTGCATAGGGAGAGAACATTTTGAAGTGCAAATCTATTGTGATGCTGAGTGATGTTGGATGTGTGTTGTACTAAAAAAAAATATCACAAATGGAGTTGAGTGCTCAATTCTCCAAAAGTGGCTCAAGAATGTAAAGGCTCGCCCTTTAGCTCTATCATCACCCACTAAGTGAAGTTAGGTGGTCATGCATGCGCTAATCAATGTTTGGACTATGTCTAATCATTTTGAATAGGTCACTTAAGAATACAAAGGCTAGCTAGTCCTTAGCTCCATCATTGCCCCATGAAGTAAAGCTATAAACTGATACTAGTATAAAATGTATGTCATATGAGATGGATCTTGAAGTCCATGAATGCTCTGTAATCTAAAAATATTGACATGGATAGTTGAATGTATACTGAAAATTAGGCCACTCTTAGCTACTTTAAAAGATGGAGATTAGGTTTGTATGAAAGCCACTTCAAAACTAGTGTATTAGGCTTATATGAAAGCCACTTTGAAATGTGGAGGTTAGGCTTGTATGAAAGCCACTCCAAAATTATGTCAACAGCTTGTAGGTGGAATAAGGCATGTAACTATTGAGAATTCCTAAGTAATGCTAAACTTGAAAAGAAAACAAAACAGATGTGCTGTGTACATTACTCCCAATCATTGGTGTCTGAAACATGGATTCTAACCTGGAAGTTATAATAAATACTATATCTAAAACTAGAAGTGAGAGCTATCATGTCGTGCATGATTCTCCTATATTTATATTTTTTGAGCAAAAGTGTACTAAAAACTATTGATTCTGAACTAGTCTGATTGTGTAAAACTATAGTTGAACCTACTTTTCTGCCTGCTTCTAGAAAGTTTGGTTTTTCTGCTATTTGGATAGGAACACTGAAAATAGACAATAGTGGCACTAGTGCTATAATCTAATCTTGGTGCTATTGTTTTAGGTCAAATCTGGTAACTAATTTTATATTTTCACTATTTACCTGATCTATTCTGACTAGTTTGATGTTTGGTTGGTGTGTTGGGTGTTTCGAATGTTGATTTTTTAACCGTTAGGAGCTCTGATCTTTGTGACAAAACTCTTGTTTGTTGCCTCCTTTTCTGAGGGTAAAAATAAATACCCTAAAATGACTTCCCTCAAAATAAAGATCCCTACAAGTGTGTTATGCTGTAAAGATACATAATATAGCAATGATAATCGATAACATATCTCAAGATATAGCATGGTTTGTAATGAGAGATTGTTAGATCAATAGGGGTTTGGCTAGATAGATATAATAATCAAAGATCTAGATGTCACTGCACACACTCAAAAAAGATCAAGTGAAGCATGGTAATATAGATAAATCGATAAACAATAGCATAAAATAGAAAATGTAAGTCTAACATGATAGTAGAAATGTAAAACATGGATGATGCATATAATCAAAATATTTTTGATGTTTTGAGATATTTAACTTTTTTGTATTTTAAAATGTTATATTATTTTTAGATTATGAGTTTTTTGAGCTATGTACAATCAAGCATAAGAAACTATGTATAGATATTTGAGAAAAGATGATATTGATCAATGAGTCTCATGAAAGACTCTCTATCATGGTGTCTGGTATCAAGGAGAGAGATCATGCATGATCATGAAGCATGATATAAATGTTGAGACTATGGATTTGAAATATGTATATGCTGTAAATGCTCTGAAATCTCTGAAGTAAAAATTGAGTGTGGGGTCCTCTTGTAACTCTAAGAAGTGGATGCAGTTGTAAGGCTCTTAGGGACCCATTTGGAAGGAGGATAAGCTCTCTAAACATGTTCTCTATGTGTAGATACATGAGATCTCAATGATACTACCCTAGGTGTGAACACTGTAACTAGAAGTTATCTAGAATCCTGAAGCTATGGAGGTGTATGAACTCTATGTGTTGGAAATGGATGCCTCAACTATGTTTGAATCAGAACTAGAGGAGGAACTATAACTAGTGGAAAAACTAACACTAGTGATTATAAAGGAGAAGATGGCTTTGAAGTGGGGAGTGGTAACTCATATGAAAATACACCAACTGTAATAACTCGATTAGTGTGAATAAATTTTATGCATTTGTGAATTGTAGAAGATACTGCTTGAAGTTTTTGAATCTAAGGTCGACCAAGTAGCATATCAAAAACTCCTACACTAAGAAATATAGTAAATGGTATGGCCATGTGTGTCACACCACCCTATAGAGAAAGTACGATCTCACCCAATGAACTCTGTATGTGCCCATTAAATCTACTAATAACTATGTCCATCAGGGTAATATCCTACTCTATATATCCCAAATACTATAATAATGTCATAGTGCACATGTTCACATTGGATCTATTATCTATGAGAACACTATGAATAGGATGATTATGAATGTAACCTCTGATAAAGAGTATATGATAATCTGCAACATCCTCAACTATCTCTTACTCTGAGAAGGAGATGGAAGGTCTAGCTGGAACTCTAGAATTGTATAGACCAATCATGTTGTACAAAGGATATAACTTAACTGAAGGTGCCTTGTATGTATTTGGTAGGGGTGTGCATGATATATGTGATGAAAACCTGATGTATCTCCTGCCTCTTGTTTAGAATGCTATGAAAATGGATTTGAGAAGATTTTCAAATATTTATCTTATGTTTGCTTTGCTTGAGGAGGCTTAACTGAAGGGCCAAGATCAATATGATTACCATCTATCGAACCCTATATCTTGTGTCTCAAATTGATGCATCTATTTTTTGTATGGCCAAGTGCCCTATGAAACTCACACAATGCATATTGATCATATCCCCATGGAAGAGGCTTTGTTGGATCCACTTGTCAAATAAGAGGGAGAGATATGATGTTATATTCTAATAACTATTGTAAAACTTTGACTGGAGAAATTGGTAGATTGATAAATGTACATCAAGGAGGTACTAATAAAACCACTCATACAGGGGGCTCAAAATCCACATTAATTGTCGATTGATTCTGACTCTTGTTATTATTGACCTTGATTTTGTATGGGACTTTACTATTACTCTTGTTTGTTGTGTCTGAGATACTTGTGTACTTGAGTTTGCCCATTGAAATTAACTTGACTTCTCTTTCCTTTAGTGTGTGACACAATTCAATGAAGGAAGAAAATATTTTAAACATAATTGATTCATGTAAAGCTAGTAGAAGACTCTATTTGAAGAGATATTGTAACTCTTGATCAACCATGGAGTTAGTCATCTTAGCCAAAATAGTCTTATATCAAAAAACATAATTTGTGAGATGTTCATTTGACCTTTGTTTCTATTATGTAACTTGGGCATATGAAACCTTGCTACCAATGTTAATGCTGAAATGAGCTAGGAACATGTTGGCTATAGGATTAAATGCATTGGCTGATTGATTTAGTAGATTGTAGAACCATTATAAAGCATAATTCTTTAGGTTCCATGGAAATAACTTGGTAAGTAGCCAGTAATTTGGTACATAGTCCAAGCATGCTATGTGAAAAGCTCTCAAATGTGTCTTTGGATCACCCTTGCCATCATATAGAGTAAGTTTGGGTTGAACAAAACCGTATGGCAAGGGTGTAGAATCAATGTGATATGCCAATAGTGTATGCAATAGAGCAAAAGAATTTAAATCCTACGTAGGTTTAAAAGCACCTTGCTCAAGATGCAACACCTTGGATTAAAGAGATTTTATCTTTTGCACAAGGGCTGCCACATCAAGAGACAAAGATGTACTAGTTGTAGCTAGTGGCATAGAAATAGGTTGGGCTACTATAGGGAGCTATTGAGACATAGTTGTCCTCGTAGTGTCATTTGTAACTAGTTGCTTTGTGGTTTAAGAAGATTAACCATTATTCACTATTTATTATTCTTTTTGTATTATTTTAAGAATATCATCTTGCATGTCAAAGTGTTTAGTTAAGAGTTCTTGAAGTTTCCTTTTATTAGTTTCATCAAAACCGGTGTATTGGTTAATTATTAAGGTAGAAAAATAATTTGAAATTTGTTTGAATTTTTTGTAATATTTTGTAATAAGCAAAGTGTTATAAAATGAAAGTACTGAATATAAAAAATGTAAAGTCATAAAAATAGTTAACTAAAAATTGCATAAAAATGATACGAAACTCACAAACATGTAAGGTGATACCTCAAAAAGCAATGGGACCTAGTGTATGTAACTAGGGTTTGAAAAATAATATTTTTGAAAAATACTATGAAATTTTGATAATGAAAGTGGATTTCTAAGTTAAATATGCAAGTGAAAAATAAAAAATTTATTGAAAAATTTGTGATTTAAAGAGACCTAGAAGATGCAACTAGGGGTTTGAAAAAAAAGTGTTTTTGAAAATTACTATTAAATTTTGAAATTTGAAGTGTATTTATAATTTAAATAAGCTAGTAAAAAATCAAAAATTTATTGAAAAATTTGTGATTGAACGAGACCTAGTAGATGTAACTAAGGTTTTGAAAAATAAATATTTCTAAAAATTACCATGGATTTTTGAAATTTAAAGTGAATTTTTGATTTTAATATGCTAGTAAAAAATTAGAAAATTATTGAAAAAATACTGGGACATAGTATGAGCAACTAGGGTTTGAAAGAAAACTATTTTAACATTACTATGAAATTTTAAAATTTAATTTTAATTTATAATTTATTATTCAAGTAAATAAATAAATAAATATATATATATATATATATATATATAAGAAAAATCATTAAGAAATTTACTCTAGGGTTTTTATGTGTAAATGAAGTAAGTCGGGTTCACCAAATGATTTAATCTATTTTGAGAATTATTGGTGTATTATTTATAATTTAGTTAAAGGGTCTAAGTAGTAAAATTAATAGATAAATATGAAATAATTAATCTACTATTTTGTGTAAATTAAATTGTAATTTTAATCTTTCTAAAAATAGTAATAAGAGATGGAAAAGAAGACTTAGATAAAAATTGACTGATATGGCTGAGACAGGGTTTGATATTCACTATGCAGGATTGAGACACCATCACAAACTGAGATCTGATCTTCATTTTATGATTGGATAGGAGCACCAAATATGGGTAAAAGTGGCACCGATGTTGTATTCTACCTTTATCCTTGTTGTCTTGAGGATCTGAGCTTTTTGGGTTTTGTTCGCTAGGTCTGTGTGACCCTATCCATGAAGTTTCTACAGATAGAAGTCTGTATATCTTTTTATAGAGAAAATTTTATCTTCAAACTCTATACTCCATTGTGTTTTGACCAATTTCAAGAAAGAAGGGGTGTTAGTATGTGTAATATTCATTGAATGTGTATCCACACCCCTTGTGTGGGCACATTGCCTACATACCAATACTTCGAAGAGGGATCAAGCCATATGTAGTTCTCCCATTTATGTGCTTTATGCAATAGTGTGTATGAAGATACAAAATGCTAAACTGAATGTGCTTGAGTTGGCTAGTGACTGGTATAAATATTTGAATAAGCTTGTAAGTTTATTGGATGGCTGTATGCAGAGAATAGGAAAGATTTCTTAAGTAGTTTTTCTTGCTTAGTGATATTTGCCAACCCTTTCTAAATTATCTTTGAATGGGATTTTATAAAGATCTATTGGCCATGGGTTAAATGTGCTCATGTTAGGATGACAAGGAGAAGGATGAGAAACTAAAAGGAACTGACCATTGGGGCAAAAAATGCACTTAAACAAGAGCACCGAAAGTGGACAGGAGTGATACCAACACTATAGTCCATCCAAGTGTGGCATTATTGTCTTGAATTGATGGGACCTGAGGGATGGATTTTTCTTGGAAAGAGGAGTCTGGCTCAACTGGGATCAGGGTTGAAATACTAAAGATGACTGGAAATTAGTGAAAAAATACATATGAGGGTCATGAGAGTAAGCAGTAGGGACCTATGGGTTGGGTGTTACAAGCCACACTCAAGTTACCAATTTTTGCATTTTATATGACTACACTACCCGATCAAACAACTTACATGATGAGCCCAACATAACATATGAAATTAAATAGACAAGTAATTACATTTGTGAGAAAAGGTGTAGGGAGGGAAAACACGAGTCCTTTTGCAAATCCTACATTTATGACTCCAAATAAGGATAGACCATGAAGTATGTGTGTAGATAGAAGGGAAATAATCAAGATCACATCATATACGTAATTCATATACCTCACCTATATGACATGATAGATGATATTGTAATTTCTAAATATTTTACTAAGATTGATCTATGAAGTGGCTATTATTATATTTGGATTCAAGAGAGAGTTAAAATGGAAGACAATGTTCAAGACTAGGGATGATTTATATTAATGGTTGGTGATGTTCGAATTATCCAATATACCTAACATATTTATGAGGACGATGAACACAATGTGTTGGGCTCTTTTATTTTAGTCTAACATATCTTTTTGCTAGTTGTGTGCCTAAGAAAATAAGAGTTTCAACGAGCTATCACGTTGACATATCACACAAGAAAAGGTTCTCACATGTTCACCTGAAGCACATAGCTTAAGACCAGTTCCCATAGGTTTTGATGCATGAAGGTGTATTCATTTAATTTAGAAGGCTAAGGTGCTCAAACAAGCACTTAGTTATAAACTCATACTTAGTTTCATATTTAATGATTAACTATTCAATTATTACTTAACCAAAGACAAAAAGTTGGGCACAAACTGATAACAAAAAAATATTAACTCTATTTTAACCAAGAACACATTACAAAAGTATTTCATCAACACAAGCATCCTTTCATTACATTTATAAGTTATGTCAAGATTACAACAATTACAAAATTGCAATGATCAACAATAATACTAAGCAAAATAAGGGGGTATTTGTACATTGTTTACCCTGACCATTTCGTTACAAAAATAAATACAAAAAATATGACTCGCTAATGACCATTAACAATAATGAGTTATGACAAGCCATTTATAGTGAATTCATAAGGACCCAATCCTAACTTACCCTATATGTTCTCTATGATATATCCTTATCATTATGCACTATCTTCTCATGGGCCAATTTTGGATTCACATTTGACTTATTCTTCTTTGATGTTCATGAGAACCGCTCCCTAACCACCTCCAATTTCTATTCATTTCCTAAATATTTTGCTAATATTTAAGTCTTACATTCTCAGGTTCTCCATGTATCATGCTTCTTTATTCCATGTGATGTGCATCCTCCATGCCATGGTCTTTCACATCATGGTATTCTGTGCTGCAATCTTCCACACCATGTTTCTCCCACACCAATTTTCTTTAAAAAGTACTTATCCTAAAATTGATTCAAATTGAGGGCCCAACATCACCCCACACTAAGTCAATAGTCCATCTTGGACTATGCATTTTATTCAAGTCCCTCTACTAAAAAATCAAGTCCCATCTATTTTACTTACCACTTCACTTCATCCCAATGATTCAATGCATTTTAGATCTTAGAAGTGATTTAATTGATCGCCTCCTTAAGTCTCTTAGTCTCCTCAGCTTACTCTAAAAAGCCACCCACTTGAATGGTTAAATGTTAAAGTGATGTAGAAGCATCCTTATGAATGTCTTCTAGTGAAGCAACCTCTATCAAAGCCTATCCTCAGAGTACCATAAAATTTCCATTTAACTAATAATGGTGAACACTTAATTTGTTTCCTTAGTCCTCCACATCTTGAAATACTTTGACGTGCTCAACACAATCTTTTATTATCAATGCACTCTCAACCAATTGCTGGTATTGAAGTTACTCTACTTAAAACTGAGCTTCCAAATTTTTTCTAAGACATGCTGATTTAACAAAAACCTCGTCAAGGATGGGAACTATATCACCAACTCTATTAAAAAATATCTTGCATACTTTGATGGCCTCAGTGAATTGATCCATCACCCAAGTTTACTTTTATTGGAAATTGGGTTGTTATTTACATTTATTCAATAATAGCTCCACCAGGGTTTCCCACTTATCAATATCCTCTCAGTAAGATGAACCCCATAAGTAAGGGCCGACTCCTCTAAAATAGACTTGTAGAGTGTTAGGGTTTTCACTCTATCCACCGTCACTATTTTTAGTTGGTGTTTGAGCTCTCCTACCTCATCTTCAAGCTTTATCTTTGTTGCACACTCATTAAGATAGAGAGAAACAACCTCTTGATGTTTCTTCTAGAGCTATTTTACATCAAATTCCTACAAGGCATTCTGCCTTGCCATCTCATGATTAAATTTCAATAGCATTACACTTGCTTGAGACATTGTCCACATCTGGGGATCCACCCAAATTATATCATGAAGTTATACCTTTCCTAGTGCCAAAATAATGCTCTCCAAAGGTAGTTCACATTGGTGTTCTTCATTATATATATCATTATAAAAAGATAATTCTTTCTGAGTTTGTTAGGTTGAGTCTTCCTTGGGGAAATATTTTTACATAAATAAGTATTTTTTTGGCACACTCTATTGATACTTAGCGTGAAGGTTTAGGGTTATAATGGTATTCATTAACCTTTTTTGCATATATTCATCAATAGGTTCCTTCCCTTTAGAGGGATCACACTCAAGTATTTATACATCTAGATCACCTTCTTGGTGACTTGGACCTACATCAAGATCATGCATGCCCAAAGCTATGTTTATGTTGTCCCCCTCTTCACCATTGGGACTCTCAACATCCACTTGTGTTTCAGCAAGGGTGGCATCTTCATGTGGTGCTAGTGAGGGCTCCTTCTTTAGATCTAGTGTGGCTTATCTTTCCTCTTGTTCTTGTTGGGAAATAAACCGGAAGCACACAATTTGATTACCAAACCAAGCAACTTAATATGCGGAAATTAACCAGATTCACCAAGTAACTAGAATTCAGAATAACACATGATATGAGAGACAATACACAAATTGTATTAACACTTTATACAGAAAAGAATACAATAAAGAAGATGCCACTTCTTCTCCACCACCTTACAGAGGTTTCCCACACCTCAAGTGAACAATAATTCTTCTCCCCAAAGCTCTCCCTCTCAGGTCCCAACACCCAACTCAAATACAGAGTTGGTGTTCACCTCCCGTGCTCCACGCACAACACAAGTGCTCCACGCACTCCACAAGCACTCCACGTGCTCCACAAGTACTCAAGGTACTTCAAGTAGATCTCCCATGAATCTGCAACAACCTGCAATTCAACAGACCATACTTATGGAAGGAACTCCCTTGCCTTCCTCTTGCTCTATCCGAGTACACACCTGTACTCCAAGTAGATCCTGCCTGATACTGCTCCCTGTTGTGTTGCTGTCTATATGACCTTGCACACCTGCAAATCAAACAACGGTTCTGCTCACCTGTGAACCTCGACCTTGCACACACATACACCTGCAGATCAACGATCTTACTTACCATGTAGATCTCCTATATAGGCCATACAACTGTGACCAAGATCCTACACTCTTGAAGAACCCAGCTGGCTCTCCAATCCAGCACCAACACACCTGGTACTGAGGCACTAGGAGGAACGCACCATTGCTCTACCTCACACACAGAAGGAGCTTATAATTATGCTCTCTTACTCCCTAGCACACTATTCCAATACAACCATGAGTCTATTATATAGATCTCAACCAAACAATAATTAGACATCTAATTACAATAATTAGATCCGCAGCTATGAGTCTAAAATTAGCACTCATCATGCAAACACTTGGTTCGTTAGCTAACTGCCCATAATTAGCTCGCAGTCGAACCACACAGGCGACCGACATTGGTCCCTGTCTGCCTGGAGGTGACCGACGTCGGCCGATATATGACCGACGTCGGTTGCTTCTCTATGCTCTCCCACCGACGTCAGCTGATCAGACCGACCCCAACTTCTCTGCAACTCAGCAACCTTCATCAACCTCCTCTCCTGTTTGCATCAGTGAAGCTTTTAGCTCCACAATCCTAACAGTTCTTTGGGGGAAGGTCCCCTCTCTGGTGTTGCTTTTGGAGTTGCTACCTTCTGGTCAGGTTCTCCATCCTTATGTGTTAAAGTATCTTATTCCAAAGGAATAAATATTTGTGTATCAAAATCAGGGCCTTCTAGTTGTCCTATAGGCATGTTATCTTTTGGTGGTGAAGGGGAAATCCTTTTCCATTTAATTTATTCAAGTTGAGCACTTTTGACAGCATCTTACCCTAACCAATTATGTGTCTGGTGCTTCTTAATCTTTGATGAGGTTGGAATGGTTTCTTTCTTATCCTTAACACTCCTCGATGTCCTCTTCCATGGATTCAACATATAAATCAATGAATGAATAGAATCCTTGACCAAAATTTGTTGGGGCTTGATGTGGGTATTATTTGACTCTAGTTTCTCTCTGTAGGCTTTCTTTCTTGGATAAACATATATTTGACAAAGAGTGTGTGTCTCAACATCAATATTTTCATCATCAATATTTATAGGGTGCACATCATATACCCTATCAATGACATTCATAAAATACCTTATAGTGAAAGCATATGACAACTTGATCCATCCAAACAAGTCATCTGAAGGCCCTATCTAGATGTGTACTGAAGGAAATTTTTTTCTCTACTATAAACTAGACTTAGTCTCCTAGCTAAGCAGGCAAGTCTTTGGGAACCCAATTCTCATTTCTAAAGGCTTCCTTCATTCCATCATACCAACCCTTCATCTTGGATTTATGAGTAGGGGTTATAACATCAGGGCATGTGAACAATTTAAACCTTTCTACTAAAGACTTATTTTTTGAAGGGTAAGCCCACTTTAACTCACCACTTGAGTACTTTAGCATGCCAATTTCATCAAATACCAACAATGAAATAATAACACCCTAATTTTTTTTGATTAGGTAGGTGGTATGCCTTCTCTTCATCTGCAACAATTTTCCTAGCAACATATTGTGAAAAATTATTCTTGACCCCAAGGTTTATTTGATGGGTAACATTTAAACCTTCCATGTTTAATTATTTACATATATCTACACCTCAAACCTTGGTCATAACTAAGTGAGTAGCCACTTAAAGGGTGGGATCATGAAGACTAGCTATATAAATTGTGTGACATAGTTGCTTGTATTTAAGAGCCATCCTAGTCTTCTCAATTTCCTCTCGATATTCAAAATATCCATTAAGGTCAGGGTTTGAGCATTGTAGACCTATAAATTTGATGACTCTTTGGGACATGATCCTCATCTTGTGCCCTGTGAAATAGAAGTAATCCTCATGTACATGTGAGATAAGAAACTTCACAATCTCCATATTTTTTTCAAAATAAGTTAGATAAAATAGTTGAAAAACTCCAACATAATTGAGGTTATTAAAAATAGTAATATCATAGACAAGTTCATTTCAAGGATTCTGCCACTCAACCTGATAATCATGCTATAATTCCACTTCGTTCCCTGGCTGGTAGTGATTGTAGTCAAAAACTTGGCAAACTAGCACATTAGACTCCCACTTCTCCATGTGTAAGACTACTTTATGATACTGCATCTCTTTAATAAATAGTAGGGGTAGGGGTGGTGGTCCTAATTTCTTCTTTTCCTTGCACTCCATTTTATATTTTTTCTTGCTCATTATCTTTGTCTACTATGGAAATCTTTCCTCATGCACCAGATTCACCAGGTACTTCTCTTATTAAAATCAGTTGTACTCCTACACCCTCAAACTCTTATTACTCATGAATCATAAGCAAGGGATCACTATGATGGGCCTTATTATTTAGTTTCATGACCCTTTAAGGAGCCTAAAGGTTGAGGCACACTCATCTGGGCCTCCAAAATGAATACATAATTACTGCTTTAACTTCCTCAACTCTCCTGATTTAACATCCTTCAATGGTAGAAACTGACACTTACAACCTATAATTATTTCAATCTACACTTCCCAATCACAATCCCACCACTTTTTATATTCACTATGATTTCCTTACTCCATAATATTCAAATTGGTCATTGAAAGTTGATGAACACTCATCTAGTAGCTTGGAAATACTCTTCTTGAATCTGTTAAATCATGAACTAATAATATTAAAGTGTAAAAATGATGACTAGTTAACCTTTTATAGCATCTAGGGGTAATACACATTTAATTCCCCATGACCTCATCCATCATTTCATGTATTTAATGCCTCTAATAGTATTAACATGATTTACATTTGGCACACTTGCCATTACACATGGTTTTATCGCATTTAACACATTTATCCCATCCCACACTTTTATTAAAGTGTAAGACAACTCTAAAGAATTTAAGAATTTCCATTTCCAAGGCAAGAACCTACTTTATTCATCTTGACTCTATATATTAGTTATGCACTGCATCCTGCATATCCACTTATATTTATACACTTCCACTTGCGTGCCCCTTTTTCCATGCACATTCCCTTCCATCATTTCCATGGATATTTTTAGTTTTACTTATTTCACACTTCTTACCTCACACTAAAAATAATAAAGAACCATGTGTTGATCTAAACCTAAATAAGGGCATGTAACCAATGGCATGCCTTATTGAAAAAAAATCCAAAATCCTAAACTAAACTAGTGGCATATGTCTTATTAACAAATGGGAAACATCATTTAGAATGGTAAGGGAAAAGCCAACTTACATGCACATGTGGGATGAACACTATGAATAATAAATGAACCATCCCAATAGATTTTAATTTTTCCTGAATGACACATGGGCTTGGAGTCATAAACTAATACCTACATACCTAGATAAAAAGTCTTATTTTTAAGATGTCTATCATACCAGGTCTTCTATTTATGTTTTTCCACTCCTTGACTCTAATGTTATAGAAAATGGGTTTCATCCAATTGAATCAAAACATTGAGGTGTGCTTTCAAATATTCCTCATCATCCAACCGACCATCAAGCATGATATGTAGAGAAGGTACAAGTAACTTAATTGGGGGAATAAATTTAACACTAAAGACAAGATTAAAGAGAGTACTCTTGTTCAACCATTTCTATGTAGTTCAATATTCCCATAATAGCATAGAAATGTGATCATCCTAGTTAGTATGACCAATATTATAAATCTTCATCAATGTATGACCAAAGATTTTATTGAATGCTTCAGTTGTACCATTAGCTTGAGGGTGGAAAGGGGTAGTCTTGTGGTGAACAATTATGAACTCAACTAAAAGGATGCATATTATATCATTAAGGAAATGAGTTCCTTGATCACTAGTCAAACTTAACAAACATACATACATTGTAGTAATATTCTTCCAAAGAAATCTATTAGTAGTAATAGTAGTACAATCTCAAGTTGGCATTGTTTTAACCCAGTGGGTATAGTAATTAGTGGTGGTAATGACATATCATGCTTCAGTATGCCTCCCTATAAGAGTAATGGGGCCAAAAAAATTAACAGTGCATTTCTCAAAGGGTTCATGAGCAAGTATCAGATAAAGGGGCATAACATCTCTTTGGCTCAATTTATCCATGCGTTGACATATATCACATTGGTGTATGTAAGTTTTAGCATCCTTAAACAAAGTATGCCACCATAAGCCAACTAATAGACCTTCTGCACTATAACATCACTGACATAATGTCCATCGATGATACCTTAATGAACCTCTTGAATAATGTTAGTGTGCTCATGCTACATCACACATGATTTTAATAATTCATCCTGTCTAAGCTTATAAAGGTTACCCTTAATGAGATGGAAAGGAGTAACACGAATAACCAACTATTTCTTCTCTTGAGTGCTGAGGTGGGCTAGTGTGAAACTTGTGTTAAGAAAATTTGTGATATCTTCCAATTCTTTAAGCACGTGCATGACTTGAAAAAGCTACACATCAGGTGAGTAATCCTCAATGGTGTGTGTTGGTTCACTAGATTTAACACACAATAAGTGATCAGGTCCACAATTAGCCTTCCCTGATTTCACCATCATAAAAAACTAAAATTCCTAAAAGATCACATTCCACTAACAAATGCATCCATGTAACACTAGCTTATTCATGAGGTATTTTAGTGTTTCATGGTCTATAAATAAAATGAATAGGGTGGCCAACAAATACCAATAAAACATTTGAAGTGTGTATACCATGGAAAAGGCTTCAGATTTTATAGTTGAGTAATTTTGTGTAGTTGGAGTAAGCTTCAAACCAGCAAAATAGATGCGATGATCAAGATTTACATCACTATTTTAAGTAAGGATAACATCCACTACCATGCCTCGAGCATCAACATGCACCTGAAATGGCTTTATCTACTCCAAAAACTAGAGAATGGAGGCAGTGATTAGTTTGTCCTGAGTGATATGAATGTCTACTTGTGACCATTTATCCATAAAAATTAACCATTCTATTTAAGCATTCCTCCAATAGTGTTGTGATCTTATCGTGTCCACGAATGAATTTTCTTAGTATCCCATGTGTCCTAAGAAGGCATAGAACTTGCATTGGGTGGTCCGTGTTAGAAGGTAAAGAATGAATGTAATCTTATCTAGATCCACCCAGAGTCCATCACAACAAATAAGATGACCCAAAAAAATTCCAAATGGAGTAGTAAAAACACACTTCTTCAGATTAAAATAAATCTGAAGTTATTAGTAATGCTCAAGCATGAGGTGAATATTAGCACAATGATCTTGCACCAAACCATGGATGGTCCAATCATCCAAGTACGCTTAAAGGAATTTATGAATAAAATCATTAAAAGCCTCTACTATAATATATGCAAATATGGCCAAATAATTATTCAAATCAAAGGGCATCACATTGTAATTAAATGAACCCCATTTTATTGCAAAAGTGGTCTTGGGTTTATCTTTATATGTGATCTAAAACCAATGGTATTTATAAAAACCATCAATGAAGGTATAAATATCATACCCAAAAACTCCTAAAATCTCCTTAGTGAAAGGCATTGGAAAAGGGGTAGTTACACAAACAACATTGAGTACCCTATAGTCTACACAAACACAAATGTAGTGATCCTTTTTCATACTAATCACCATGGGGCTCACCCATTCAGACTCATCAATATGAATGACAACTCCACTGTGCAACATAGTATAAATATCCTCTTTAACTCAAGTACACAAATTAGGATTCATACAATAAGGTCTCTTTTTGACTTGTTGAACACCCTAAACTAACTTGACATGCATCTTACCCCATGAAGAGTTCACTCTTTTCATCTTGGTCTAATTACGTAGAAAAATGTCTTGATACTCCTTTAATAGTTTGAAAACCTTGGAGATCTTAGTATCAGACCAATAATTCCCTACAATGGCCATCTTGGGTGTGTCCTCTATGCCAATATTATGTTAAATCTTCTAAAGTGACTCTAAATACAATTACTGGTCATTCTGTATGGTGTCTCAGAAATTTCACACTCTATACTTAGTATGCAAAGCCAAGTGATCAATGGACGGATCTAGCGGGTTAGAACTAGTACCTTTGTCAACTGAGTACACAAGCTTTTCTTTGCCTTTCCATATCTATTCCATTAATGCATGGTCCATCTGAGAGTCAATTGGTGAGTAATATCAAGCTTTCATATCAGATTCTTGGAAAATAGATAAGTTATGCTCAGATGTGAGGAGATGAGTAAGATAGTGCCAAAATCATATCAATTATAAGGATACTCTAAGAATTTGTATCTAAAAGTCATTATTGATGTACATACCATGTTATATCCTAGGTGAATAGAGTACCATTAAAAGCTTCAATCCTTAGATACTCAAGTAAAGATGTCTCATTGGCATTCCACATGTTTTCATAGGCCTTGAGATGAACCTTTTGAGCATTAATGCCATAATAACTTAATGTTCCATAAATGCGATTATCATGATGAAAATGATAGTGCATAACAACATGCACTTAGTCATAAGTGAGTAAATTATGATGGTGAGTTAACCACCATTGAGCATCTATTCTTTCAAAAACATTTTTAAGTGAGTACATCCATTCATCTTCAAACACATAGAAAGATTCCAACTTTTACACAAACTCCCAAACTTCTATTTGACCATGAAATCTAGGTGATTCATTTAACCACATGGGTGGTACAACCATAATATGTCTATGAAGAATGTGAATAAACTTATGTCATTTAAGTTGCTTATGTGGAGTATACTCTCGACTACCAATAACACCACAAATTCATCTAGTAAGATCATACTCATCATTAACCCAAAAGTCATAAAAATTAATAGTAGTATCAAAAATAGATTGTGCATCTGCCTGACGTAATATGCCATCCAGACTAGGATTAATATGCTTAGTTCCTCAAGTTATGACATTATAGATATGATTAATATCCTTACAACATTAATTGGATCAACAAAAGGAGGTCCTTGAGCATGGTCTAAGGGAATTACAATGTGTTGCTCATCATTTTCAAAAATTATGTAGCACTTTTTGAAGCTCAAGTCAATAGTGTTCACATAATACCAAGGGTGACCCAAAATAGCCAGAAAATCATTAGCTTCAACCAACTCAATTACTTCAAAGTTAGCCTTGAAAGTGAAACCTGGAATGTCAATGATGACATCCTAAAGAACTGTAATGGGTAATGCACAAGTCTTATTAGCCATGAACAATACATAAGGAGAGGGCTATAAAGGAGGGCTTTCCATCTTTCTCTAATCATACTTAGTGAGTACTTTGACCTCCACACTAGTGACAAATAGGATATCCTTAATGATCCAACCATCAATAACTACATTTACCAGATTTATTTATTACCCTCCATACTAGGTTGGACATGAGCCTTTTATATTGTGCATAGTTCAACCAATGATCCTTTGTAAGCTTTGGTGCTTGATGACTTCGCCAATTTTAAAAAGGGTCATGATGTCTTCTTGAAAGAGTAGTTTGCATAACTCATAAAACTCATCATGTACCAAGTCTTAAAAATTTGAAGCTTTTTGCATTTTAGCATGTGTAACAACATCTCTATCCTTAAGGAACTGAATATCACCTTGCAACTCCCATAATAAAATCACTATGATGTGTAACACTTATTTTTGTTGATGAGCATCCAAGTAGTAGTTCACATGAGGCTCCTCCCATTGAACCTTATTAACAGGTGGATTTTAAATGGATTGGGAAGGAACACCACTTCAGGTAGTAATGTTTGCCTTGGGACCAGTCGAAGTATTAGGGCATGGTTTCCATTGATTAGTTTGAGTCTTTTTAATCTATATCATTCCATTACCCTTTACATTCTATTCCTTGGTGATAATGGTATACAAGTCTTGGCATTTCTCTAAATGATGCTCATTCTTAAAAAAGGTATACATGGGATAAATTGGGGAGTCAAACTGGTAATGCACTAGAGATCTGTAATTTTAGCATGTTCTAGGTGGAAAATGACCACCTCTGCATCCATGACTATGACCTATATAGGCCCAACCTCCACCAGTATCCTCATTTTTGGCAACATAAGTCTAATGAGTATCACACATACACACCTCATGAATTTCACCAATAAGGTGGTAATCATTGGTATCATGAGTATATGCATCAAATATTTTATAATATGAGGACACCTTTGATTATGTAACATACTGAAGTAAGGGCACTCCCTCACATCATGGCTTTCCTAAAAAATATCATAGGATTGATTCATCATGATGCACATACTCTTTTTGGGACAATTACTCATATTATGACCTTCAATTTCATATCCAACACACCAAAAAATGCTACAAGTATCATGAGTACTATTCACAATGAGCTTATATAATTGATATTCCATAACAATAATTTTGGCTTCCATAAAGGGACTAATCCTTATGTTTTTACTTCCAATCGCTTTAGCACAAAGGTTAGTTTCCAAGGCCTCATGTAGGTCAATAAAGGTATTCTAGGATAATTTGCATCAAAAGGGAAGAAACGAGCCTCTTAAAAACCATTGGGCATGTTGAGTTGTGTTTATCTCAAATGATAAATTGGCAAGAAACATTTTAAAACATGCATCATACTTGTGCACACTCTCAAAGAGTTCTTGTTTAATATCCTTTAGGGTAGTAATACTCTATTTTTAAAACTTTGGGATATTAAATTCCTACATAAAAGTTTCCTTCAACTATTCATAGTTCACCATAGCTTGTTGTAGATCAAAATTTTGGTACCATTTATGCATGTGGTATAAAAGAGTAATAAAAAACTAAGTTGACTTCTATTTAGTAGAAGTAATGCCATATACTCGCCAGATAAGTTCACACTTTTGAACATGTTCTAATGCATTTTACACATCGTTATACTTAGGTAGATAGAGCGTCATCTCATAGTAAATAATGGGTGGACTAGGTGTTGGAAATGGAGCTTATTGTGATGTACTTCTAGTTCTTCCTAGACCTTGTGGGGGAGGTCCACTAATGCCTCTTGTATCACCTCTAAATCCTCTAGTTGAACCACTACTAGAACCACCTCCTGTGCATCTTGCAATAACAAAACCATCTGATACATTGGGTGCAGAAGTAGGTTTATTAACTATGTAAGGTTCGATACTCTATCCACTAGTTATACTTGGTCCACATGGCATTCTAAACTAAGCCATAAAGTTGACTTATAATAGAAAATAAATTAATAATAAACTACTATCTTGATCTTGTACTTTGAAAATATCTTCAACATGTTCAATCTATGACTCTACACTATCTGTATCCCAATTCATTACAGGAACATCTTCTAACTCAAGGGCATGAACATGTACTATGGGTGGAGAATTGGGCCTATCCAGATTGGGTTCTAAAGTCACCAATTCTTGACTTATGTTTCCCACATGTAATTATGTTGGTGATAAGTACAATCTTATGGTTGGAGAGTCCTCATTATGCCTTTCTACCTCCCTGTGTATCCTTACAACACTTCTTGAGACATCCCAACCCCTTCCTATATCACTTTTATAGACACCTAAAACTGGTCATTGATAACCTCCAACTAGGATTTTGGCTAATTTCCACCCAAAATGTACTATTTGTCCTAAAAACACTAAAACATGTTAAACAATGTGAAATTGACATATTCAAGTGTTGATTTTGGCCAGGGTATCCCTAAATGGGGTAATGCAATTTATGGGCCAACTAACTTTGATCAGTCTATTCCGAGTCAAAATGCCAAATTTACACCTAGGTGCTCTGGATTGCTCTTTCCTATCAAATCTTCTACACATGACATGTGCCTTTGTTATTTGTTATTGGTAATATCCTAAATGAGAATACGATTCCAACCTATCTGACATTGCCTTCCAATTCTAATCTAGTTAAATTTTGAACTAATAACAAGGCATTCTATTTGAGTAATTTGTGCATAAAGTACTTAATCATGCTTAAGAGCTAATTAATCCAAATCAAGGCCTAATAAAAAATTTCATGGAAAACTTGTTGAATACTTATTTTTGGAAATGAATATTGAATATATGCATCATCAGGTGATCTCATTTCTTGGAAAGACATCCCTAGACCATAAATGCCATAAATATCAAGATTCATGCCCTCCATGCCTCATCAATGCCTTCCATGATGCCCTCAATGCCTCTTAGTTTCCCCTTATTCTAATGTCATGATGAGGATAATTACAAACTTAATTCTAAAAATTGAATTAATTCTCAACCACACATCTCAATCTTGAGATAGACAGTTGAGGTTGATTCTGATCAAATCTAAAAATATATAAATAGGAGGCCTCACAACATCATTTCTAAGCTATTTTGGTGCAAAGTTATTATGCTCAAATATCTTCAAGGACTTGATTATGCAAAGTTATAAGGACAAATTGATTCCAAGCCAAGCCATGCCATAAGCCACAAGGTGCCAAGGAGAGATGGAGGTAGCCAAGCTTCCATTGCCAAGGACATCATGAGCACAAGCCAAGCAAGCCACTACTACAAAAGCATTTGGAGCATCCAAAGAAGGTGAAAAAATTCTTGTGTTTTATTCCATACTTTTTAGTTGTGTTTGTCATTTGTTTTTTGTTAACTAAAGTATCCCTAGTGTCTAGGCCTAGAGATGTTATGTTATTAGTGTGTTTATTTCATTTTATTTTTATTTTGGAACTAACACCATACTAATCATCCTCTCTTGAGTCAAATTTATAGATCACATAATGACATGCTCAATGAGACTAGATGCATTATACACATGAAAAAGATCATTTTGTAACTCTAAAATATTTATTTGAGCCTTTAAAACTCTTGTAAATTGATTTTCTAACTTTATTTTGCCATTTTTGTTTGCCACAATTTTACACAGTAACCGATGTCGACAAGTAATATCGACATTGGTTACCTACTTAATTGACATCAGTTAGCAAAAATGACATGGTCAGATCTCGGTTAGTCAAAGTAAGTAATGTCGATGATAATAACCGATGTTGGTCACTGTGTTTTTTCAAAAACATAAACCCGAGAGCTACTTTTACAAAGTTCATTATTTCAAGCTAAAAAGAGCTTCAAAGCTAAAAGACATAATAATAATTTTTCTATAGGACCAAGCTTGATATTTGTTTAAAACATGTTTAAATCACCTTTTCATGCTTAAGAATCAATTAAAAACCTTGTTTTGGTGTTTAACAAAGGACTTAGATGATTTGGTGAATGTTTCAAAAGTTTGTAATTAAGACCAAGGGGTCAAATGAACACCACCAAATCTTTTATTTTGGATTTAAAATTGAACACACTTGTCAATTATTATTTTCAATAGTTGTTTAATCAAAATTTTATTTGGTAAAAAGAGAAATGTTGCATGTAGGCTCTTCCATTTGTCCCCTATAGGTAACCCTTGGAATCAAAAGCGCCATTCCTATTACAAATAGCCTAGTCCAAGGCTTAGAAAGAAAGTCATCTAAAGCACTCCCCAAAAACTTGTCAAAGTTTGGGTGACCTTAAAAATGACCCTAAAGTCTTTCTATTTTCATGCTTTTTCTATTTTTATGGATCTTGGCTTATGAGGGGGACTTCATCACCTCCCACAAGTTCTTTAGAGAAGCTTTGACTCAGGGTTTCATCTCCTAATATTGACTTCATTTGGCTCTTTTGAAGTTACACATGGGATGTAGTGGCACTTTAAACATCGTACTACACTGAATGAAAAGTAGGATGTAGTGGTTACAAAAAGGACTAGACTTGTTTACAATAAGCCAAGTGATACAGACCCAAAATCTATGCTTTTTTTTGCATTATTTGGTGTGAAAGTTATTATGCAATTAATTCCCCTAGATCGCTTAAAAACTTGTTATATCTTAGACACATCCCCACTTGACACATAAGTATTGTTGGTGTAAGGTGTGCTTGAAGGTCCATGTTGTAGTACTATCATTTGAGAGAAGGGGGGTGTAAAAACTATACTATATAATGCACATTTACTTTTCGATGAACACTTAAAATCCTTTCAAATGATGTATATTAACAAATTCCAATAATACTAAGCAACCTTATCAGTTTAGGATATAAGAATGGTTAATTAGTTAGTCTTGTCCTAGTTTAAAGTCCTTTTTGGAGTCAAAACTTTAGTGTAAATAAACAATCCAAGCCAAACACATAGTCCAAATTTTCCTTTGAATAAAGAGGCATTATGCTATCCATGTGAGATCATCAAATTACCTTATTCAAAAGTTCATCAAAATCTTAAGAGTCATATCATCCACTTTGACACAGTTATGCTTCCCAATTGAGTCTAAACCTTTACCAAAGTTGTTTAAGTCCTTCACTTATAATCTACATTTGAAATTACACCTTTATAAGTTCATAGGGTTGATGTGTTAAGTGGGTTCGCCATTTGCATTAAACTTTAGGGAACTTAGGTTTAATTTCTAATTTAGGTTGAAGGCCATTTAAAGACTCATAATCATTATCATCACTTGATAGACTTAAGCCATTTTGTGCTAAACACTTGCACTTTGGGTTTATGTACCATAACATTTTGAGTCAAGAAAGGTATTATTATGTTGCCAAAATTATAGGAAAACATCTTTGCCTTAGAGATTTTTTGAAAAAAACCTTTTTGTCATACCTTTTGGGTAGTATAGCATCGTTATGCTGCCCAAAACATTTCAAATATTATTTCATAGACCTTCTTAAATAGAGTTTCAAGTTTGTTCCTACATTTTTAGACCAATCTAAGTATACTTTTGTGATTCTTTGTCTAAAACACAGTTATACTGATCACCTTTGTCTAGCTTGTTTGTCAAAAGAACCAAGATTTATACAATTTTTTGTGAGGAAATAAACTATTTCTAAAGTGCCTTTTATTTCATACCTTATACCTAGTTGGTTAAGTTCATGTCTAAGAATCAAATTCCTAGTTGGTCAGAAGTGTTTCAAATCCATTACATTAAAACTTTAATCTATTTTCAAAGTCTATATTTTGATGCCATTTGGACAAGAGTCTTAGCACATGCCTTGTTTGAGCCTAGCTTTTGACACCATGTTTGGCCAAAAGACCTAACAACTTTTAAATTCCTAGATTAGATTGATTTGAAACACTTCGACCTTAGAGTTTAGCATTTTGATTTTAAGACCATTTACTTACTTACCTTGTGTGAACAATAAAATGCTAGATACTTCATGCTAGCTTGTTTCCTTAAAAAAATTTGCATAAACCTTTTGATCCTTTTGACAAATCTAGACCAAGTTGGGACATCATCTATTTTAGACATTATCCTTTTTAGAGTTTGTATAACTCTTTGAAATTTTATCGTAAAAACATTGACTATGGATCCCAACATGTATTCTTATACTTGTAGTGGATTTATGTACAATCTTGGGATTAGTAATGTAGTTGCACATGAAAAAATAGTGCAAGACCCCTATGCCGATAATATTACTTATGAGATGGATTCTTATCCCTCTTATAATACTCAATCAAAGGCACAAAGCCAAGATCTATTAGCCAACTATCTGGTTAACACATGACCTTATTTAGAATAAGACCAAGAGCAAACCATGTAATAACTAGCTATAATACCTGCAGTAAATGACCCAGTACTTCAAGAGTCATATTCTACTAATATGAATTACACTTATGATCTATTTTTGTTTGAGTGACATTTGTTAGAGAATAAAGATGATATTTTGGTTAGAGCTATAGAGGTAGGGGCTAAGTTTTTGGCAGACTTCTCCCATGTTAATTTACCAAGTTTAGTAAGAGTGCCCCACAATATCATTTACGATCAACGTGCTTCTTCTAGAAATCCTATGGCTCTAGTCCAAACAACATACCAAGATCCTAATATATTTGATTTAGGCAAAAACATCATGGAAGAGCACTTTAACCAAATACAAACAACATATTAAACATATTTGAATCTAGCATGCGATTTCAATCAGATAAACATGGTAAGTAAGCCTCTTCTTGACCTAGTTCCTCCAATAGGAGTGTTTATAGAGTTAAGTAAACAAGAGAATCTGAATTCTAACCCAATTATACAAACTATTTCAATAAATAACTTGATGCATATACCTGTTATTAAAGAAGTGTCTTCGACCTCTACACTGAATAGTGAGCTAAACATAGTAGATAATGTACATTCCTAATCAAAGTGGTACTAATGCACAAAAAAATAGCCAAAAATATGTGCCCATAGTTAATCCTATGAATAGGTCATTATACTAGGGAGTGAGAGTTTCTACACTCTTAACTTAAGTGGCTGGTTTCTCAAGTGTGCAACCTATGGGATTAGGTAGTCAAACAATGGCCAATATCACCCCTCAACAACATAATGTGATAAATCCTACTCCCCCTCAATAAGTAATGAGTAGTATTCTATAACAATAGGCACAATCTAGTCTATCAATGCAACAGAGCATAAATACATTACCACCTCAAATAGGGACAATAAATGTTCCACCTTGCCGAGTAACGACGAACATACCTCTTCAGTCATAGCCTAATATGCCAATCCAAAACCAAGAAATGATTAGTTAACAACATGCAACTATTGGTCAAAGATAGATGCTAAATCTGTAACCTGCTTTCACTTCTTGATAGGGATTCATACAACAAAGAGGTCCTCATGTTTCTCAGATACCTACTAGACAACCATTAGTTTAAAATATACCATAAATCTAGAGATAGGGTCTTGGTCCACAAGTTCCCACTCAACATCAAGGTTCGATTAGACGGTAACATGTCCCTTTTCAACCATAGCATACACAATATAGTTATATCCCTCAATCTCAACCACAAAATCCTCCAAGTCAAAATTTTATCGCCAACCTAAACTAGAATATCGTACAACCAATGTAATTTCAAGTACATCCTAATCCACATACCCGTATTCCTACTGCATTCCCCAACTAAGCTAATGTACCCCAATAGGTAGATCCATCATACTTTGGTCAAAGTATTCCACTTATGACCTTCCAACCATCTATCCCAAGAATTGCAACAGATGAAAGATATAATTACTACCATTCAAGCTGGTAAATAAACTCAAAATTTTAAATTGGATGATGTATATTCCTATATATTTAACATGTAGTATTTGCATATACCATTTCCTCTAGGATATGGACCACCAAAATTTAATAAATACAAAGGGAAAGGTGATCCTAAGGTTCATTTGATCGAATTATTTGTTGCATGTCAACTAGTGCCATATAACGACATATACATTTTACTATTGTTTCTAAGGAACTTGGCTAGACACGCCTTGGAGTGGTTTTTAAATTTTCCCAAGAAGTCAGTAGTAGATTTTTATGATGTTTCTGATAAGTTTGTGCAACATTTTTTCTATAATCTCAAGCATGAGATTTTATTGGTGGACTTAATGCAAATAAAACAAAAAGCTGGTGAGAATTTTGCAAGTTATTTACAATGATGGAGAGCCCTTACAAGCCATTTCACCCATAGTTTACCAGATAAACAATTAGCTGTTGTGTTTACCAAAAATTTGCATAGTGAGATAGCTTATCACTTGGAACTATAATATACACATACTTTCAAGGAAATCATTGACAAAGGCTTGTTGATTGAGTGAGTGCTCATCAATAAAAGAGTCATAAAGCTTAATTTAACTAATCAAAATCAAGGTACCAATCAGGAAAATGATCAACATCCCATCAAAGCACAAACATCATAACTGACACAGGCTAATAACTAAGAAAGACTAAAGCAATTCAACTATAATGGGAATGTTGTGGGAAATAGAGTAATTGAATCCCATCATGTGTAAATAGTGAAAACATCATCTGAAACACTTTTTAATCTTAATCCTACCCAACAACCTCTCTAACCAATACTGAAAATACAACAACCAAGACCTACATAATAAAAACATCAACCTATACCATTGTAAACCCCTCCTAGGAAAACTGTGCTTGCACATTGTGTCTTTAGGGACCTAGAAGAACTTATTGAATCTGTATTTCATAAGCTTGCTGTTGTTAATCTAACTAGTTGGCCTATACCAGAACATTATCTGCAAGGCATTCCTTATCTTGATTGGTACCATGAAAATGAATTCTGTGACTGTCATCGAGTCAACGGGCATAATTTACAAAGATGTGTCCAAATCAAGCATTTAATTGAGAATATGTTGAAAAATGGGAAGATAAAATTGGATAATGGTGCTTCCACTTCCAATCAAACTCTTGAGATCTATCAAAACCCCTTTCTCTAACATAACAATCAATAGTAGTAGACCAATCAACAACAACAACAATGATCAATACAATAACAAAATCAACAGTATCAAAATCAAAGGTTGAACTAGTAGAACTAATAAAATTACTAATAGAACCCACAAAAACAAAACAATAGACAAAACCAAGGTCAAAATGGTAACAACTAACAAACCTACCATGCAGTTGCACATGACTATAATAGGGTTTTGGGTCTTATTGTAGGGGGTAGCATTAATGCCATCTCCATTAATCCTAGACCAAGTACTAATCAGCCTATACCATTACTAAACAACAATATTCAGCCAAATCACATGGATAATCCTTCTTTGACCTAGGAGTGCATACAAGCAAACCAACAAACTAGGAATTCCCCTTTTGGATCTTATAACAATTACTCATTCTTGCCATGTGACCACATGCAAGTGCACCAGTAATCAAGACTTATCCTATCTGGTCCCACACCATTTTTAACATCGATTAGCAATAATGGTTTAGTATTTAATCCTGATTGTGCAATCACAACTCGAAGGTCGAAGATTACTTTCCTAGGCCCACAACCATCTAATACTTTACCTGTCATCCAACCAACCATTCAATCTCAGAATAAACCATTCACTACTGACCAAGATAAGAAATTTGATATTTTGGAACTATTATAGAAGACACCAGCACAAATTTCTATTTTAAATTTACTACAAACATCAATAATCCACAAAAATATCTTGAATGAGTTTTTGACCCAATCCACTGTTGTTAGTGACATATCCCTTGATAAATTTCACACTTTGGTTAGACACCTAGTTGTAACCCAACAAGTCACATATAACCAAAGTGATATGTCTTCCCTTGGCCCACTCTATAATAACCCATTGTACATAGAAGTTTGTATCATATGATATAAAGTGAAACATGTCCTTATAGACAATGGATCTAGCCTCAATATAGTGTCTCTAAAGCTCATCAAGCTTCTTGGGTACACAATGGTAGATCTCCAACCAGAAACAATAACCATCAAATCTTATGATAATCAGGAAAGAGAATCATAAAGCACCATTAGTTTGTTAGTTATCATTGGTATTTTGATCCATGATACACTTTGCCATGTGCTTGATCTTGAGTTATCATACAACATGCTTCTAGGTAGGCCTTGGTTACATGAGATTCATGCAGTCCCATCAACGTTTCACTAATATATCAAGTTTTTCCACTCAGGGATGGAAGTGAATATTCTAGGAGATTTACATCCATATAAATAGTGTAAGCATATTGAAGCCAAATTTCAAAGCTATAATTATCAGTACAATATGAATCCAAGTTCCAAGCAGGACAAAGGAAAGGCTATACTTATCGATCCTTAACCAGATAATTGCATAGATCTTAATACCTTGGATTCTCTTTCCCACATGCCACCTCTTGAAGCTTCTAATCATTTTACCATTTTAGATAATAGACCAAAAGAGTATGTGACCCATGATACATTTCATATTGCCAATCTTCCTCAAAATCCAAAAATCTTTGAGTGACCTAAAGTCATCTTGCATATGCATTGACAATAAAAAATAAAGATAAGGGCTTGTCACATTTGTACTAGCATCCAGCCTAGGACCTGACCCTCTTGAAGGGGATGAATCATGGTTATACAATGACAACCAAGATGATTGTTATAAAAGTATAAAGTATCCTATTCTTAATAGGATCATGGAGCATCATAATTATGAAGGAAGAGGCCTGGGACTGAATCAACAAGGGACCATTGAGCCAATTTCTATGACTAAGTATGAAAGACCTTATATACTTAGATTTAAAACATCTGGGGGTGACCCCCCATATCTTATTCAAACTCCATCACCAATGACTAGTGATTATGATGTTGAAAACAAAGTAGAGTCCAATCATAGCCTTACCTTTGATGACCTAACTGAAACCAACTTGTTTGATAATAATGCTATTTTTACCCTTATCTAAGTCATTCATCATAACTATTTTTTATTATATTATCCCCAACTAATAGATTGGGACCAACAAGAATCTATTTTGTTAATTGATGAGTTATAGAATGATGAGGCATTTTGTGATTTCTTAGGCCTTAGAGATAATGTTCCATTGGAAGATCATAAATCAAGATTCTCAATCATATTAGATCTTATAGCTTATTTTGGAGAGTGAGTGAACAGCTTTAGCCAAAAATAAATAATTAAAACATTGAGGTCCTAAATTGAAAACCTCTTTGAGGTACTTTCTGACCAGTGAAAAAGTAAAGATAAAGGCCTATCTAGTGGTAAAAACCTATTTCAAGAGACAACTAACGATGAACTTGATTTTGGATCTGAGTTTAGCTTTGAGCAACAAGTATTTGATCAAATTCTCCAAGAATTTTTGACTATTTTTATTACATGTCCAGATCTCCCATTAAGAGACTCATATTCATCATTCCTAGGAGAAGTTGAAGAGCAAGTCCTAACAGAGGACCTTGACATAATCCAATAGTTTAAGTCATTACCTACTATCCTAGAAGATGGTTTGACCCTTCTAGTTGAAGATATAATAGATGTAAATATCGAGACTCCATCAGACTTGAAATGGATAAAATTAGGTGCATCCATCATTAAGGAGGAATGTGACGTCTTTACAGCGCTGTTGAGAGAGTTTATCGATATTTCTGCATGGGCCTATTCTGACATGCTAGGTTTAGATCCCACCTTAGTTCTACACCACCTTGTGGTTAATCCTGATGCCAAACTGATAAAACAAAAGCTACATAAGATGCATCCTCACATTACTATATTAGTAAAGAAAGAGTTGGAAAAACTCTTAGAAGTAGGATGTTTTTGATCTATTGACTACTCAGAATGGATCTCTAATGTTGTACTTGTTAGTAAAAACTTTGAAGGGATTAGAGTTTGTACTAATTTTTGAGACATCAACAAATCTTGTCCTAAAGATGCTTTTCCCTTGCCTAATATCGACATGATCATCAACTCCATGACTGGTTATGAAATGCTTTCACTCATGGCTGGCTTTTCAATATATAACCAAATCAGAATAGCACTAGAAGACCAACATAAAACAACGTTCACCACTCCATGGGGAACACTTTGTTATCAAGTAATGCCATTTGGCCTTAAGAATGTTAGAGTTATATATTAAAGGGCCATGACTATCATATTCCATGATATGATGTATGATATTGTTGAAGACTATGTCGATGACATATTAGGAAAATCCAAAACCAAGGTCGACCATCTAGCAGTACTACATAAGATATTTGAAAGATTACGAGAGTATGAAGTTAGAATCAATCTAAAGAAATATGTATTCAGTGTAACTTCAGGCAAATTACATGGCTTCATTGTGTCTTGTAGAGGTATTGAAGTCGATCTAGCTAAAGTTCATGCTATAACCGAGATATCACCATAAAACAACTCCATAGTTTGTAGGGTAAGATCTAGTCAATCTGATGCTTCATCTCTCAGTTAAAAAATAAGTGCCATCCATTTACAAACCTTTTAAAGAAAGGAGTTGCATTTCACTAGGATGATCACTACTAATCAACTTTTCAACAACTCAAAGATTATCTTATTAATCCACCTATTCTATTACCTCCTATGCCAGGAAATCCATTCTTCTTATACTTATCAGCTACCAACCATGCTCTGGAGGCACTCTTGGCTCAATATGATGAAAAAGGAAAGGAACATGTTGTATACTACCTAAGTTATACCTTAGTTATATATGGACATAACTATTCACCTATTGAAAAAGATTATCTAGCCATGGTTTTTGTAGCTCAAAAACTATGTCATTACATGTTGAATAATAAAACCATGATCATTTCAAAAGTAGATCCAATCAAGTATCTACTATCTAAAATAGCTTTGCAAAGTAGAATGGCTAAATGAATCATGCTTCTCAATGAGTTTGACATAGAGTATGTCAATCAGAAGGCAATCAAAGGAAAAGTTCTTACAGATCAACTTACTGAAGCATCTCTCACAGAATCTTAGCCACTCACATTTCATTTTTTTGATGAATATATCATGACCGTCATTGACACACCCCTTGAAGAGTATCCCTAGAAATTGTATTTTGATGGTTTAGTCACTGCACATGGATCAAGGGTAGGCCTACTGGTTATTACACCATAGGGGGATCTAATCCCTAAATCATTCAGAATCATCTTTTTTATACAAATAACATGGTTGAGTATGAATTACTTGTAGGTTTTTGATAAATAGTGCAATGAAATATATCTCATCTTCAAGTTTATGGTGATTCTCAGTTAATCATCAATCAGGTCACAAATCATTTTTAGACCAAAGATGACAAGCTAGTTCTATATAATCCATGGTCAACAATCTTAAATAAAAAATTCCCAACATTTAGTTTGAACATATACCAAGGGGTAGTAACAAAATTGTAGATGTCATGGCTACTATAGGCTCTTTGATTTGACAAATAGATAAAGCTAGAGTATCAATTTTTTGTCAAAAATTTGTTAGCACTAGCTCATAAACTTTCAACCATTGCCATGATTTGTGATATTATTGGTCCTAATTCTATCTAATAATCATACTTTTATAACTACCTTCATGACTAATGTTTACCACCTAACCTCTCTTGAAAACAAACCAAAGCTTTCATTTAGCTCATTATACTCTACTTGGATCCACCCTTTACTATCATAGTTTTGATGGAACTCTGCTTTGTTGTTTAACTTTGATAGATTCTACACTAGCGTTAAGAGAAGTTTATGGAGTATGTGGAGCTCATTTTAGTGGGGCAGTCCTATCCAAAAAGCTCTTACATACTAGTTATTATTGACCCATAATGGATGCAGATGCCACTGCATATGTAAAGAAATGTGATAAATATCAACAACATGCTAATCTGATTCATTTCCCAATAAAAACCTTGAAACCAATGTTGACACCATGGCCATTTTCTACATGGGGACTTGACCTCATTGGGAAGATTAACCCCACTTCATCTGACAACCATAAACATATCCTTATTGCCACCAAATATTTTACTATGTGGGTTGAAGCTATACCCCTCACTTACATGACTGGAAAGCAAATTTCCAAATTCATCTTCAACCATCTCATCTGTTGCTACGATATTCCTTATGACATTATATCTGATAATGGAGAATCATTCCAATATAAAGATGTAGACTAGATATGCACTGAATACAACATCACACACCATTTTTTTATAGCATATTACTTTCAAGGTAATGGCCAAGCTGAGGCATGCAATAAAACCATTGTCAAAATTTTCAAAAAGATTGTCAGTGATGCTGATCATGATTGGCACCTCTAGATATTCCCTGCCCTTTGGGTATACCATACCAATCATCATACCTCCATAGGAGCCACTCTATACTCACTTATTTATGGTACTGAAGCCATCCTTCCCATTGAATTTGAATTACCTTCACTACGCATCTCTTTCAAGCATGTCTTGGATGATCATGACTATTAAGTAGCTCACCTGCAAGAGCTAGACTTACTTGATGAGAAACACATGGCTGCACTCAACAATTTTCAAGCATATCAGAACTGACTCAAAGACCACTATAATCGGCATGTTAAGTATAGAATATTTGAACTTGGTGATATTGTTCTTAAATAAAACCAAAAAAATACCATGACTGAGAAGAAGCATAAAGGGGAATTCAAACTAAACTAGATAGGGCCTTTCATCATTATCATAGATTATGGATTGAGAGTATACAGACTTGCCACACCAGATGGAGATGAAATTTGGGAGCTAATAAATATTATTCATCTCAAGTGGTACTATAATTGAGTTCTAAGGTGTATTGTCTGTAAGGACCATTTTAGTTATGCCATTTTATCACTATTCTTCTTTATGCAAATACCATCCTTATTTGTCTTGTTCATTATATCCACTTTTCACTTCTGTTCTATCGACTCAGTGTATTCTAAAGCTTAGCCCATTTGACCTTAGTTTTTTACTATTCATTACACATTTTCAACATCAAGGTATTTGATCAGTTTCATCAGTTAGTTCAAGTACTTCAGATCAAGATCATATTTTGAGACTGTGTGACAGAAGTTTCAGCAGTTGCATCCTTTGTCTATTATTCCTTTCTTACCACCGATCTTGATACTAATTATAACCACCTTTGGTAAAATTAGTACCATTGATACATGCCATTATGTCCTTATTATAACTACCTATGGGCAAAGTAGGGGAAACATTAAGCCTTGACATACCAACTTGCCACTTCTTATGCCACGCTATGCCTTTTTACCAACTGTTCCTATTTTGTTTGAATTGACTGCTACACTAGTCGATTTCCTCTACTATAAGGGTGGAACTACAATGACTTGAGGTCTTACTCTGGGACTATTTAGGTAGTACTCAATACTTATTGAGGTTAGTTCAGTCATCCTAAGCCACACTCTCGTCATTTTATGAGTAATCTAAGCTACGCTCTCACCATTTTGTGAGTAACCTCAGTTTGAACGCTCTCACCATTTTATGAGATTGAGCTATTTAGTGTCTCATCATTATCGATTGAGTTGAGATACTTCAAACAATTCTAAAAATATTTCAAAAAATCATTAGAAAAAAACAAAAATATTGACCACTTCTTTGCCTTAAGGATTTTGGGAACCCTTACTAAGTTAAAAGAAAATCACTTGTCATTTAGTTTCTCCATCTTTTTGGCCTTTTTCTCTCACACATTGGCCATTTCACAAGACCATTCCTATTATTCTATCACATTTATTATGTTGGTTTTCCTTAGTTATCACATTTTTCCATTCCTTGGGAGAACTACATTTGGCTTGAAGTTTTTTATTGGATATGACATCCATAAAACTATGTAGGCAACATCCACTTGCCTAGTGCATATGGAGACAATTCGGCCACCCCTTCCTTTTCTTCTATTCCCCCATTTTATTCATTTATTAAGCTGTCACCTATTTTCTAGGGGCAATGTTTGTAAGGTTTCTGTTGCTTTATTTGTTTGTTTGTTTGTGCTTATTTATTTGTTTGTTTCCCTGTTTGTTTGCTTTCAGTACTATTGCCTTGATTCAATTTATGTGTGTTCATTGGGTGATTCCTTTCCCACACTTACACTTGAATCCATTCATATTCATATGTTTACATTGTCATCATGGTTTCTATCATTGGTACATTATTTTCTATTGGTATTGAATTGTGGGAGGCAGTCCTCATGCATATTTTGGCCAAGTCCTCATGCATATTTTGGCTAAGTCCTCATGATGTTATATCATGTTGCCTATCGACATGTGATATAATAAACCTCAGCTTCAAGAAGTATATTCAATAATGGTGGCATCTCTTCAACACCGACATCTCAATTCAATCCTAATCATATCCCACATAGAATAATTAATTATGAAAGAATTTCAACCTTTATTAGTTTGGATGAGCATCTCTCTACTAGTAGGTTATTTCAATTCATCATCACCATCTGTGTTAAGTTATCATCATCTTAAACCAAGTTTATCATGTTTTCCATAATTAGGGTCCAATGATTATAACCATCTATGGGCAAATCATTGCACACCATCTCACCTACATTTCTCAATGATTATAACCACCTTTGGATAAATCATTGTGTTATCACCACTCTACTTTTTCTACCCATACAGGGCATGTTGTTATCTTTTTTGTCTATCCTAACTGGAGCAGCTCCATCTTCTCAATGATTGTAGCTATTTTTGAGTAAATCATTGCATTATCATACCACATTGCCACTATCAAGGTACAATTCTTATAACTGCCTTTGAGCAAACCATTATGCACCATCCCACATGTATTCTCAATGATTTTGACTACTTTTTTAATATCATTATGTTTTCACCCCATCATCTTTCCTTTCTTTGGTCCCCTCATTTCACTTCTTTCTTTTTGAGGGACCATTTACCGACCTGCTTGTGCCAACCATTCTTTCAAAGGGACATTATACAGTTAGTTTATCATCATTGTAGTGTAGGCATACATAACCTTTTCATTCTTTAGGAAGACATTTTTATGCTTATAGCTTACAATGCCTTCCTAAATAGGGCAAACTATATACACCTAAAACTCAACACCGATAACCTCTAACTAGGCTTTCGGCCAATTTCCACTCAAAATACATAATTTGGCTTCAAAATACTAAAACATGCTAAATGATGTGAAACTGTCATATTCAAGTGTTGATTCTAGCTAGGGTATCCCTAAATGGGGCAATGTAATTTATGGGCTAGCTAACTTTGATCAGTCCATTCTGAGTCAAAATGCCAAATTTACACCTGGGTGCTCTGGATTGCTCTTTCTTATCAAATATTCTACATAAGACATGTGCCTTTGTTATTTGTTGTTGGTAACATCCTAAATGGCAATATGGTTCTAACGTATCTAACATCACCTTTCAATTCCAATCTAGTCAAATTTTGGACCAATAACAAGGCATTCCAATTAATTTGAGTAATTTGTGTACAAAGTGCTTAATCATGCTTAAGAGCTGATTAATCCAAATCAAGGTATAATAAAAAATTCCATATAAAAATTATTGAATATTTATTTTTAGAAATAAATATTAAATATCTGCATCATCAGGTGACCTCATTTCTTGAGAAGACATCTCTAGGCCATAAATGCCACAAATATCAAGATTCATGCCTTGCATGCCTCATCAATGCCTTCCATGATGCCATCCATGCCTCTTAATTTCCCCTTCTTCTAATGTCATGTTGAGGATAATTACAAAATTAATTTAAAAAATTGAATTAATCCTCAACCACACATCTCAATCTTGAGATAGACGGTTGAGGTTGATTCTGATCAAATCCAAAAATCTATAAATAGGAGGCTTCATAACATCATTTTTAAGCTATTTTGGTGCAAAGTTATTATCCTCAAATATCTTCAGGGACTTGATTATGTAAATTTATAATGCCAAATTTATTCCAAGCCAAGCTAAGCCATAAGCCACCAGGTGCCAAGGAGAGATGGAGGTAGCCAAACTTCCATTACCAAGGACTTCATGAGCACAAGCCAAGCAAGCCACTACTACAAAAGCATTTGGAGCATCTAAGGAAGGTGAAAGAATTTTTGTGTTTTATTCCTTACTTTTTAGTTATGTTTGTCATTTTTTTTTTCTTAACTAAGGTCTCTCTAGTATATAGGCCTAGAGATGTTATGCTATTAGTGTATTTATTTCATTTTATTTTCATTTTGGAACTAACACCATACTAACCATCCTCTCCTGAGTCAAATTCCTAGATCACAACTTCCAATCATAGCCCTTAGCTTAGCCTCATTATACTTTCACTTATGTAATTCTTGATGACTAATTGCCATGCTGAACTAACAATTTTACATCAAAGTGTGCTACTTCATTTCCCTACCGATTGCTCTTCTCATGTGAGAGAGAGTTTATCCATCCACGTGGAAGTTTTCAAGTTTTGAATTAAATATAAGATTATTAATAATGAAGAAAAAATACCTGATATACCTTTCATATGGCTCTTAGAAGAAGTTAAATCAGGCTTCTTATGGACAAGAGTACATGGAGACCACATATTCCAAAATATAGTTATTCAGGGTTCACCACCAAACATCCACTATATATATAGGGCATTCCCAATCTTTCCAAGGCTGACTAATGATATACCAATCAGGATATTTTCTATCTGTAGTTCCTTAAATGATTTTGGGCATACATAAAAATCTAAACATGAAGGTGAATGGGCACTTATATCAAGAAATCTTCATAGAGTGGGTCATAAAGGTTTTGTTCTACACATGCACATGTAAAAGCTCTTAGTTCAAGATACTAAAGTAAAAAATTGTCTTCTATGGTAGTAACCCAATGTTTGACATTTTATAGAGATAAATGCTTGAGCATCTTCCCATCATCATGCAAATAAGCACTATGGGTCATATTATAGGCTTAATTTTCACCTTTGGAGAATGTTCTTTAGGCTATCTCCAACTAAGCTATAATATTGGGATAACCCTAGGCTATGGGTATCTTGTGATGGGGTTGAACCTCCAAAAAAAGCTGACTTCCTCTTGATGCTCACCTAAAACTAATGCTTCACAAAGAAAAGGGTTAGAGAGATGATGAAGGGTTTCTAAGAAAGCTAAAAGGGTGATGTAACAAAGTTAAATGGACAATCATACAATCTTGAACATGCACTGGATCAACAAAGGATAATTATAGCTTTCTCGATTTCACAATCTCACTAGTTACATACATATTTCATATTAGAGGTTCCAAATAGAACACTAGTCTGGCCCTACAAGTTAGTTTGAAAATACCTTCAAAGAGGCAAGCAAAAGGACCACAAACTAGGAAGAATCTCCTTCACAAATTTACCATACACAAGCATACTAAACATTGATTAAAGACAAGAGATAGGCAGAGATTTGATCCTACTACTTCAAAAGGTAGTTCTTACAATATTTTGATAGGGTTTAACCATATCAAATGAAGATACTTTTGGAAGAGTCTTGATGAGTATCCTTGTCCCAAAAAATAATATGCTAAATTATAAAATCTCAAAACCCTTTTAATGGGAATGAGACCAGGATATATAGGAGAAGAGAGAGAGAAAGAAATTATGTGGGAACATGCTATAAAAAAAACTTTATCCTAGGTCATTAAATGATCCTGAGTAGCTTGTTGAGTGAGAAGGGTTCCAAAAGTTTTGAAGAAATATTGAATGCTCCTAGCTATATTTCCCAATACTAGACCTTTTCTTTGATCCTTCACACCATCTCTTACTTGAAGACAAAATATCATGTTCATGGATCTAATCAGATCATGGCTTTGTGCATTTTAGGCAACTGCTTGTTAGGACTATGGCCATATTTAAGGATGAAAATCATATATCTTATTTATTTTTATGTTTGGATCATAAGTCTATCTATAGGTGGAAAACCAATCTAAGGTTACTAGTTTTCCTATAGTTTCCATATCAGTATAGATTTATAGACTATATAACATTTTTTTGTATTATAACAGGTCCAAATAGACCCACTTTATCTCTATAGGAGCCAAAAGTTCATTGTATGCATGGGTCCACATTTAGAAATGGCAAAACAATCATGAGAAACAACCCTACATGCTACAACTTATCAAACTAGAGATCAATATTTAGCTCCAAAGGTGGTCTCTTATGTTCCTTATATCCTACTGCATCAGTTAGACCACTCCATGGAATTTGAATGATATTTAATGGTGTCAAGATGACATTATAAAATCCTATTTTCCATGGTCAAAACTAGCTTCTCAACCTCCATCAAGAATCTTGGGCTCGTCTTTACTCTAATTAGTTGTCAAAATCTAACTCAGCTCATTGACACATTGACTTATCTCACTCCATCAATTGTAATTGGTATGAATGCCCAAGAACCATCAATCCTCTACCATTTGAATACACCCTTGATAGTTGTCATGCACATAATCACTCTTGAGATTCACTAACCATTTGACCTCCACTCGCTATTAGATCTGAGTGTACGATATAACATGGATCATTAGATCAAGTGGGACCCACTATTTGAAAGCTAATAACTAGTTCATGATCTTAAAAATGATGTCTTCACTCCCATCAAATGATGTTCATGTGACCATTATTTATGGTCACATGATCATCAAATTTAAGCTTACATAGATTTCCTTTGCTCTGTTAAAACTTGACATCTATTCAAATGTCTTATACTTTTCGACCAACTTTGAAGGCTTAGATATTGAAGTGAAAGAATCATGGAGGCACCAAACCTTTAAGAGATATTCTTGAGTTTAAAAGGAACAAACCCATTTGATCTACTAGTCCTGATAGCCTTCTAAGTGAAGATATTTAATTCACAAGTTGGTTGGTTCAAATGTTTTTGAATGACAACTTGGTGATGGTCGAGCTCAAATGTCTAAGTATGAAAAAATTAATGAAATATAACTAAGGATCCAACTTTGAACATGCATAAATTCTACCATGATTTGGTGAAGGACTTGAAACATAGTTCATATAAACTTGGCACAAAAGTGAACAAACCTATATTACTAACTTTCCTTGACCCATCTACACATAGTAATGGTGATGCTAGCAAAGTATCTACTCAAAAAAATGGCCACTAGACCCAAGTGTCTCAAAGAACATAATGAATAACCAAATGGATCCCATGCACTTTTATGCTCATTAAAAACACTCTCATATTTCCAAAGGGTCTCTATAACTTGTCCATCTATTCATCCATTAGTAACCTGATCAACATGGATAAAAGCCTGGTATATGGGCCGAAAATGACCAAAAAATTTAGCAACTCGTAGAGAAGCATGCCTGCTATGCTTTGAGAACCCAAACCATTTGCCTTATATAGTCTATTAGACATGAAGTCATTAGCCTCTGCAACTGGGCTGAAGCTCTCTTGAAGCAATAAGGATACAAAATAAATAAAACCAAACAAAATGCCTAAGACATTTTGGAAAAGGAAAAAATAGAATAGAAAATAAATGTTCACAAGACTCTTAGAGGAAAGCATAAATCTATTCTAATATGTACAATATGTTACAATGGATGCAATGCTATTGAATAATAGGTCTTTAAATGAAAACCATTGACTAAGATAGGTAATACCTCTCCATTCAGTTGGGCAAGCTGAAAAACATTGTGTTCTATGCATCTATGGATTAAAGAAAGACTACTTCAAAAGCTATCAAAATAGATATGGTTACCTAGTTTGGTCTTATTTGAGACCCATTTGAGGACTAGGTCCCTTTTCCTAAAGCTCCTTTCTATGATTCTTTTGTCAAAGGCCCTTTTGACCCGAGCTTGATATGACTCTATTATTTTCATAGTAAGGTCGCTGGTTTTTTCCAGCTCCATGAGTTTTATCATTCTCACATCCATGGGCTCATCCTCCATCAACTCAAGTTGATGGGCTAATTCCAATGTAGATAGCTCAAAGGAGATAGGAAATTTGGATTCCCTTCCATACACAAGAACATATGGAGAATTACCTATTGTTGTTTTAGGAGTCACCCTATCAGCCCATAAGGATGTCTTTAGCTTGGTGTGTCATGTTATCTAATTCTCTTCCATGGTCCTCCTGATGATCCTTAGCAGATTATTATTTGTGGATTCTACCAATCTATTTCCTTGAGGATAGCAGTTGGAAGAGGTGCCAAGGTAGATGCCTAGTTTTAGAGCCCACTCACTTCTTTTCATACTAATGAATGCCAATCTATTATTAGAAATTATGGTGGCTAAGACACCAAACCTGGTTATAAGGTTGTCATAGAAGTCCAAGACTGCACCTTCATTAGCCTCCTCCAAAGCAATGGCTTTCACCTACTTGGTGAAATAACCAGTTATAGTGAACAAGCATTTATGCCCTACACTTGATGATGGATAGATCATCCCTATGAAGTCTAACTCTCATTTCATGAAGGGTTGCTCCACCTAAATTAAATTGAGTGGAAGGGTTGCTATTTTCTACTTTCCTATGAAAAGGGCACACTTATGGAATTTTATAACCCATGCATGGTCATCCTTGAAAAGTCTGGGCTAGTAATAACTAGCCCTCATTATCTTTGTTGTGATGGTTTTAGGTGTAAAATGGTCTCCTACAGGTCTATTATGGAACTAATCTAAGAGTTTGGTCACCTGGTCATCATTTATGCATCTAATAAGTACCCCATTGAGGTTTTTTCTAAAAATAACACCATCAACTAATACATAAGGTATCGATTGAAGCCTGCAATACCTTATTTTGGTTCTGTCCAAACCTTGGGAGAATTCCCTTGTTTCCAAGAAGTGAGCCATATTTTGAATCCAACTCTCTTGAAGTGGAGGTACACCTTCCTGTAAGTTATCTTGGGTCACCAAAATAGCTTCCTTATCTTTATAGAGGTCATTCACAATGTGTTCATACAAGCCCCTGCCCCTAACTAGCTTGGTAAACTTAATCTCTATGTCATATTCCATGACCTTTATGATCTAACCTACTCTCTTCTCATTCAAATCCTTGTTAAGGAGGAAATCCCTAACTCTAGAATGAGAAACCATAATATGGATCCTACTATTGGAGAGCATGGGCCTAAAATTCTTGAGGCTTTTCAAGGATTCAAGAACTTGCTTCTCAATGAAAGTATACCTCACCTCATATGATTCCATCTCTTGACTAAAAAAGGCTATTGGTTACTCCATTTCTTCACCATTATTTTGCATCAGCATAGCTGATATGATTTCAATGTTAGCAAAGGTGTACAATATGAAGTCATTGGAGAAATTAGGATTCAAGAGTGAGGGTGCCTAGGCAATGACCTACTTGATGGCTTCAAAATCTGCCTTGCCTTCATCTGACCAAGCAAGCACTGGCTCTTTTTCAGCATGGTGGTGATAAGATTGACTAGGTTTGCAAAACCAGTCATGAACTTCCTCACAAAGTTGATCTTCCTAAGGAAGCTCTGGATCCCCTTTCTATGCTTTGGCAAGGATAATGCTAAGATAATGCTTACTCTATCAGGGTCAATGGATAATCCCTCTTATGAAATAATATGACCCAACAATTTGCCTTCACACATAGAGAACACACATTTTTGGGGATTTAAAGAGATTCCATACTCTCTACATCTCTAAAATATCAGCCTCAGATGATTCATGTGCTCATTATCATTATTGGAAAATACTGTAATGTCATCCAAGTAGACTAGCACCATTTGATTTAATAATATTTGGAAGGCCATGCCCATTACTCTTTGAAAGGTTGCCCTAGCATTGGATAATCTAAAAGGCATCTTTTGATAAGCAAATTCCCCCCACTTAATGATGAAGGTGGTCTTGTACTGGTCTTCTCCTCTCACTAGCACTTGATTATAACTTGAATATCCATCTAAGAGAGGGAAGCAATCTAAACCAATAATTACTTACAGGAGTTGCTCCATGGATGGTAGAGGGTAATGATCTTTCAAAAAGACCCTATTAAGATCCTTGATGTCCACACATAGTCTAATCTCCCCACTCTTATTTATAATAGGTATTAGATTAGCTACCTATGAGGAGTGCTTGATTGGGAAGATGAAATAATTTGAGCAAATTTTTTCTTTGATTTTCAATTATCAGATTACAACATTACAATCAAGTACCCATTAAGGTTAGAAGATAAACCCAAACTTACTGAAATAACTCTAACCAGTATGGTGCCGATGATGGCGAGCATTGGTCAGAGGATCTAAATGCAGAAACAGAACTAGAATGAACTCTAACCAAGAATGGCGCTGATGATGGTGAGCATATGGTCAGAGGGTCTTCTACTACAAGTGCTGAAAGAGAACTCAACACCAAGTATGTGCTACCCAATCTGAGATGGAGTTGAGGAGACCATTTGGTGGAGTAATAAAATTAACAGTACTTAAAGAACTCAACACCAAGTATGTGATACCCAATCCAATATGGAGTTGAGGCGACCATATGGTGGAGTATTACAATAACAATGCTTGAAAGAGAAATGCTGAAAGATGGAACTACTCAACACCTAGAATGTGCTTGCTAACCCAAAGAGGGAAAGTAGCTACCATAGGGCAGAGATATAACTATTACAATGACTTTAATTGAAACTGAGAATTACAACCAGATTTGAACAAGCAAAGAATGACTTCTATTACTACTGTCAGCGTTACAAAATAAGAAGGATTTGCCTGCCAATGTCTTAAGAAGCTGAAAGATTATCATTACATCATAGAGTACTACCCATATCTTGGATAGTCATGCCCAAACAATAATTCATTCAAAGAGCAATACAATAATTTCTGATTTCTGATACAAATCTGCTCTTAAAAGAAATAACTAGCAACCTATGGAATTGCTCAGATGTTCATATCTCACTAAAAACTTGTTTAATTGACCTGATTTTTGATGCACAATACTTTCCTTATGATAGCGCCCAAACTAACACCCAAAATAGACCCAAAAATGCAACCAATAATTAATGCACAAATTTTAATGCAAATTTGAAATGTACAGCCAGCTGAAAGGGGTGATTTCATTTTAAAAATTAATGTAAATTCTATAAATTCTACCACTTTGAGGATAGTGGTGCCCAAGCCTAGAAAAGACAATGGGCTATTACCCAGAACACTGTTTTTGGTATTTTCTGATTTATGATTAAAATATGGATCTGCTGTACCAAGAATGCAATAAGCTGAAAACACTAATATGCCAAATAAAACTAACAATGCAATAAGCTGAGAACAATGCACAACTAAATGTAACTCACAAAGACTGAATCACCACTAGATTTTATCTTGCAAACACGAAGCGATGCCTGAGCTAGGAGGCCTTCATTCCTCGAAGTGATTCCAGAGCCAATACGATAGCATAACAATGTAGTAGACAAAAGATAATGAAATGAGAGCACTCTTTCTCCTTTTATACTTTTCCAACTGGGAGTCTCTAAAGTCCTCTTGTATATGGGATAAAACATGAGAGGGAAAATAACATAATCCTCTTTAATTCTTTTTTTCAACCTCAACATTAAGTCATTGAGCCTAGGCACCAAGGTCCAAAATTAAATAATAATGTTTAATTTACGGACTTTAAAATGGAGACCAAGATGATGTCGAAAACTAATGATGTATAGCTCGTTGGAAAGGTCTTGACAAGACGAATCCAACCCCACTCTAAAAATCTCATTCTAGTGCCAATCCTGAACTTACTAAAAATAGAAAGTCCCTAAAGGTGCTCTGTGTGCCAAGTAAAACATATCACCGTGAAGCTTTCAAAAAACCCAAAGAGAATCTGCCATTAAAATCACCAACTTCGAGCAAAGACATCCTCAAAACTAAGAAACCCTAATTTGTACCTTCTGACTAGCCTTTAGGTTTCCAAAAAAAGGCCAATGGTCACTGTGAAGATCAAGTTTGAGAAGGGGACATTACAGTCTACCCTTCCCAAGATTGCTTGTCTTCAAGCAATCACAAACTAGGATGCTGCCATATCTCATCATTTTCCCAAGTTGCATCCTCCATAGGTAGGTTCTTCCACTTTACCAGGTATTCTCTGATGGTTCTTTTCCTCAAAGAGCATTCTCTGACATCAATTATCTCCTCTAGAATTAGAACCAACTATCCCTCTTCATCGAATAGTGGCAACTGTGATGAAGCAACTGCATTATGTCCAAGTGCCTTCTTGAGGTGAGACACATGGAAGATGTTATGCACTCTGCTATCAGAAGGTAGCTCTAATTCATAAGCTACTGCCCCAACTTTTCTGATGACCCTAAATGGCCCATAGAAGCGAGGTTTGAGCTTCTCAACTCCACTCTTCTTGAGATTAGACTATCTATATGGTTGTAAACGAAGATAGACCATATCCCCAACCTCGAAAGAACGCTCAACACGCCTCTGATCATCATACAACTTCTACTGATTTTGTGTAATTTGCAAATTATCCTTCAAGGATTTCATTATGTCTTGACTATGCTGCAACAAATCCTTGGCTAGGGGTGCTTTTCTATCACCAAACACCAAATTTGCAAAACTAGGTGCTTCATACCCATAAAGTGCCAAGAAAGGAGACATCTTAATTGACATATGAAAAGTAGAGTTGTAGCAGTACTCGCCTATATGCAGCCACTTGACCCAAGCTCTCTACTGTTTTGACACATAATTTCTCAAGTAGCCTTCCAACCACTTGTTCACCACTTCTATTTGCCCATCTGTTTGGGGATGGTAACTAGTGCTTGGGGTGAGCACAGTACCACTCATTCTGAAGACTTCTTGCCAAAACGTACTTAGGAACTTGCTGTCCCTATCACTCACAATGTTCTTTGGCAACCCATGTAGCCTAAACACTTCTCAAAAAAATAGATCTGTAACTTGGGCTACATAAAAAGTGCTAGTAATGTTGAAGAAATGAGCAAATTTGGTTAGCCTATCCACCACTACATAAATACAATCCTTCCCTTGGGCCTTGGGCAACCCTATGATGAAGTCCATCGAGATACTTTCCCATTTTTGATTGGGAATAGGAAGTGGTTGCAGGAGACTGGCTGGTAATGTATGCTCATTTTTATTCACTTGACAAACATGACACTCTTGAATGTAGTGTTGTACCTCTCCTTTCAATCCCTTCCAAGAAAACCTTTCTCGAATTTGCCTATATGTCTTGAAAAAACCTTGGTGACCAGCTACTGGAATATCATGAAAATTCAAAAGAATCTTCTTCTTTAGCTTAGAATCAACCACCAGGAAGATTCTTCCCTTATAATGTATCAATCCCTCAACCATCTTGTACCTTTCATCATGAAAAGTACCCTCAAGAATGCTGGTTGCGAACTTGTTCCCCAATGACAAAGAAATGCTTGAGGCCATTATGGTCAGTCTTAACCACGAACTTGTTCCCCACCAAGTACTGCCTGAACTTGGCTAATGCATGCATAATGGCAAGCATTTCTTTGTCATAGATTGAATATTTCATTTCAACACCCCATAATTTTCTGCTCTCAAACACAATAGGGTGTTTGTCTTGCATTAGGATAGCCCCCACTCCTTCACCCCATGCATCACATTGTAGCTCGAATGGCTTGGAGAAATCTAGAATAGCCAAAACTGGACATGAGCTCATGATCTTCTTAAACTTATCAAAAACAATTTGAGCCTTTTCTGACCAAGCAAAGGCTCCCTTTTTGGTGAGATCAGTAAGAGGAGCAGCATTCTGTGAATAGCCCTTTACAAATCTCTGATAAAAACCACAAAGACCCAAAAAAACCTTTCAACTGAGTCAAGCTCTCAGGAGGTGGCCAATCAACTACTACTTTGATCTTTGTCGGATCCACCTTCACTCCCTTAGCACTGATTATGTGGCTAAGGTACAGTAACTCCTCCATCCCAAATTCACATTTGGAAGCTTTTGCGAATAAACTCTCAGATTCTAGGATACTAAGCACTTCCTCCAAGTGCTTAAGATGATCTTCCCAAATCTTGCTGTAAATCAGAATGTCATCAAAAAATATCAACACAAACCTCCTTAACTGACTCTGAAAAACATGATTCATGCAAGACTGAAAGGTAGCTAGAGTGTTAGTCAACCCAAATGGCATGACTAAGAATTCAAAATGGCCATAGTGACATCTGAAAGCTATTTTCTCCACATCAGATCCCCTCATTCGAATCTGATGGTAACCCAATCTCAGATCAATCTTTGAGAAGAACTTGGCCCCATGTAGCTCATCAATGAGCTCATCTATTCTGGGTATGGGGTATCTATTTTTGATGGTGCTTTGATTCAAAGCATGATAGTCTACACACATGCACATGGTACCATCCTTCTTCTTCAAAAGAACCATTGCAGATGCAAATGGGCTCTTGCTTAGCCGTATGAAACCCATCTCCAAGAGTTCTTGAATATTCTTCTCGATCTCATCCTTTTTCCTCTTCGAATACTGATATGGAGTTGTGATCACTGGTTTAGCCCCTTCCTTGAGCTCTATGATGTGTTCTAACCCTTGATCAAGAGGTGGTCTAGGGGTAAATCAGTAAACACTTTACTCTTCTTGGTGAGTAAAGATTGAATATCTGGAGGATACTCTATTTTCATTTTAGCTGGACTAGCTGGAAGAATCATGCACTTCACAGCCCACTCCACTTGGTCATGACGTATCAACCTTTCCATCCTCTTGAATGACACAATCTGAGGGCCACCATTTGAAATTCCTCTCAACACCACCTTCTTTCCATCGGATTGTAATTTGAGTTCCATGGTTTGCAGATTTAAAGAGATCTCTCCAAGAGATCGCAGCCACTGAATGCCAAGGATATCATCCATATCTCCAATATTAACCACATAGAAGTCATCCTTGACTTCGTAATTTCCTAATTGCATTGACATGTTGGGAATCCTTTTGGTACATGAGATGTGAAACCCATCAGCAACCATAACTCTGAAACCTTCAAAATCTTCTATTTGCAACCCTTTTTTTGCCACCACAACTTCGTCTATGAAGTTATGGGTTGCTCCAGTGTCAATTAAAGAAACAATACACTGCCCTTTGATCATCCCACAAACCTTGAAAGACTCATTCTTTTGGAAGCTCGAAAGTTGAGCCAATGTACCACCACTTTCTTTTTCACTTTCGGACTCTTCTGGAGCTCTTTCCACTTCACTATCTTTGGGATCAGACTGCTGGTCTGAAAAATTAGAATTAATTTCACCAGCTGAATAGTACTCAATCTGGTGAAATTTGACTCCCTTTGGGCAAACATGCTCTGGAGACAATTTTTCTCTACACCAGAAACATAACCCCTTTCTTCAGAGTTCATTGATAGTCTCTGGATCCAATCTTGTGCCATGAGGTTTCTACTGTTTAAACTCCTTATGGTAAGGCTTTTGATGAAACTTTTTCCCTCTATCCCCCTTTTGAAATGATGGTTTGGAATGAAACTTTGCTTTGGGAGCAGCCCACTCCATGTTTCTAGCTTTCTTCATTGCTTCTTGTAAGGATGGTGGATCAAAAGCTTTGATCCAACCCTTGAGTGGCTCCATCAATCCTTCACTAAATAGGATCACTAATCTTCTCTCAGTGATTCTAGTGACCATAACTGAAAGTCTTTGAAATTCAGCTATGTAAGCATCAACAGTGCCATACTGCCTCAACTGTGCCAACTCCCTAAAATGCACTTCTAGGTCCTTCTTCTCGAACCTCTCAATGAGTCTATTGGTGAATTCATCGTAGCTAGTGATAGACCCATGACCCAAGGTGACTAGGCCATCGTACCACCACTCATGCGCCACCCCATCTAGGTGTAGCATAGCGAATTTAATCGCTTCTTCTTCAGCCATTGGCCTAAGAGCCAAATAGTTGTCTATCTTCTGTATCCAAGCTCGAGTAGAATTATTATCACTTCCATCAAAGTGGGGAAGCGTAACCTTGTTGATAGCTTGATGCAAGTCTCCTTGTACTGGAGTTCTTCTTTGCTCATAATTTCTCCCTTGTCCCTTACTCTTTCTCTTATGATCCATAAATTCATTATAGGACATGTCCATCTTGATGTCATTAGGGAGAGAATCATACTCCGCATGGCCAAATCTCAATTGTTCCACAAATGAAGCATTCTCTTTAGGATTAGGTTGGGTGTTTACTGGTGCTAAGAAGGTGGGTTTAAAGGGCCTTGACGAAATGTATGTATTGTTTGAAACAGGTTAAGCAACACTTCTATCAAATTGATTTGAGGCACTATGCTCTCCTCTATATCCTGGGTTGTTCTATGGAGTTGTGTTCAGGCCCACTTTCCCCAACATGAGAGATACCATATCCATCAAGGCATCCATCTTCTTTTCAAATCTCTTTCCGAGACTTATCGATCTCTCTCTTCCCTTCCCACTATCATCTCTGGTGTTGGTAAACCTCTCGTTACCCCCAACTGATCTCTCACCTTTTGCCATATCTATTTCTTGAGAAGACTCCCAATGAGCCCTCAAGATCTCTGAAGCTGTCTGACCTTCTGGAGCCTGATACCACTAGAACTGTTTTGCAATTTTCTTATCTTCCCTTGCTATGTATCTCTTTTCTCTATCTCTCATAGATGGTTTGTTCACAGGATGGCAGGATACTTGGCTCTGATACCACTGAAATAATCCGAGCCAATTTTTTCTTTGATTTTCAATTATCAGATTACAACATTACAATCAAGTACCCGTTAAGTTAGAAGATAAACCCAAATGTACTAAGATAACTCTAACCAGTATGGCACTGATGATGGCGAGCATTGGTCAGAGAATCTAAATGCAAAAATAGAACTAGAATGAACTCTAACCAAGAATGGCGCTGATGATGGCGAGCATATGGTCAGAGGGTCTTCTACTACAAGTGCTAAAAGAGAACTCAACACCAAGTATGTGCTACCCAATCCGAGATGGAGTTGAGGCGACCATTTGGTGGAGTAATAAAATTAATAGTACTTAAAGAACTCAACACCAAGTATGTGATACCCAATCCAATATGGAGTTGAGGCAACCATGCAGAGTATTACAATAACAATGCTTGAAAGAGAAATGCTGAAAGATGGAACTACTCAACACCCAAAATGTGCTTGCTAACCCAAAGAGGGAAAGTAGCTACCATAGGGCGGAGATATAACTATTACAATGACTTTAATTGAAACTGAGAATTACAACCAGATTTGAACAAGCAAAGAATGACTTCTATTACTACTGTCAGCGTTACAAAATAAGAAGGATTCGCCTGCCAATGTCTTAAGAAGCTGAAAGATTATCATTACATCATAGAGTACTACCCATATCTTGGATAGTCATGCCCAAACAATAATTCATTCAAAGAGCAATACAATAATTTCTGATTTATGATACAAATATGCTCTTAAAAGAAATAACCAGCAACCTATGGAATTGCTCAAATGCTCATATCTCACTAAAAACTTGTTCAATTGCCCTGATTTATGATGCACAATACTTTCCTTATGATAGCTCCCAAAATAGACCCAAAAATGCAACCAATAATTAATGCATGAATTTTAATGCAAATCTAAAATGTACAGCTAGCTGAAAGGGGCGATTTCCTTTTAAAAATTAATGCAAATTCTATAAATTCTACCACTTTGAGGATAGTGGCGCCCAAGCCTAGCAAAGACAATGGGTTATTACCCAGAACACTATTTTTAGTATTTTCTAATTTATGATTAAAATACGGATCTGCTGTACTAAGAATGCAATAAGCTAAAAACACTAATATGCCAAATAAAACTAACAATGCAATAAGCTGAGAACAATGCATAACTAAATGCAACTCACAAAGACTGAATCACCACTAGATGTTATCTTTCAAACACAAAGCGATGCCCGAGCTAGGAGGCCTTCATTCCTTGAAGCGATTCCAAAGCCAATACGTCAGCATAACAATGTAGTAGACAAAAGATAATGAAATGAGAGCACTGTTCCTCCTTTTATACTTTTCCAACTGGGAGTATCTAAAGTCCTCTTGTATATGGGATAAAACATGAGAGGGAAAATAATATAATCCTCTTTAATTCTTTTTTTCAACCTCAAAATTAAGTCATTGAGCCTAGGCACCAAGGTCTAAAATTAAATAATAATGTTTAATTTACAGACTTTAAAATGGAGACCAAGATGATGTCAGAAACCAATGATCTATAGCTCGTTGGAAAGGTCTTGACAAGACGAATCCAACCCCACTCTAAAAATCTCGTTTCGATGCCAATCCCAAACTTACTAAAAATAGAAAGTCCTTGAAAGTGCTCTGTGTGCCAAGTAAAACATATCACCGCAAAGCTTTCAGAAAACCCAGAAAGAATCCACCATCAAAATCACCAACTCTGACCAAAGACATCCTCAAAACTAGGAAACCCTAATTTGTACCTTCCGACTAGCCTTCGGGTTTCCAAAAAAAGGCCAACGGTCACTGTGAAGATCAAGTTTGAGAAGGGGACATTACAGAAGATGATGTTGGATTTAATAAGCTTGGTCATCTCTTTTCTCATGAGTTCTTCAATATTGGGATTTATAGGCCTCTGCTTCTACTTAACAAGCTTAGCATTAGCCTCTAGCTCTATTGTGTGTTGGGTCAAATGAATATCAAAGCCCTTTAGGTCACTATATTTCCAAAAAATGATGTTTGCATATTCCTTACAAAGCTCTATGAAAGCATGCCTTTCAGCTTTAGTGCTTGCCTTTCCAAGCTTGAGGAGTTTATCTTCAAAGATAAGAACTCTCTCATAGTTCTCTTCATTAGTTAACATCACTACTTTATCCTTCCTCATATGGTCCCCCTCATTAAAGAGGCTTTTTAGGGTGTCGAGCCCTTTAAGAAGATTATTGGATCTCAATTGAATAATCTGCTTTCCATACTAATGCTATAATTTTTTCTGATTGAGGGAGGAGAAATCTACTTCTTGCTACAAGAAACATGCAATCTATTTGTCATTTTCAAAGACTTGTCAATGAGATTCATTATCTGGTATTGATGGTCTTATTATCAATTTAACATGTGGATGGACCTTGGTCCTTTTCAATTCATTGGGGATGTCAAAATGAGCACCCACAACTGCTAGCCTATCAGCATGTTGATTTTGGCCTCTCAACATTGATTGGATGTTGAAGGCCTTAAAATCCTCAATTAGTTCTCACACTCTATGTTCTTAGGACTTCATTAAAGGGATCTTAATGGAATTTTGACCTATGACTTGGTGTACGACCAATTCACTATCCCCATAGACTATCAACTACTTAATACTGCTTGATCCTTCTCATATTAGCTCATTGAAGGCCATGGATGAGACCCTTATATTCTATTACATTGTAGGAGTAGTTAAATTAGAACATATATGAAGAGAAGTAATTATCATTTTAAGGGGATATCAACTTAACACCTGCACCCACCCTATGCTTTCTCCTTGGTCCATCAAAAAATAAATTCCATAGACCACCCACTAGGTTCTTCTTAAGGCCTCATGAGGGATGGCATAATCTATATTTTTTCAAGAAAATAATAGACACCCAAGTCATTTTATTCAACACATTCTAAGGGGTTCACTAACTTGCTATCATTCCATATCTCATCTAGGAACATGTTTGATACCTCTTTAGGATGAGTGTTCAACTCCTACCCCATTGCAAATTCATCCTCATCAATGATGGTAAAATTGATGTTGACATTATCTGGCCCATAGGGCTCTATATGAAATTGTGTAATGGGCTCAACTTTGATTGACACTTTAGCCCCATACCTTATCTTGAATGCCATATACAACCAGTTTATTGCAAGATAGTCCCTATCTTTTCTATGAACTCTCTGGATAAGCATAGTGCAAAGTGAGGAGACACATCCAAGATCAATACATCTTAAACTACCAAGAAATTGGGATAATATTTTAGAGTAATATTTAGGTCCCTTATTATACTAGATGGTTTGGGAAAAGAACCATCAAGTTGCATCACTCTTTTAGACTGTGGCTTATATTTTAGAGCAGGCTGATCAGCTATGGAATTTGGCATCACTAAGGTATTATCCCCACTATCTACTAATCAAATATGTACTAGAGAGTTACCAATGACTACTGAAATATAGAAGGGGATGGCTGATTACTTTACCTAATTGTCCTTCACTTGATCCTTTGGCTGCATTGATGAGAACTTCATTCACCTTGCTTGGTGGCTTGTCTGCAATATCAATTTTTGATAGTCCTTGAAGGATGTCTACCTAACCAAACATAGAGAGCATATCCCACATTGGCACACTCACATTTAAATTTTTCATTTGTTCAATAATGTTTATGGGTGAACTACCAACATTTTTTTGTGCTTTACGAGCCAACACTATCATTTGTTGAACTTGTGAGCCTTGGGGCACAAAAAAATTCCCTTAGCTCTAATCTTTTGGAGGTACTGGAACCTTTGGAGTAATAATAAGCTCACTTGGATTTATAATTAAAGGAGTGATGGTGGGAATCTCTTTGACTGCTCCCAAGTTACCATCCATGTTTTTTTTTAAATCTTATGTTTGATGCCACTAGAATATAGGCCTGACTAGAACTAGTCTGCTGGTTAGCTACACAACACTCTTTTTATTTGTAGTTCATCATTGTAGCATCTAGCTAATTTGGTCCTTGATTAGACCCTTGACCTTGTGGAGGTTCATCTAGTTTGGTTATCATAGGTACCTTTGCATTTTGGGCCATGAGAGCTTGGTTGTACCCAAAATTAGCAACCTAATGCCACTGATCATTGAAGGCTTGGTTAAGGTCAATATTTGGGACAATATGTTGATGAAAGGATTGGTTCCAAGGCATGGTACTCTCAGATTATTGAGCCACATTATTTTGAAATAAGATCAAAGAGTTATAAGTACTAACAACATTAGGATTGTAGTTATTCTGCCTATTCTAGATATGTTGCCCTTGTCCTTGGTTTTGACCTTGGCCCTGGCTTTGGTAGTTCCGCTTATATGATGGCCTATTTGATTGAAAGGCTTGTTGTTGAGGCTAATATGAAATTTGATAAGGAATATTGAAAGCCTATTTCCTTTTGAAATTTATTAGCTCATTCCCTAAGGACTGAAACATGCTTTTGAGTTCTTGAAAGTTTTTTTGCTCTAGTGAATCATCAGATCCACTAGTAGAAGCTTTTTCTTGTTTTGGTACAGGAATTGAAACAATAATTGGTGTAGGAGGAATGACATCCAATGTAAGGATATAAATAGGAAGTGGTTTGATTTCAAGAAATAAGGGCATTGGTGGTCTGGGTGTAAGTTTGCCAACTTGCACTAGATAATTTTCTGCTTTAATGGCTGCCTCATATGCTTTTGGAAGTATATTTCCTCCCAATGATAAGGTTAGCTTATGTGAAAAATATATAAAATAGATTTATAATGAGATGTTAAAGAATAAAAATACATTATTATCTTAAATATGAGTTTAAATATACACCTTCAAACAAACACGAGACATAGGTTGAAAAATTATTTTGTTAAACGGGTCATAGGGGAGGTCCAAAAAGATGGTCTAAGTTATGAGATGTTCTTTTAGTTATCAATTTAATATGTTGTATGAATCATATGTATGTGTATTTAGAGATTCTCATTTGTATATACACATAATAAATCATTTATTGCTCTTATATATTACTCATGGATTCAATCATGTGCTTAGGTATTTGTCTAGTTCTGATATATATCTTAGATATGTTGTCATTGTATTGCTAAAATAGACTCTATGTAAACATGGTTTTGTTGTAGATTGTGATATTATACATGATAAATATGGATAATTAAAATGGCATGATATATCCTAGGTATGGAAAAATTAATTTAAATGTAAATATAAACAACCTAGGAAGAAGATTTGAACAATCAAATTCCAAATGTGAATATTAAAAATAAACTAAGTTTAAGACTAAATACAAAAATCCACAACTGAATTACATGATATGATAATCAATACATACATGTAAATAAAATATAATAGTCTTACAACAACTGAGAAGCAAATAAAAAAATATAAACAAATAAAAACACAACAAAACATTCATAAAAATAAATAACAAAACACCAATAAACCAAAATAAATAAAACACACAAAAAAACTAAATAATCCAAATCAAATATAATTACAATAAACATACTAATCTAAACACACAAAAACAAAAAAACAAATCTAAACAATAAAAAATACACATTATCCCTCAAAATTTTAAAAATTGTTTTAAATATTATTAATTAATTACTTTATATGTCAAAAGTGTTGAATTATTAGGTCTTAATTTAACTAAGGTTATAACTGAACTAGGTTAGTGATGCATACAAGGTAATACACCAAATAATCTAGCCTTGTCACATTTTTGGGTAATTAAATCCCTTACATAGACAAAACTAGGCAATTCAGGTGATTTTAAGATTAAAATGTGTCATTTTCTAGAACGTCAAGTAAATCTCTTGTTTAGGCTTCAAAGTGGCCAAAATTAAGTGTCTATAGTTTGTCCCTATTTGAGAAGCATTGTAAGATATAGGCATAGTAAAACCCTTTCAAAGAATTAAAAAATTGTTAATCATAATGTTTCATGCCATAAAGGGTGGTAAATAAGCCCTTGATGCCCTCTTGAGGGAGCAGGCAACAAAATAAAATCATCATACATTTCTTTAAAATGAATAGAAAAACATGATCTAAATGCTAACGAGCATGGGATTAATAAATTTCTCAAAGGAAATTATAGATAGTAATGGATGTATAGTCATTGATTTTTTCAAAGGTGGTTATAATCAATAACAAAAGGTGTGACAGTAGTTTGCCTAAAGGCAGTTATAAGTAGTGGCATGAATAGTTACCCCATTAGGGTGGTGGGATGGATACTAATTTACCAAAGGAAATTATAATTAATTAATAAATAAAAAATATTTATTTTCTCAAAGGTAATTATAATCAAGAACAAAAAATAGGAAAAATATTGATTTGTCCAAAGGTGATTATAATCAAGAATAGAAGGCAGGAAACATTGATTTTCCCAAAGGTGGTTATAATCAAGAATAAAAAATGGAAAAAATAATGATTTTCTCAAAGGTGGTTATAATCAAAAATAGAAAATGGGAAACACACTAATTTTTCCATAGGAGGTTATAATTATTAGCATAGGATGCAAAAATAATGATTTGCCCATAGGTGGTTATAATCATTAAATTGATCGAAAATAAAATTTGCCACAATGGGGAAAATGATAAGGTTAGATTATATAAAAATATATAAAATAGATTTATGATGAGAATTTAAATAATAACAATACATTTTTATCTTAAATGTGAGTTTGAATATACACATTCAAACAAACATGGGATATAGGTTGAAAAATTGTTTTGTTAAACGGGTCTTAGGGGAGGTCCAAAAGGATGGTCTAAGTTATGAGATGTTCTTTTGGTTATCAATTTAATATGTTTTATGAATCATATGTATGTGTATTTAGAGATGCTCATCTATATAAACACATAATAAATCATTTATTTCTCTTATATATTACTCATGGATTCAATCATGTGCTTAGGTATTTGTCTAGTTTTGAGATATATCTTAGAGATGTTGTCATTGTATTTCTAAAATAGACTCCATGTAAACATTGTTTCTTTGTAGCTTGTGATATTTTACATGATAAATATGGATAACTAAAATGGCATGATATATCCTAAGCATGGAAAACTTAATTTAAATGTAAATATAAACAACCTAGGAAGAAGATTTGAACAATCAAATCCCAAGTGTGAATATTACAAATAAACTAAGTTTAAGACTAAATATAAAAATCCAAAATCTAATTACATGATATGATTAATCAATACATAGGTGTAAACAAAATATAATAATCTTAAAACAATCGAGAAGCATATAAAAAAATAAAAAGAAATAAAATATAAACAAACAAAAACACAACAAAACATTAATAAAAACAAATAACAAAACACCAATAAACCAAAACAAATAAAACACACAAAACAAATAAATAATCCAAATGAAAGAGAATTATAATAAACATACTAATCTAAACACACAAAAACAAACAAACAAAGTTAAACAATAAAAAATACATAAATAATGGTTAATCACAATATTAGTACAAACAAAAAATAAATTGTTTGTGTATGTGTATTAGAGGTGTTAATGTTGGCAATAGGGTGACCCCTAAGATAGGTAGCAATGACACTAGTAAAATAACATGGATAAAAATGCACAATCTTGACCCTAGGATATATAGAAATAATGACACCAACAAGATGACAAACATTTCCCCTAGGCTATATGAGACAATGACACACAAAATAGACAGAATGGGGGGAGTAAAAGAAAAGAAACGGATAGTTGAGCTAACTCCAAATGCACTAGGCAAGTAGACATTAGCTACATATCTCTATGAACATAATATCCAATATGAATTTTAGGCCAAATGTAGTTCTCTTAAGATATGGGATAAGAAAAACTGGTGATAAGAAAACATGATTGACATGTAGAAGAAAATAGAAATAATCTCATCAAACAGTGAGTACATGAGAAAGGAGGGGATGGCATTTCATAATTATGAAAATATCAATACAAACAAGTCACGTAAGTATGAGAGTACGGTTTAGGTTAAAAACCACACTAAAAGTTAAGAGACAAGTATCTACTAATGAATTAAACTATGAATTCATAGTATCTACTACTTCTAATGCTTGGAATGAAATCTCAAAATGGTGAGAGCATTGGAAATGGTTGCTCTCAAAATGGTGAGAGCGTAAGATGAATCCAAGTGGTCATTAGTGTATCAAAGTTGAATATATAATGCTCATAATATCAACTTGTAGATTGGTGAGATTATATGGCTTAAGGCTAATAAGGATGGGGAAACTAAATGATTAGTGATTACTCATGAGATAGTTAGGAGTCCTGAGATCCTTAAAGTAAAGAAATGGTTGAAAAATAAAGGAAAGTGCAACTGAGCTAGCCTGAGATACCCCATGTATCCAAATACTTCCTACATAGTATGTATGGGCCTCAGGCCAATCTAGTTCTCTAAAAAATGGGAGGAAAAAGACCAAGGTGGTCTAGAAATGAAATTAAATAGATAAAATGGCCTATCCTAGAAAATTTTGATGGCTTTATATCTAATTTAAATTTTTTGAGAATATTAGTGTATTATTCCTAATTTAGTTAAGGTTTTAGAGTAATAAAATTAGTAAATAAATATGAAATAATCAAGGTATTGATTTGTATAATTTAAACCTTTCTAAAAATAGTGATAAGGGAGAAAAAATAAGACTTAGCTAAAACCTAATTGATATAGCTGTTATAGAGTCTAAAATTCACTGTATAAGACTGAAACACTATCATAAATTAGGATCTAGCCTTTATTTATTGATTGGACAAGAGCACTGAAATAAAATACCCTGGGGTCTGATGCTATATTCCTCTTCTATCTCTATTGTTTATGAGATTTGAGCTTTTTAGGTCTTGTTCGTTATGTCTGTGTGAGCCTACCTATGAAATTTTGACTGTTGGATGTTCACAAAACTCCTTATGGAGATGATTTAGTGTTCACACCTTGGATTCAATTGTGATTTGATAACTTTAGGAAATAGGAGGTTAGTGTTTGTAAGATACATTGAACACGTATCTATATGCATTATATGGGCACACTACCTACATACCAATACTCTAAGGAGGGATCAAGCCATATGTAGTTCTCCCACTTGATGTTATATGTAATTATGTGTGTAAAGATGCAAAATACTAAAACTAGGTTTGCTTGAGGTGGCTAGGGATTGGTGTAAGTATTTGAATATGCTTGTAATAGTATTGGTTGGTTGTATGCAGAGAATAGGGAAGATTACCTTAATAGTCTTACTTGTATTCTTGATTACTTTGTGATATTTTCCAACCCTTTCCAAATGAAATTTGAATGAGATTTTATAGGGATTTATTGGTCATGGGTTGAATGTGCTCAGATTTGGCTGACGAGAAGAGGGATAAAAATTGGAAAGAACTGATCATTGGAGGAAAAAATGCATTTGGACAGGAGCATAGAAAGTGGACACTAGAGGGCCCAATGCTATAGTCCAAGTTGGGTGCTATAGTCTGGAGATAATAGGACTTGGGGGGATAGATTTGTCATGGAGAGAGTAGTTTGGATGAGCTGCGATTAGTTTTGGAAGGCTATAGATGACTGGGAATCAGTGAAAATATGCCTATAAGGGTCATGAAAGCAAGCAAGATGGAATATGTGTTAGAAGTCATTAGCCACACTTAAGTTACCAATTTTTGCATTTTCTATGACTATATTTCCCCCCTTTTATTCTAGTGATGTAGCAAAGTGAAATACTAGGATAAAGGAAAAATAGAAAGCATACTTGAACTTACCTACAATGGTGAAGCTCATGAAGCTATGTGATGTTAGGTGTGCATAGAGAGAACACATTGCCAAGTGTGAATCTATAAGATAAAATAAAGAGTATATCAATTCTTAATAGATATGCTATATCCAAAATAAGAATGTATAAAGCTAGGTAAGAGAGAGAGGAAGAGAAAAAAATGAACACACCTCACTGGATATGCAGATCAATATAAAACCTATTGTGATGCTGAGTGATGTTGGGTGATGCTGAATAATGTTGGATGATATTGTACCAAGAGTAACAATTCTTTAGAAGTGGCTCAAGAATGCAAAGGTTGGCCCTTTGTTTTCATCATCACCCACTATGTGAAGCTATGTGATCATATATGTGTTAATCGATGTTTAGATTATGTGTCTAATCCCTCTGAATAGGTGGCTCAAGAGTACAAAGGCTAGCTATTCTTTTGGCTTCATCATTATATTGTGAAGTGAAGCTATGAAATGATACTGGTATAAATGTGCATCATATGAAATGGATCTTGAATCCCATGAATTCTCTATAATCTAACAATGTGGCATGGATAGCTGAATGTGTATTAGAAAATAGGCCACTCTTGACCAACTCAGAAAAGGTAGAGATTAGGCTTGTATGAAATCCACTCCAAAACAAGGCTATAGGCTTATGTGGAAGCCACTTGAAAATGTGGAGGTTTGGCTTGTATGAAAGCCACTCCAAAATGATGCCAACCACTTGTAGATAGAATAAGACATGCAATTGTTGTGAATGCATGGGTAATGTAATGAACTCAAAAAAAAAGAAGACAAATGTGTTGTGCACGTTACCCCCAATCACTGGTATCTGAAACATGGATTTTGATCTGGAAGTTATACCAACTACCATATCTAAAATTGGAAATGAGATCCATCATGTCATGAATGATGCCCCCTATATCTAGATTCTCTGAGAAAAAAATGTATTGAAAATATTGTATCTAAACTAGTCTGAATGTGCAAAACTGTAACTAAACCTACCTTTCTATCTGAGTCTAAAAAATTTGATTATTTTTCTATTTAGATAAGAATGATAAAAGTAGAAACTAGAGGGTCCATCATTGTAGTCCAGTCTTTGTTGTTATCTTGGGCTAACTTTGATGACTGTTTTGAAATTGTCACTGTCTACCTAGTTTGTTTTTTGGTTGTTGTTCTGAGTGTTCTAAAAACTAACTTTTTCAACCATTAAGATCTCTGATCTCTATGACAAAACCCTTATTTATTGGCCCCTCTTATGAGGGTAGGAATGAAGACCTTGAAATGACTGCCTTTAGAAGAAAGTGCCCTATAAGTGTGTTAAGCTACAAAGATACATGATAGAATAATGATAATTGATAAAATATCTCAAGATATAACATGTTTTATAATAAGAGATTGTTAGATCAACAAGAGTATGACTAGATATATATAATAATGTAATAGCATGTGCAATGTACTTAACTAAAACTGAAAGTTTGGTTAGTTTTTAGTAGTTAGTTTTTAAGGAGGAATGGAGCATGATGTCCATCATGACACCCAAAAAATCAAGATAATGCATGATGTGGATCATGGCATTGTAAATAATGAGAAGCAAAAAAACAAACAAGCACGCAAGATAAAAATCATACAAGAGTGGCCAAGGGGCCTAGAAAATAAAGGACATGGGCACATAACACTCAAACTAGAAAGCAAACATACAAGGCAAGAAGAAAGAAGCATACAATAGTGGCTAAGGGACCAAGAAAACAAGGGACATAGGCACATGTAACTCAAAATGAAAGGTAAACATACAAGGCATGTTCAAATGCCATATATACATACAAATAAAAATAAGCGAGGTTGACACAAGGGCCATAGGCACATATAAGAGTAAAAGCAAATGACATTGGTAAATGTCCTAAGGCACACACAAGAATAGAAGTAAAGGACATTGAAAAATGTCCTAAGGTACATATATGTGACAAAATAGGAACTAAAAAATGTAATAACATCTAGCTATGCAAAACAAGAAAGGAAGGCATGTAATATACTAGAAATACAATCGCATCTAACTAATCAAAGCAAGAAGTGAAGGTATGCAAGACATGGAGTACAAGACTATGTATATATGAATAAATACACAAGTTATATATACTAGTGAATGTAGATAAAGTAATATGTGTAATCTAGTAGGTAATGTACATCAACATGATAAATAGAGTGTGTGGTGTGGGAATGACATAGCCTAGATGGTGTAGTCATGTAGAAGATTCTCCGATGGGTAGATATATCAATGTATGTCATGAATATAGAAGTAGGATTCCCTCACAATGGGTAGAGTGAATCAATTAAGGATCTAGATGTCACTTCACACACTCAAAGAAGATCAAGTGAAGCATGGTAATGTAGATAAATTGACAAATAATAACATAGAGCAGAAATGTTAGTCTAAAATGATAGTAGAAATGCAAATCATGGATAATGCATAAAATTGAAGTGTTTTTATGTTATCGAAATGTTTTTGAATTTCGAAATGTTATATTTTTTTTGGTATTTTTGATATATAAGATATGTACAATCAATCATGAGAAGACTACGTACAATAAATTGAGAAACTATGTACAAGTAAGCAAAAGAAAAAATGTACAAGCATATAAATAGAGAAATATGTACATAATTACATAAAAGACTAGGCTAGAGGGGGTAAAGGGTTCAAGGATGGAGCTCGCTGATGATAGAGATGGAGGAAGGGATCATGGCCATCACCAAATGACTTAAGATCATCATCATAAGTATCATTGTATGCCATAAACTCTGTTTATATATGGTGTCATCCTACTAAAAGTGAACCAAAAGTGGCTCTAATGGTGAATATGTTGATTCCTTTTTGGGATGTTTGACTCTGGTAATAGCTGGCTTCAGTGGAAGTAGTGAAGCTAGTGTTGGTGGTGGTGTAATCTAAATAATACCCAACCTATATTTTATCCAATCTCTATTGTAAAGTTGTACATGAGTTTGTATAATGGCATGTAGTCCTATGAAAAAGACAAAATGGGTGACCATCTCACTATGATAATATGCTAATAGATCTATGTCCTACTATAGGTAGTGTGATTAATCCACGATCAAGTAACATCTATAGCATAATCTATGACTAATGTTGTGTACTACCTACTTGAATCTAAATGAATGGATTTATATCCATAGAGGTGACCATGTGAACTATATGTGCTAAGTGATCTATCTATGGTCATGAATGTGGAGTATATCCTGAGAGTATAGTGTAAGATGCTACGAGTGATGTAGGATGTGTAATGAGAGATCTGGAGTCATTTGATACTATCCTAGGCTAATTGGTGTAAAGCTCAATCCACACAAGTAGTCTGGGAATTTATATCAACATCATGTACATATGGTAACTTAGAATTTCCCACAAGGGGTAAATGTGATATGAGAGTCTCATCAACTATAGAAGTAGAAGATGGCAGTGTTGTGAGAGTGTTTATAGTTATCAAATTAACTATAACTATAGAATCAAATGGTACTATTGGAACTCTTTTTGATGAATGTATAATTGTAACAGGTGTAAAAACTATGACTGATGGAGTAGTTGGATTGGTTGAAGCTACTATGACTGGATGAATATCTAGAGTTGAAGGCACAAATGTAAGTGGAGGAGTGTGAGATGTTCTAGTCTCTCCTACATCATAAGTATGTCTCTAATCAAGAGAGATGCAATGAGGTGGTGATTTAAATATGATATGAGGTGTTCCATCTAGCGAAATAGTCAAGGATGACTCTATAATTTGAAAATATCTAAATGGTTGGTTATTTTTTGGGCCTGTGTATAGGTATCCTTCATGGAGAAACTTAACACATTGATGAAGAGTAGAAGGAACTACCCCCATGGCATGTATCCAAGGTCGTCCAAGTAAAATATTATAATGAAAAGGACCTGACATGACCTAAAATTATGTAGAGAGGGTTTTTGGCCCTGCCATTATATCCAAGGCAATGGTGCCCAATGTCTTTCATGATATATCATCACACCCTCTAATATTCTTATACAATTTTTATATGGATGTCATATCTATGCCCATGGTCTATAAAAATTTAATATTACATATATTAAGTTTGGAACCACTATTAACTAGAAATCTCTTAACTATAATGGTTTTGACTTGAACTTGTATGGATAGTGGTAAATTTTGATCAATAATTATATGAGATGGCATGTCCTCATGATCAAAAGAAATAAAATCCTCTATAGATTTTAACATGTTGACCACTAATACAAAATAAGAAGGCTCTAAATTGATGGGCATAGAAGTCTGAGTGAATTCCTGATAAAGAATGTCTTTGAACACATTGGCTTTTTAAAGCAGTTCTAACATAGAAATCTTAACTAGTGTGTTTCTCAACTGATCAATAATATCATATGCCTTGTGTGGATCTATCTATGTGATTAGGTTGGGCTTAGAGTGGGAAGGAATAGGAGGATATTAGGGCTCCTGACTAGGTAGGGGAGGCATGTCAACATGTCAAATAATAGTTCTAACTAAATTATCTACTATATGTATAGGACTAGTAGTAACTACAGGAGGAAAGCAGAGATAATTGACAGGTCGAGGTGGTGGAGGGACAAAGGGTGTCAAATGGGCTCTTTGGTGATGGGTAGTGACTTAGGGAAGAGTAAAGTGGACCATGCAACATAACTCTACAAGGGATAAAGGCTCCAAGGGAGGTTGGGGAAGAGGTATATTAACATGTTTAACAAGAACTCTCTTAATATCATCTCATATTATGAAAATTAAGCATGAAATAAAAAAAATAAATCTTTGTACTAACATATGGTAAACTTCATCATTCATGTACATGATGGGACCAAGTATGGTTTCCTTATTATTTGCTAAAAATGCAAGAAATATTTGAAAATAAGTGAGATCCATTTTTGAAATCTGATTTGAGATGTAAGGTGATATCTTAAGAAGTAAATATGAGCTAGTACATGCAACTAGGGTTTTGAATGAAATTATTTTTAAAATTCACTAAGGAATTTTAAATTTTGATGCAAATTTCTAATTTAAATATGTAAGTAAAAAATCAAAAAAATTATTAGAAAATTCTAGATTTGAAAGGGCCTAGTGTATGCAACTAGGATTTTGTATAAAATATGATTTTCAGAATTACTATGGAATTTTAAAAATTTAAATTAAATTTTTGATTTAAATATGCAGGTAAAAAATCAACAAAATATAAGAAAAATACTTGGAAAATACCAGGACCTAGTATGGGTAACTAGGGTTTGAAAGAAAATTATTTTAAAATTAATACAAACTTTTAAAATTTAATGTTAATTTATGATTTTATTAAGCAGGTAAAAAATCATAAAAATATAGGAAAAATACCAGGACCTAGTATGGGCAACTAGGGTTTGAAATAAAATTATTTTAAAATTACTACGAAATTTTAAAATTTAATGCTAATTTTTTATTTTATTATGCAAGTAAAAAATCATAAAAATATAGGAAAAATTAGTAGGAAATTTACCCTAGGGTTTTTAGGGTTGTTATGCGTAGATGAAGTAAATTGAGTTCACCAAATGATTTAATAACTTTAGAAATATTGGTGTATTATTCTTAATTTAGTTAAGGGTCTAGACTAATAAAATCAATAAATGAATATGCAATAAGAAAGCTACTAATTTATATAATTTGAACCTTTTTGAAAATAGTAATAAGGGAAAGAAAATAAGACTTAGCTAAAAACTAACTGAGATGGCTATTATAGGGTCTGAAATTCACTGTGCAGGATTGAGACACTATCACAAATTAGGATCTAGCCTTTGTTTATTGATTAAATAAGAGAATCAAAATAGGGCACCTTAGGGTCTGGCAATGTAGTCCTCTTCTACCATTATTGTCTAGGAGATCTGAGCTTTTTATGTTTTATTCATTGTGTCTGTGTGAGCTTGCCTATGAAATTTTAACTTGGATGTCTGCAAAACTCCCTATGGAGTTGATTTAGTCTTCAAACCCTGAATTCCATTGTGCTTTAACAAAATTTAGGAAAGAAGGGGGGTTAGTGTGTGTAAAATGTACTAACTGTATATCTACACCCTTTGTGTGGGCACGCTGCCTACATACCAATACTCTGAAGAGGGATCAAGCCATATGTAGATCTCCGACTTGTGCTTTGTGTAATTGTGTGTATGAATATGCAAAATGTTAAAAGGGTGTGCTTTAGGTGGCTAGGGACTAGTGTAAAGATTTTAATTAGATTTTAATAGTAATAAGTAGTTGTATGTAGAGAATAGGGAAGATTATCTTAGTAATCTTGCTTATATTCTTGCTTGTTTTGTGATATTTGCCAACCCTTTTCAAATGAACTTTGAATGGGATTTTATAAGGATCTGTTCATCATAGGTTGAATGTACTCACATTAGGCCAACAAGAAGAGGGATAAAAATTAAAATGAACTAACTATTGGAGGAAAAAATGCACTTGGATAGGAGTACTAAAAGCAGACACTAGAGGGCTCGACACTGTTGTCCAAGTTAGGTGTTATAATCCTAAACTAACAGGACCTAGGGGATAGATTTATCATGGAGAAATTAGTCTATTTGAGTTGGGATCAATTTTAGAAAGCTATAGTGACTGGGAATCAGTGAAAAGATGCCTATGAGGGTCATGAAAACAAGCAAGAGGGACCTATGGTTTAGGTGTCATTAGCCACACTTAAGTTACCAATTTTTGTATTTTATATGACTACAATATCTCATGTGGAAATTCTAATCCAATTTTCATGATTTTAGGATTTTTAGGATTTTATAGATCATTTACAAATGTTTAGGGGTTTTAAAATTGTTACACATGTTTTTGGAATTTTTTAGGCATCTCAAAGTAATAAAAAATTATGAGACATAAAATGGTCGAAATCATAAAATGCAAGAGTGTGGCTTAGGTTACTTATAAATTGGCAAGAGTATTCACACATAAATTGCTCATAAAATAGTGAGAATGTGGTGAAAGGGTGACTGAGCTAACCTATACATGAATCAAGCACTACTTACATAGTCCTACAGGACCTCAAGTCACTATAGTTTTGCCTTCATAAAAGGTGGTGAATTACTTCCAATATTTTGGTGTTTTTAGTATCTCAACTGAATATAAAATTATGAGATACAACATGGTCCAAACTCACAAAATAATGAGAGTGTGCAACTTTAAAATGCTAAAAAAATGGAAAGAGCATTAAAAATTAAAATGTTCATAGAATAGTGAGAGAATGGCAAAGGGTTGATTGTGCTAATCTCAACATAAATCAAGTGTTGCCTAGATAGTCTTACATGACCTCAAGTCACTATAGTTTTACCTTTAGAAAAGGTAATGAATTACTTCCAATGTTTTTGTGTTTTTAGTATATTAACTAAATATATAATTATGACATAAAAGATGATCCAAACTCATAAAATATAAAGAGTGTGTAAATTTAAAATGCTTAAAAAATTTAGAGTATTCAAACTTCAAATGCTCTCAAAATGGTGAGTGCATGGCTTAGGGGTGACTAAGCTAACCTCAATCTAAATCGAGTGATACCTACATAGTCCTATAAGACCTTAAGTCACTTTCATTCTACCTATATAAAATGTGTATAATTAAGTACCATCATGTTCCAGATAAAGGCAAATGGTAAAAATAATTGCAAGGTGATGTGGTAATTCATGGTAAAGTTGTTGTTCATAATTTTCCCATAAGTGATTATAATTAGGAAACAATGATAAAGGTTCAGTGGTACTAATTTTCCCATAGGCAATTATAATTAGTAGAATGATGTGGGAAATTGATTTGCCTAAAGGAATTTATAGTCAATGACACTAGTAAAACATAACAACAAATGAAGTATGTAATTTCTAGGACCACTGTCATATTACTTTCAGATACTTCCATTCAAACATGTAATTCTAAAAAAACTATTGAAATTGAATCTATCATCAACCACTAAACATGTTTGAAGTATAAATCAATTGATATTGAAGCCAAATGTGATAGATAAGATTATTTAATAATAATTGGTTGGCAAAGGGTTAAAGGTATGGTAGAATGAAAAGGGGTATAGTTCAAAGAATAGGTATAATGTGTCAAAACTTAGATAATCCTTGTAGAAAATAATTTGAATCCCTTAAGCATAGAAATGTTTGAGGTGTATTATGTTAATTGGTTCATCATTTTCATCTTCCTCTAGTGTAATGAGCATGCATTCTCTAGAACTATAATTGGAAACAACTGCATAGGGCCCTTACCTGTTTGGTTGGAACTTTCGCTTTTTCTTAGTTTCAACATTACATTTTTTTATTCTCTTTTAGTACCAAGATCTAGTTTATGATGCTTAACACAACTATTATATTGGACTTTGAGTTAGTTCTAATAATCCTAGAGATTATTTAGGGTGTCCAAGCATTTACCATCAAGCAGGTCTAGTTCCTACAAGCAAGCCACCATGTAGTATTCATCATTGATGATGTGCTAAAAAAAAATTAATATAGAAGGAAACTCTACATCAATGGGAAGAATGGATTTAGTTATATAAATAAATGAATAGGGTGTGGCTATTATTAGAGTATAAAATGTGGTACAATATGCCTAGAGGGAATTAAATAGCTAAAAGTGTCAATTACAATTAATGCCATTGATAATATTCTTCAAAATATTAACAATGGTTTTATTAGAAGCCTTAGCTTGGCCATTAACTTGTAGATAGTAAGAGGTAGAGAAATGTTGTTTGATGTGGCATTGATAACAAAGTGCTTTTACATATTCATTCTTGAATGATCCACCTTTATTAGATATACTGTTAGAAGGGATGCCATAGAGGCAAATGAGATGATTGAATATGAACTTGGAGATATGATTACCTATGATGTAAGTGAGGGGAATAGATTCCACCCACTTAATGAAGTATTCGGTAGGAGTTAGGATGTGTTTATAGTCATCTGATAATGTTGGATTGGTCTTATCAATAAGGTTAAGTCAACACATTGATAATGGCCATGATTTTATCAATGGTTTGAGTGTCTTGTTTGGAGCATGAATTATATTGGCATGCTTATGACACTTGACACACCTCTTCACATATGTAGCTGCATTTACTTCCATCATTGGCTAGTAATAACTAGTAGATAATAACATTTTGTCTATGATTAACCTACTAGTGTGGTATCCACACACTCCTTCATAGACTTCCCTCAGTTCTAATATATATTTTATCAAAGGTAAATAATGAATCAAAGTTCTATCCTAACTTATATGATACAAGTGTTGGCCAAGTAGGGTATAACAATAGGCTTTGTGGGTAAAGGATTTTTGTTTATTATTTGATAAATTAGGAGGCATGGTTTGGTTTTGAAGATAGGCATATATATATCTGAGTACTAGGGAGACATGGGACCAAAAATGTCATAAAACATATCAATGGTATAATGTTCATGTGTTGGTGTTAAGATATGTTTAACAAGAAATTGATAGTCCCTAGATCTATCAATGATCTGGATCATGGAACCAATAGTGGACATAACATCTATTGTTATGTTATTGGCTTGAGGTATTCTCTCAAATTGAATGTTGTCAATTTTTTGTTTGAGAGTATATACCATACCTTTATAGGGTACCAACTTATCATCCTTGGTGTGATATTGATATATGGGCTGATTGATAATTACTGAGAATCACCATATACTAGTAAATGTTGAATGTTCCACTATACTACTTGATGAAGCCTTACAATTAGAAATTTATACTCGACCATGTTATTGGTATAGGTAAATATAATACAATAAGACTTGGGAATGAGATCCCCTTATGTCATAATAAACAATATGCTAGCCCCTAATCCACAAGTTGTGAATGATACATCAAAGTACATATTCCACTATTTAGCCTCAGGTGGTACATCTGCTTCTTCAATAGTCATGATGACCTAATTTGGAAATCTAAATGTAAGAAGTTGAGTATATTAAAGAGGATATTCATCAAGCTAATATATGATTACTTACCCTCTAATGGATTATTGGGTGGAATATTCCATTTCAAACTCATTCAATAGCATTATCCATTTTGCCATACAACCTTGTAGAGCTGATTTAGAAATTAGATACTTGAGTGGATCTACTTTGGCAATAACAATGGTCTTAGTGTTTAGCATATAATGATGTAATTTTTTGGATATGAACATCATTGATAAACCATATTTTTCAATTGGTATATAATTATGTTCATATGAAACCAATGTTTGGCTCAAATAATATACAACATGTTCCTTTCCCTATTCATCATGTTGTGTGAAAAGTGACCCTAAGGCATTCTGGGTTGCTGAAAGGTAAAGAAGTAATAGCTTATTTAGCATTGGTGGAAATAAAATAGGTGGGTTGGAAAGATATTATTTAATCTAATAGAATGCTTTCTAACACTCTTTATTCCAGGATAATGTAACACATTTCTTTAGAAAATGTGTAAATGGATGACATTATTACCTAATTATGAGATGAAGCATCTGAAAGATTGAATCTAACCCTAAAAAATTATGGAGCTTATTCAAGGTAGTTGGTGGTGGCATTTATGTAATTGTGTAGACTTTAGCTAGGTTGACTTTAATTCCCCTATGAGAGACAATGAAACCTAATTTTTTTTTCAAAAGTGATGTCAAATACACATTTCTTTGGATTAATCCTAACATTGTATTCATGAAGCCTCTCAAATATTCTTCATATCATGGTTAGGTGATCAACATGGGTCTTTGATTTACCCAAAATATCATTGACATAGTCCTCAACATTATCATGTACCATGTCATGAAAAATCACTATCATAGCTATTTGGTAATTGGCTCAAAATTCTTAAATATAAATGACATTACCTGATAACAAAACATTCCACATAGGGTGGTGAACATTGTCTTGTGTTGGTCCTCTAGTGATATCTTAATCTAATTATAACCTAAAAATCCATCCATTAGATAAATTATTTCATAAATAACTATTGAGTCAACTATCATGTCAATATTAGACAAAGGAAAGTTATATTTAGGGAAAGATTTGTTGATGTCTCTAAAATCAATGCAAATTAAAATACCTTTTGGGGTTTTACTTACTGTAACAATATTTGAAATCTACTCTAAATAGTCAATTATCTTGATGTATTTTGTTTCCAAGAGTTTTCCCAAATCTTTATTTACTAACACATCAATATGAGGATGCATCTTATGCAACTTATATGTAATAGGCTTGACATCATGATGCACAACTAGATGATGCAAAACCAAGGTGGGGTCTAAACCTAATATGTCTAAATATGCCCATCAAATGATGTTAACAAATTCCCTTAAAAGGGATGTAAAAGCTTCATGTTTCTCCTCAGTATGGGACACACCTAGTTTATTCCACTTTGGGTCATATAGAGTCCCAATATTTACATCTGAAGTGTCCTCCATAAGAAGTGTAGAACCATCATCTAGAATAGTTAAAAAGAAGTTAAAGTTATTGACAATGTCAAAGTCCTTTAGATGGACTATCTTATCTAATTTTCCTAAATAGGATGAATCAGTTTCTCCTAGTGTTGGCATCAACCATGATACAAATACCTTAGGTTACTCTTGAATGATCTATGAAAAATCCTATTGCTATTCAGTACTGATATTTGATCAATACATATACTTTAGGATATAGGTATCATATGATTCATACCCATCAAATGGCACCAAAAACTAGTTTTCACTGAGATTTTGCCTTTATTTTTACTTTTTCCCTAGTCAGAAGGCACCCTAGAGGGGTTTTCACTTTTAGACCTCAATGTTTGATTTTCTTTTTCCTTTTGGCTAGGGAAGTTCACCCACTATCTGAAGTAGATAGTAGGATCCAATCAAATAGTAAATCCCTACTTGTGGTCTCCAAAAGGTATGTGACTCCTTAATTCTAGAAAGTCATAAATGGGCTTATCATTTTCTAATTCATCTATTGGAATTATTGACTCTTACTAGTTCAAGTCTATCAATTTTGGATGGGAAAGGGTTTATGAGGAAGCTTCTGCATAGATTTATAAAATATAAAAAATAATTGAATAATAAAATAAAATTCAAAAAATAACTCAAAATAATTCAAATATTTTATATTTATCATAGGATAATTCAAGGGGCAACCTCCTTTTAGCAAGTTCAATACAATAATTTTCATGGATGCCTTCATTGGGCCTCAACACTTACTTAAATACTAAATCTATTCTAACAACTAATATTTTCCATGCATGTGGGATAATTTAAATATGTTAAAGGGATAACTTACAAATCATATGAATCTATAGCGACTAATACACTAATAATGCAAAGAGAAAGGTAAGACATGGGTTCCTAAGATCCCCTCCCCCTTAGAAAAATCTTTGTCTTCAAAGTGTCAAATGTTAGAATTATTGCTGAATTTGGAATAATGGTTCCCATGTGGCATCTTCTAGTTATATGCCATGCCACTAGATTAAGACTTCCATGATGGATTGGGAGTGAAGTTGGTAGGTGTGCCTATTTAGGACAACTTCTAGTTTGATAAGATGGATCCTTTATTATTGAGTTTAGGTAAAAATGTATGCACTCTGATAGTAATTCCAAGAACATTCTTCAAATAGGAGACATGAAAGATTGGGTGAATTTGGGAGGAAGGTGAAAGCTCCAACTTGTAATCAATAAACCCAATCTACTAAAGAACCTTATATGGCCCATAAAATTTTAGGTCAATCTTATGACACCCTTTTAGTTTTAAGGATGATTGCTTAAATGGCTACAAATGAAGAATGACCATATCACTAGGTTGAAAGGTGCATTTGAAGCAGTGCTAATCTACCTATTACTTCATTTGGTTCTGTGCCAGATGGAGATTGTCTAATAAGGTGATGAAATTTTTATATGTATGGCATATATTAGAGTTGACTACCTAAACTAGGGAACTACTAGGTGTATATGGGAGAAGTGCTAGGGGCACTTGACCATAATTGCTTCATATGGAGTCATTTTAGTAGAAGTGTGGTAGGAGGTATTGTACAACCATTCTACAAGGGGGATCCACTTTTCCCACTGGTGTTGTTGTTATGACACAAAATAATGAAGGAATGTTTCTAAGTATTTGTTGATGATTTCTATATGGCCATCTATTTGGGGATGATACCCAAAGCTCATCTTTAGTTATGTGTGTTAGAATAACTCTATCTAAAAATGGTTAATGAAAGTTGCATCATGATTAGATACAAGATGGAAGATCTGACCCAAGAAAACTTATGTGATCTTGGAGGCTGTATAAGGGTGGTTGAGGGCATAAAAATGACTATATTTAGAGAGGTAGTCTACCATGACTAGGATCACTATTTTGCCTCTATATTTAGGGAACCCCTAAATCAAATCCATATAAATATTAGTCTAGATCCTAGTAGGAATGGGTAAGGGATCGATCAAAACATTAATCACTATGGTTTAACCTTTTTTGCATTGGTATGTATCACATTCAGACACCATCTATTTAATTTCCCCTTTCATCCCCTTATAAATTTTTTTTTGATGTGACTACTCATATGTTTAAAAAAATCCTGAGTACCCTATTGATAGAGAATCATGGAATTTATATAATAAGGCCTGATGAAGGTTTATGCTATTGGGAAGCACCAATTAACCCTTATAATGAAGAGAAGAACCATACCATGAATAATGTGGTAATAAAGAGGGGTTAATGGTCAATTATTGAATGAGGTGGTGTAAAGAGGTATCATATGCATACCCTTGCTATACATATTCCAACCAATTCATAATTGGCATGGAGATGGCAGAAAGGTAATTTTAGTCCTTGAAAGTGTGCGAGAGAGCGTCTACTATGACATTGTATTTACCCTTCTTGTAAGTCATCTCATAATCATAGCCCATGACTTTGCTAACCCATTTATTTTATGTTAGTGATGAGATCCATTTTATAGGAAGTATTTCAAACTATGATGATCATTTTTAATACAAAAATGATTCCCAAGTAAGTATGGCCACCATTTTTGTACTACATGCAAAATTTCCATCATTTCCTTTTCATATAAACAAAGGTAAATTTTATGCAGAAAGGGATTTGGTAGTGAAATCAATGGGATGAAATTCTTGGAGAAGAAAAACACCTAATCCATTGCCACATACATCACTTTTAATGGTGAAAGTTTTGGTTAAGTCTAGCATGGCCAAAATTGGTTTGCTATACATAGCTTATTTGAGTGCAATAGATGCTTGGTTAGATGTAACATCACACATGAATACATCCTTGATCAATAAGGAAGTCAATGGGGATATGATCTTTCTATAATCCTTGAATAACTTGTGTTAGTATCCTAGGCTGATGAATCCATGAAGGCTTTTGAGGGTTGTTGGTTGAGGCCAATGTTATGTGGAATTACTTTTTTTGGATCCATGAAAACCCCATCAGCTGAAATAATGTGCCCTACATATTAAAATTCATCTTTATGGAAGGAAAAATTGGACTAATTGTCACATAATTGATTTTCTAATAAAAGTTGTAATGCCTTGTCAAGATTCTAGAGATGTTTAGGCCATGTGTAGTTGTAGATCAAAATATCATCAAAGAAAAATAAAGAAAATTGACGTAAGAAAGCCTAAAATATTTTGTTCATTAGGGCTTGAAATGTTGAAGGGGAATTTGTAATTCCAAATTACATGACCAAGAATTCACAGTGACCCTCATGAGTATGGAAGGAGATCTGATGATAGCCAGAACAAAGAGTCAATTTGGAGAAGATCATCAAGGAAAAAAATATTGGAAGCACAACCAATGAGGTAGCAGGGTGAATTAGTGATAAATATTTTAAATCAATTTCATTCATCATTATTTAACCATTAAAACACATATCAACTTGATCTAGCAACATCATCATGAAAGCATACTCATACAAAGCATGAAACATAAGAACACATTACATAAACACCATAAATATGTGGTAAACCCTCATAGGGGATAAAAAACACTAAAAAACCACTTGGAATATTATCCTATAATAAATTTATCAAACATTTATTGAGGAACCAACCCCATAAGGAGATCCAACCTCTACCTAGTCAAGTACCCACTCAACTAGTCTTTAGCAAGCTTCAACTTGCAAGGAGGATCCAACCCCCTAAGTGAATTAGAACCAACCCAACCAATTCAAGGAAAATTTTTAAAGATAAAACTTTCAAATCATCTCCAACTCCTTGACTATGAACCAACCCAACCAAGATCAACTTGATCATCTCAAAACACCTTGTTGTTAAACTAATATATGGTGACCTCTTCATCATCTCTTTTATCTTCTCTATCTTTATTCCACTCTCTATCATACACATAGAACCAAAATATAATGTATATATAGTGGTATATAAATTATATTTCAACTCATTCATCCCTCCTTGACCTTTTACCCCTCTTAAATAGCCTTTTAGGCTCATTCACTCAATATGCCTCTTACTAGGCTCAATAGGTCAACTTATCATCCACTAGTGGCATCTATATAAGATATTCATTATTTATAATATAATAATTTTTATGGTATATATGACCAATACTTTTCCTCAAAGAGATATTTTATTCACTTATATTCTCATATCCACAACTAGCTCAAATAGGTCTATTTTGCCTTGTACTTATACAAGACTCTTGCTTTCACCCACATTGGTTGGCCAAGTATCTTTCCATATATGAATTACTCTTGTAATGGGTCATAACACAATTTTAAAAAGTGAAATAATCATCATATAGGTTTACCAAACTCATTAAGACCAAAACCACCATTAGACCTAAAGGAGACCTAATGCAATTAGGTCTATCTTGAGCAACACATTACACTGAGCCACTTTGGAGAAACATAAGCCTCTAAAAACTCATTAAACACATCACATATAACTAAAATATACCCTTTTTACCTTCCACTTATCTTTATACCACTTATTTTTTCAATTCATCACTTAAACCATGCCATTATGTCCACTTGTCATTAGCCTTTCACACACAAAAAATGTCTGCCTTGAATATATGAAGCATATGACCAAATATTCCACACAACCATGTCTTTAATATGCATTTATATAGCATTCATGACCTCATGGTCATCACCATGTCCATTGGACATCACCAAATATTTCATAATACCTCAAACCAATAACTTACTTATGCTCACTTAGAATTATCTGTCTACTGCAAAACACAGTCATAAATAATTGTCTCTACACACTTGAATATGGACTAACTCTAACTATAAAATAATTATCATGAACCTAAGAGACCTATTAAACATATTAATAAGCAATAAATTCTTCAAATATATCCAATTCACCTCAAATACACCTATACAAGATGACTACACAGAACTATCAACAAGCCTATCAATATAGTCATATGTGATCTTTACATAAAAATATAATAGAGAACTCAGTTTTCTTGGTGTCAACCATTGGTATTATAGAGCAATTTTTCAACTCTCTCTTCACAATCCTTGCATATCTAGATAAGCCATTTTGGATTTCATATCTTAACCTCTTAAATTAGTTTTTCACCTTATATCAAGCATGTATATATGATATACATATCAAAAAACATCGACATGTGTTTTTTATCCATTGACTCCTACCAAAGAGTCTCAAACTCTTGACTTCATCTTTCATACTTGGAATTGTCAATCTATATTAAGAACCAGTCATGGTGAACATGACTTCTAAAACCTATAGAAACACTTCCATGAACTTATAATGCATTAAAAAGGTCCTATGCTATCCTTATGAAATATTCAAACACACACACACACACACACACACACACACACACACACACACACACACACACACACACACACACACACACACACACACACACACACACACACACACACACACACATGTATAATAGAAAATGTGGAACATATAGACCAATCTATGAAACATACACCTTCACTGTCTCAACTCACTTAGACTATCCATCTAATAAACAACATTTATACCATTTTAAATGATTTTCAAGCCTCAAAAAATCATTAATAGGACATAAATTTCCTAAAAAATAACACCATGTGATTTAGATACCATAACTTAGATCAAAATGCTTTAGGAACACTCTTGCAAGAAGCTCACTCAAATCTTCTAGTCAAATAAAAAACATATTAAACTTTGATAAATAATAAGTTTAATTTTATGGAATTTAATTAATAAATTCCACTTGGAGGTTGTTCATTAAGGAGTCTAATTCAAATTTCCTTTTTATACCTTTCCAAAATCCTCAATATTTTGGTCTCTACATGCATTTATTTGCTCACTAGTTTTTCTGGTTTTTACCATATTTAGAACCTTTGAATTTGACCTAAAATAAATGACATTTTATGAATAGTTAATAAAAAATACCACTTTGAGGATGATATTTATGAAGTCTAATAAAAATTTGTCTTTTACACCAACTTGATCTGACTAATATCTTGCATTCTATAAGAAATTCTTTGCTCTCGGGTTCAATGCACACACATAGTCATTTGAAATTCAATGTTCATATTTTTGAACTTCAACGGCTATTTTATGAATCTTAAACTCAATGATCTTCATCATGTCATAGTTTTCTAGAGTAACTTTGGAGGCTTATATCTTAAACTAGGGATCTATTCATGACACCAAATTTTTAGGGTACCTTCTTGGCATTATGGACAACATCTCCATGAAAACCTTTAACCAAATTTGACTTTATAGGTACACATAACAAAATCACCAACTTTCTAGGTTATTCATATATCCATGATGTGCAATGATGATCTGGCCTCTCTTAAGCTATAATGGTGCATTTTTATCTATTTAAAATTCAATATGAAATACCATAACCTCACCAATACATATATGGATGCCTCAAAACATCTTCTTAGTTCTCAATGCTCTGCGCTCATGCCATATATTCTCTAATCCATAAAACTGACCTCATACTTCCATTAGGCCATGCTCTCTCTCTTTGCTCTTTAGGTCTTAACCTCAAATCACATTAATCTTTAGAAATGATCTTCATACATCTTGTGTTTTATCTCAACACTTATCTAACATGATTAATCAACCTCTCTCATACTCACATATTACATTATACACCTTCAAGCTCAAACACATCTATTGTCATCATCACCATACCTCACCATGCCTCATTCATGCTTAAGGAACTAGTCCATCAAATAGACCTACTAGGTACCACACCACTTTTAACCTTCCTACCACTGTAGATGCATTATAAGACTCAATTCACCATGCCTAAATATGCATCAAAAGACATTCCATTGGATAACCATACCTCACACTCCTTTTGACATTAATGATAGGCTCAATCCACATGACATCAATGACAACTTGCAATATGAAATTAGAAATTTGTCTTTGATAGGGAGGTGGTTAAGGGCATAGAAGTCAATGCAGACATTATATGACCCATCCTTTATTATGGACAAGAAGCATTGAGGAGGAGTATGGGCTGGTGTTAGGGTGAATACCTCTGGACTTGAGGAGTTCCCATACTAGGTTTTTACTCTTAGTATTTTGTAGATGGTAGTGATATGGTCAAAATTTAGGTAGGATGATTCTTGGAAGGAGAGATATGTAATAATATTTAGGACATGAAAGGTGAAAACACACTAACTCTATAAAAATGGTTGCATTCTTGTCGAGGATGACTTGTAAATTAGCAGGGTAGTTAGTAATAGTGGGGAGTTGAAGTTGGATGGAGTGTAATTAGGAAATGACCCCATGTGAGCCTTTCTTCAGAAGATTTTACATGCAATAAAAACTGATGATGTTATTAAATCCAAGAAATCAACCTTTTAAGGTGTTTTTATAGACACTATCTATGAATTGCATCCAAAGTGTAGAGAAGTCCTATAGAATGGGTCCCAATGTGCATAGCCATTATGCCCCAAATACCACATCACATCCCCCTAAAGTTAGGGAAATCATATATGAGAAAAGAGTGTAATTTCCTATTGATATACACACATTATGACACTTCCATTTACATTTAAATGTTATCCCATTATCAATCATGACTTCAAATCTAGAATAAAGGTGTACAAACTAGCCTGCGTGCTTAACAATATGAAGATTAATGAAATTGTTTGCGCTAATAGAGTCAATGAGGATTGTGAGATAGATATTTTTAAATAACCCCTTCACCTTCATGGTTTGAGGGGTGGTAAAACCTATGAGTGAATTTATAGAGATATTGGGTTGGATTTGCTAAGCCATTAAGTCATCATAGGGGATTTATTATACTTGATCATCCTAAAATTCTCAGATATCAAGCTCATTGTGCTAGTCTAGCAATGATTCTACATCTAGTAAGTAGAGTTATTATGTGATGCATCTGTGACCCTTAACCCATTTTTCATCATAATTATAACATAATCCTTTCTCCTTATGATCCCACATCTCTACCTTAGTAAAGTGCTTGACAGGTGTGGTTGTGGTTGGCTACTGGTTTATTGTGTTCCTTATGGGTGGAAAAGTGACAAGTCAACATTGTAGTGAGATTTTATCTTTTGCGAACTTATCTAGACCCAAGGCATACGTCATGTTATTGGGATGCAACATTTTCACCTCTGAGTGGATTGGTTCTTGAAGTTGACTAATAAACTAACTCTTGAATAAATCATCTAATAACCCTTCAGTTTGATTAGCTAGTTTCTCAAATTTAATTTGATAGTCACAAACAATGCATGTTTGGAAGAGTTTGGTGACATATCTTGTAAATTCCTCTAATGTTGAAGGACCAAACCTACCAAAAAGTAAGGATTTAAAGGTTGCCCAATCAGGTTCATCATTTGACTTGAGATACCAATGGTACCATTGAACTTCTTCTTATTCTAAGTGAAAGGAAGAAATTGGGACTTCATTGACAAAATAAATATTGTGAAGGTTGAGGAATTGCTTAGCTCAATATATCCATCCAGTAAGATTTGTACCATTGAACCATGGAAAGTCCACCTTGGGCCCATGTGATGTGTGGTGAGAAGAGAAACTATTCTTTGAATAAGACTCTTTTTGCAATGTGTTAAATAAACGGCTATTATATTGACTCAATTCATGCATTTTTTTGGTTAACTTAGAGACCTAGGATTTCAATGTGGTGAGTTCTTCCTCCATGATTTTTGTGCATGCATGGGTGACTACCATAACCAATATTTTTTTTATGTTTTTATATATATATATATATTTTGGTTTAGAAACTAATTTTTGCTTGGTTAATTCAGCCAAAAGTATGTCAATAAGTGTGCATTTACCAATTGTTCTCAATTGTAATCACTCTACTGATGTTTTTTAAAACTGTGATGTCAAATATGGGCCCCAAGTATGTTCAAATACCTAAGGGTTTTAAGGAGTCTCTTTGGACACCAATATTATATGAATGAGTACCACTTTATAGAAAAATTATGGCCATGGATTTTCCCCTAAATGATAGCTCTTAGTTTACCTCACAAGTGGAAGCTAGTCAATCAGGATAGGGCCATTGAACTTTTTACTAGAAGGTCCTCTCAATGGGCCAACTACTTTGGGGTTCTTGTGGAACTTCTAATAATGATTTTTAGGGCTATATGCCTAAGTACTTCCCATGGTTCTGTAGAGGTGTATTTACCTTATCTAAACCTACAATAAAGATGTAAAAAATAGAGGTGATGATTTTTTTCTTAAATGGCACATCTCTTGGAAAGCCATTGTTGAAAAAAATTCTCCAAAATCTACCTATAGGATTATAAAGGTGCTCTGATACCACATGTGAGGAATCTTCTACAAAGATTTAAGAACTACAAAAAATAATTGAATAATAAAATAAACTTCAGAAAATAAATAAAAAATGATTCAAATATTTTATATTAATCATGAGCCACTTTGAGGGGGCAACCACCTTTAATCAAGATAAAAAAAATAATCGATTCCATCATTGGGCCTCAACACTTATTTAAATACTAAATCTATTTTAATAATCAATACTTCCCATACATGTGGGATAATTAAAATATGCTAAAGGGATGACTTACAAAGCATATGCATCCATAGTGAATAATACACTAATAATTAAAAGAGGAGGGAAGGACCCTATTCCTAATAGGGTTAAATGTGAAGGATGTTAAATAGTGCTAACAATGCAAATGGCATGGGAGTCAAACAAGTTTGTAGAGACAAGGTCATCGTAGATGTTATAATTGGATCCTATATCACTATCAACATCATCATCACTAGTCATTGGTTTTGGAACATGAATAAGATATGTGGGGTCACCCCTAGGTAGTTTAAATATGATTCCATGGGTTTCTTTATACTTAGTCATTAAAACTGGTTTGATCAGGCCTTTTTAATGTAACTCAAGGCCTTAGCCTTCATAAGCTAGGTGATGCATAATCTGGTTTGGAATAGGATACTTAACACTTTGGTAATATTTGTTTACCTCATCAGTGTAGAGCTATGAATCATCTTTGATCAAAGGGTCTTATTCTAGGCCAGATGCCAGTTTGACAATAATGGACCTATTTCGCTGATATTTTATTTTTGTTTCCCATGCCATATGAGTAATATTATATTTAGATCTCCCATAAGCTTTAGGATTTTTATGTAATATGGCAATATGGAATGCAATATGGGTGTTATATTCTCCAAAACCTTTGTTAGTGGCATAGAAGTGGTTGGAAATTTTAGGTGGAAGCATGACAGAGGTAGAGGCTAAGTTGTCTAGGTCAATGTAATTCACTTCAAGACCTGATTTAAAAGATTTTACTCTTTTGACTTTATCTCCATCTAACTTAAGCATAGGATCCATGCCAAACTAGTATTTATGGCTTTTATACTCTGCCTCAAGGTATTTACAATATTGGTGTGGATGAATATCAAAAGGTATAGTCACTTCCATTTTTAAATGTGAAAATACTATACATTAATGTAATATATAAGGTATAGCCCTAATTTCATAGATCTAGGGTCAGCCCAATAACATATTATAAGATAGTTCTAGACATAAAAAATGGCACAAAGTATCATGGGTCAATGGTCCAATGGCCACTAGAAAGCTAATGGTACCTTGAGACACCTATTCTTGGTTATATGCTTTGATAAATGTGGAATATAGATACGATTTGGTTATTGTATATCCAAGATGTTTGACCAAATTTAGAGACAATGATAAGACCCAAAGCAGTTTTTATAATGACATGTTCAACTCTATAGTTCATTATATCAACTTCAATGTACAATGGGTTATTATGTAGAGGGCCCATAGAAGACATATCACTTTGGTCAAAGGTGAGACATTGGCCAAGGTCCAAGTATACTACCATGGCTTGGAATTTGTTTGGAGTGATATAATCTGGCGTAAGGGATTGGTTTAAATAATCATTTAAGATGTCTTTGTAGATGGTAGACATGTGCAACAAATCCATGATTAAGATGTGCGTAGTTGTCTTCTCTAGTTATTACACAATATCATAAGATTTCCCCTTGGTTTATTTATGATAGGCACATAAGGTTGATTAGTCTCATTTATAGTCTTTGGTTGCAGTCCTTTGATGGTGACCCTGGATCATCAAGTTGTGATTATGAAATCCAGATCTAGAACCCTATTTTGGTAGTTGGATGGGTAGGTAAGGAGGCTCAGAATGATGATTCTTGGATGTTATGGTTCCTGATTATCAACATGGATCTTAGAAGAATCACTAGCATAAGGAGGTTGGTAAGTATCATTTAACAAATAGACATTATTATGTGAAGGTCCAAGTTGATTTATAATTGGTTTAGGGTTGATAGTGATGGTTGCAACATGATTGCCTAAAATGTGTCCTACAATATTTTTATAGGTACATGAAATGGCATGATGACCTCGTTTATTGATTTTATCATTGTACCCTTGGTTCTAACCATTTTAATATTATTATTATTATGGATGGCATTGTTGTTGTTTATTCTATCATGGGGTTTTATGCTTTTGTTTTTACTGTTATTGGTACTATTATTGCTTATTGTTATGTTAGGGAAATGGATTCTAGTAGATACCCAGGTTATGATTGTTTATAGGATTATGGTGTCTCTTTCTATCGCTCCATTATCTAGAACGTTCTTAATCAAATGTCTAAGTTGGATAAACCATCTTATGAAATTCCCTATAACATGATGGTGCTCATAAAATTCATGTTCCTTGTACCAATCATTAAAAGGAGTCCCTTTAAGAAATGTCTTTGGTATAGGCTAATTGATCATATGATCTTAAACTACTATTTAGAACACAAACTCAATAGGCTCACCAAAGTCACTAAATTTTTGGACAATGGGTGGTCTTCTCCTCAGAGGAGGGGTTTATAATTGGTTTTGATTTTATGATGGTTGGTTTTTTGGAGGTTCTAGTTGAATGAATGGAGGAAGCGGTTTTTGAGTGTGTGGAGATATACATATAGCCAATGTTTTCACTATATGAACATGGAATGATTTAATAACTCTATTGACAATAACATTATTATTATGGTTGTATGGTTTAGGTATTTCATTTTTGTTGGCTTAAGGTGGTGTGTAATCTAATATTTTAGTTTGGTACTAATTATGGTTCTAGTCTTGATTCTGGTTTTGGTTCTAATTGGAAGAGAATAGCTTGATTATCCTTTGTTGATAAAGGCTTTATCAATCTATATTAATTTTTATATAACCTTTTTGAATGTATGATTACATTGTATCTCAATATGGTAGGATATATCATTGTGTAAAATCATATTAAATATTGCAACTAACTATTTATGTTGCAGATTATGAGTAAACTATCTTGTTAGGGCACTCCAGTATCAAAAGTATGAAGAAAATATTTCAACCATAATCTATTTAGATTGGATTAAATCCACAATAATAACCTCATTTTCAAGATTATATTAAAAGTTTTTAATAAATTTATCTGAGAGATCATTGAAGTAAGGTACAACAATATTAGGTAATTTTAATATCCATTCCAAGGCTTGTCTATATATACTCCTTGGGAAGAGTAGAATAAAGTATATATCATTATAGACCATTGAATAAAAGGAAACAAATAATTACTCCAAATTCTCTCTAGGGTAACCTTTTCCTTTCTATTTGTCAAATTTAGGTGGCTCATAACTTGGTGGGAATGGTATTTATAGATACACCATGTTGAATGGGTAAGAGTGTATTTCCTCCAGTTTTGATTTCTTCATTTGTTTTCAAACCTATATATCTTGAATTTCATCCTTCATTTATTGCAAATATTGGGCAAGTAAATTATGAGTGGCCTATTGTTATGGAGGTTGCACAGTTAAAGGTGGATAACTTTGACTAGGGTAGGTATATTATTGGAGGCTAGTTGAATTGGTAATATGACCAAGTATTCATATTCATACATTAGGTTTATACTATGGGTATGGAATACACTATTGTTGAAGCACATTTTGGTTTAGATTGGTTACATAACCTTAATTAGTGAATTATGGCTATGACAATGGCATTTGGCTCTACATAATGTGTTAGTATTGATAGGGTTGAGAGGGAACTTGATGCTAACTTATTGAACCCTATTAGATATAAGGAACACATTACTAACTAGATCCATGATGTTGAAGGTATTGGTATTTGTATCCTTATTTCATATATAATACCAATTAGGTGAAAGGCAATTATTTCCAAATACCTAGTACTTGTTGTATGTACTAACCATGTTGTTGGATAAATAATTGTTGATAGAATAGTACTTATTGAAGAGGCACTTGTTGTTGGTTTGGACCTTGTTTTTGAAGAGGCAATTATTTTTAGTTTGGCCCTTGTTTTTGAAATGACACTTATTTTTGGCTCAACAACTATTAGTTTGGAAAATGTTGGGGGTTTGATAACTGTTAGTTTTGCAAATGTTGGGGGTTCGACAACTATTGGTTTTTCAAATGTTGGGGGTTTGATAACTATTGGTTTGGAAAGTGTTGGGGGTTTGGAATTTGTTTTTGTTGACCAAATATCACTTTTTGACCAATATGAATACATTATTAGGTAGGTGATGTCTATAATTTATAAGTTACATTAGTTTGTGCTTGTTGAGGTAGGACATTCATTGTCACCTATTGAGGTGGCATAGTATTCTACACTTATTGCGGTGGTAAGTTGGTTTGTTGTTGGCTTGTTTCCCCTATTGCACCTTAAAATAAGTATTTGGTTGGGGAGTGGAGCTTACTTGTTGATATTGGGAAATATGCAGACTTATGCCATGTTGTTGCAATCTACTTGTGACACTGTTTAGAGGAATCTTTTGTGTATTTTTTAGTAGTAAAGTAGACCCACTTTGGTTTAAATTAGACGGCACTTAAATTATATCCACAACATTTTGGGTGTGGATTTTCATTTAAGCAACAATATCTTCCATTGAAATATATACATTATATATATCACCAACCAACTAGCTTTTTTCTAAATGGGTATATGTTTTGGCTTGCATAGCTTGAGGCATCCATTTTTTTCCATGTTAATGATGTTATCTCAAAAACAAGTGTGCTAAAAATGACCCTTGCATTAGGTTTATAAGGTAGGTTGAGATAGGTTTGGTACACTTGTTGTGTTTATTCCATTTGTTCATCCGTAATATCTTTGCCTTTTGAAATTATGTTTTAGTTTTGTTTTAGCATTTGGACTAGAGCTTGATTATAACTAGTTGATTCCTATTTGAATTTGTAACACATTAATACGAGTTAGAATCAAACTACTCAGACTTTCATATGGGAAATCTAGAAAAAACTTGGCCCCTACTTTGATATCTCTAATAAACAATTCATCTTTGTTTTTTAATAAATGACGTTCAAATAAGTATGGATCATAACTTGTCCGTGTCAGTGTCAAAACATAATAGGGTTATTTTTGTTGGCTTCATTCAATGGGAGGCAGAATTTTAGTAAGTTATTTTTTCAATTGCTTGGATTCTTGGCTTGCATAAGGAGGCACAATTACCAAATACTTTGCTAAAGGGTCATGTATTTGTTCAACATATGGGATGTTATAATATGGATAAGGATCTATATCATGAGCTACATCATCATATGAATCTTGAATAAAAGGGTCATTGGTCACAAAGTTCCTGTAGATAGGAGTATACATAGTCCTATTATGTGTGTAATAATGCAAGTTTAGATCCAGGGATAGGTTATGTGAAAAACAAAGGGTTTAAAGGTAAAAAAAACCAAGGTATAAAAATCAAAGGACCTTTAGCTCTATCAAAGAGTCATAAAGGGATAAAAACTATTTAATAAAAATTAGGACAAAATAAATGTGAGATTAGTTTAAAAAAATGATATTGATTTGCCCAAAGGCAATTATAATCAGTGGCAAAAGTAACACAAAGGCTCAAACTCATCTATGGATAAAGTAATGATTTGACTAAAGGTAGTTATAATCAATGGCAAGATTATCTAAAAAAATTATAACAATTACAAACTAAGAACAAAAGATAGAAATGATTTTACCAAAGGTGATTATAATCTTACTAAAAATAAGGCTAGACTTACAAACACAAAATTTAAATAAGAACTCAAAAGCAAGCTAAACTAAAGTAATTGACTCAAAAGACACTTTGTAATTGGTTCACTAAATACTTGAAGTTTGAATCACAAAAACTATTGGAATAAAGGAACTAAGACACTCAAAATTAAGCACAACAATCTTCAAATAAAGTACGTGGTGATAACTGGGCTCAAAAGAATAATCTATACAAGGTACACAACCAACAACAATCACTAGATCTACAAGGGGGTATTTTACATTGAATATGAAATAAATCCAAGTAACATAATCCAAACACAAAAGGTAGACAACATAAGCCCAAATTATATGAGGCTTTGGTATGAACCTAATTAGTTTAGGATTTGCACTTCAAAAAGTTGAGTTGCGAATTTAATATGAAAAGACTTGAACATTCTAAGGAAAAAAGGGTTTAGACCAAAATGGGCAGTGTAACCATGTGTTTGAAATAATATAGGTACAATAATAACTTATAAATTGGTTTTTAATGTGATAAGATATTAGAATAATTTTGGTAGTGAAATAATGCTCCTTTAAATAAATGTCATGGAAAATGATTTTGGACTAAAATATCCAAGGTAAAATATTGAGATGAAATGGGTAGTGTAATAGTTCCCTATTCAAAACAAGAGACACAAAAATGGTTTTGGAACAAAATTTCCAATGCAACAAGTGTGACACAAATGAACATAATAACACCTCTTATACTAAAGGGGTGTGAGGATAATGTGATAGTTTTAGACTTGTTTTGACGTGACAATTCAAATAAATAATTTTAGTCTAAAAACACACATGTATATCAAGGAAACTAGAACTAACACTAATTACTCATCCTATATCTAAAAAATGATGCGGGTTTGCATAGCTTCTTCCAAAGTTTCCACCAATATACCAATACTCGTGAGGAATTAAGTGTTAATACAAAACTTAAAGTATATGTGTAGGTATAGTTTTTACAACCCCTCTATCTCTAAATCATTTATACATGGCATTAAATTAAAGTGAGGATCACTTGGCATTTGGAAAAAAATTCTTTAGCAAGTGGGTTTTTGACTAAAATCTATAAACATAAAATGTATTAAATGGTCCCAATTGTATCTAACACAAGGACACAAGCATGTCAAATGAATCCAAACAACCTAATTTAATATGCAAGGGTTTATTATTTTACATAGGGACTTTAGCCATGTATTACTTATTAGAGTCTAATGTCTGGATATCACATGACCTAGATACCTGTTGGGATGGTCAAGCTAGCCACTCACCATTATACCATCCAATGGTTTACCCAATTTGTATATCCCACTATGGAGTTGGGTTGGTAGGATATTGGGAGATGAAACCCCAGGTCAATGTAATCATGAAAAAATCATGGGGAGGTGATGAGATCCTTCCCACAAGTCAAGTGCATAAAAAGAAATAAATGAAAAAGGAAAGATTTTATAGGTCATTTCTGAGTCACCCAAGTCACTCGGAGCTTGGGGAGAGCATATGAGACATTATTTATAACATAAATTTTGAAACAATAGAATTAAAATAAACACTTTTGGACACTTTATTTCCATAAATTTGATGGGTGGGAGAACATACGTGCAATAGTCTTTAATTTCCCACAAATAAAGAAAACTAGTTTAAGAACTTTGAAAATGAGCTAGTAATGAAAAACAAACATAAAATGAAAAAGATCTTAATATTTATAACTAAAATGTGTGTTCCTTTTAATAAAACTAAATTAAAGTGTGATTGAAATTTTGGCCCCTTGGCCTTGTTTGCACTTGTAATTTTTTTGAAAACAACTAAAAGAAAAAGATAGCTAAGTGGATTTTAAGCACCAAACAAAATGTATGTGAGATTTTAACAATTCTTAAGCCTTTATCTCTCCACCTTAGGTCTTGAAAAATATAAAGGGTTTTAATATATTAGAAGACCAAAAATAAGTGGGTGAATAATAATTTAATTTGAGCTCTTAGGTTTTTATTTTTATCTCAGATAAAATCATCACCGATTACACATATATCAATGTTGATTCCTAATATTGATATCGATTCAATCAGATCATTGACGCTTCCTAAAAATAGGGAAAGAAAAAAAATATGTTTCAAATGAAAAGTGGTTGATAAACAATATTAAAACACAAATATCTCATTACTCTATAATAAAAAGGTTACACAGACTATAAACAGGGTGTTAAACATGAAATGAAAGCAAGAAAAATCAAGAAAAAACAATTTTTTCTATTTTCTTAGCTTGCTCTATTTTTTTTATGCAAATATCATCATCAATCCATGTGATTGTCAACAATTTTACACAATCATCATTGATCCCTACAACCTTGTTAAAAAAAAGACATAAATTCTAAAGTTAAAACTCTAAACTTGAAGATTTAAATGCATCCGTTAGAAAAACTAAAGCTAGAATATTAATCTACTTGGCCATATAAGATGCTTGGTCCCACTAGGTGTGCCATTATGTACCTTAGTAGTCTGAAGAAAAAATAATATTTAGATTAGTCTCTTGTTATTCCAAATGATAAACATCAAGCATAAAAATTCACTAAGACTAAACACTCTTGCCTAAGAACTAGGGGGAGCAGAACACAATAAGCAAGATCACAAAATAGAGATGAAGAAAATATAATTTTATTACCTCCTTTGTCAAATTTGATGTAGAATTGTTAGCATAAGTATGTTCGTGCTCATATTATGATGATTTTAGTCTTCTAGCAATGCTCTTCCATAGTGGTAGCATCTCTCTAATAGTCACTTATGGGTTGGTGTGAATCTTGGCATAAATTATGAATTATAAAAATACTCTCAAATGATTCAAGAAGGTATTCCAATAGAATAACCTTACACACAAAATTTTGTTAAACAATGGTCTAGGCACTTGTATTTATATCTCAAATACCTAACTCTAACCCTAGGTAGGTTAAGTTAAATTCTTACTTGGGTTGAGTCTAATTTAACCTAGGTTGAGTTAGTCTGACTCTGGGCTAGGTTAAGGCACTCATGAAATATTGACACCTCAATTTAAAATATTTGTGAGGAATGATAACTCACTTTAGATACTTGTGAGGTATGAGTCATATTTTTGAATATTAAGAGATAATAAATCACTTTATTAGCTCATTTGACCTTTAACTTCATATTTGGATAAAAAATCCTTTTTTAATAAATGAAATTCATTAATTTGATTTGGAATTTTTGTTTAGGTAAGATAATTAGGATTTTCAATATAATTAGTCTTGCTTAGTGATTTTTAGCTTTTGGAAATTTTTTAAAATTTTATTAAATAATAGTTTGATAGGTCAAAAGTTTCAAATTACTAACTTGTAATTTGACCAGGCTTATAAATGAACCATGTTAGTGATGCATACAAGGTAGTACACCAAATAAGCTAGCCTTGTCACATTTTAAGGTAATTAAATCCTTTACATAGATAAAATTTGGCAATTTAGGTGATTTATAGCTTAAAATGTGTCATTTTATAGAAATTTAATTGAATCTTTCGTTTAGGCACAAAAGTGGACAAAACTAAGTGTCTAAAAAAATTTGATACAAAATAATTATTCAAACATGAAACAAGCTGATATAAATCAAGGTTATTAATCCTTATTCTTCCCTATTTTTGCATGCCACCCTATACATCATCCCTAAGCTTAGATTTCTTAGATTTACAATCTCATGCACACTCAAGACACTCAAGGACACTATCATACTAGGATAATTTGCACTTGGAGAGAAATAAATTGGGCTTGATCCATTTTCAGAGTATTGGTATATAGGCAACTCTCTTCACAGTGGGGTATTGAGGATGTCCAACATATCCTACTAATGAACATAATTTTCAGGTCATACCCTATTTTTAATTATGATTAGAGTTTAAATAATAAATTAGTCATTATATGCCCAATAAAAAGTTACAAAATTCATGCACGTAGGAATAGACCCAAAAAACCTAGACATAGGTGCACTCAAAAGTTCAAGATTGTCTTACATAAAGGAGATTAATGCTAATATCAAGACACTAGAGCCACTTGGTGCTACTGTATAAATGTGTTATTACTATCTAGGATGGGTTATGACATAAGGATCCATTTGATGACATTTAGACATCTATATCAATTTCCATCACTCAGATCATCTATATTAGGTGTTTTTTAGATAAGTCTTTATTTACACTATTTATAAAGTTAAAGCTATTCAATTCTATAACAAATCAATGGTTATTTTATGCATATTATATAACTAGTTTAGGATACTTATCCCTTTAATGAAACGTGTAATCTACACAATCTAAACCCTAAAAGGTTAAAACATAACCTTAGAAATTTTGTTTCAGACATGTAGGTTATTTGATGATGCTTGAAAACATATTTTTGCCTTGCAACATCAAGAAGACTTGTAACCTATATGTTTCTATTTCTTGAACTTATTCCCAAACTTGAAACATACTTAAAGGACCTGTATTATGCCTTGAGAAGGATTGAAACCTTATTTATATGTATATAACCTTATTTTATTCCTTACAAGCCTTAAAAACTATCAAAATGAACTCTTATAGGTTTAGGGTTTTAGTGATCATTCTAAACTGACTGCAAGTTTTTATGAATTTATTAATATATCCACATGATTTTTCCATCCTCACAAAGACTAAATACCACTAAAGGATGCATTAAGTCCTACCATGACCCATATAAATCTTTATAAACACCATTCATGAAGAGAATAAATAAAGAATGTGACTACTTTTTTCCTTGCTCTACCCCTACAATGTACTTTTGGTTTTCTTAAAGACATGTAACTCATGAATATGGTATTTTGGATTATTTTTGACCTTTACTTGATCTTGTTTCATGGTCAAAATATTTTTCATTACATTTCAAACTTCAAACGGACCTACAGCCTTCATTTATTTTTTGTTTTGGCTCATAAAAATCTCAGTTCTAATGCCACAAATCTATTGAGAAAATTAGAGACAAACTTAAACATTTTAAAAACCTTATGAAACCTTTCTCTTTAGATTATCTAAGATTATTCAAATACATGTCATGATCCTTAGATATTTATATAGTTTTATAGACCCCCAAAGACCTGTAACATGCTTAAAACCTGAATTCTCACATTTAAAGTCAAGAAACCTTGAATAAGCTACATGCAAACCTAAACCTGAGAAATTATTTCAAGAACTTTGTAATATTGGAAATGCCCATGCTAGAAGACCTATCAATGTTCTTGATATGGCAATTTTAGATTCAATAAGGAGTAAACAATATGAGAAACCATTATGAAACTAGTTCATGGTCTTGTGAAAGAGCCTTTTCTATGTTGGAAGATGAAAAAGTCCACTAGGAGGTAGAAATAAGAGGGAAAATAAGGTCAAATATACTCGACTAAGATGCACAAACTTATAGGACTTGAATGAGTTTCAATACTTCTAAATGACCTTTATGCAAGATTTGTTTTTAATGTTTCACCTTTTTCATGACCAAATGAATGTTTTTAATGATGTTTGGTATGTTTTTACATTGAAAATAGCTTTTAAATGCATTTAGTCATCAAGTAGGACTCAATCAAGGGATAATATGTCCTTATTATCACATTATACTTATTATATATTTTAAAAATATGTAAGTGTATAAAACACCATTAACTAATCATCAAATACTTGGTTTTATTGTAACAAGGTCCACATGAAAGCTCACTAACTCTTAGTCAGCTTGTTTTGACCTAATGGTCATAATTTTATAGCATATGAAGTAATGAGAGATCAAGTTGACTTGAAAAGTCAACTTTTTTATGACCTACACATGTTTCCTGCTTGCTAAGTAAGAATCCAGTAGCCTTATGCAAGTCCATTGGGCATAAGAGTCACTAACATTTTAAAAAGAACTCAATCTGAAAGTGCAACCATGACTTAGACATGTTTTTCCAACCTCTAAATGGACTGAAGATTCCTCAAAACACACAACAAAAAATCTAAAAACAACAAATAATGTGTAAACAACACTTAGAGGAATGAAAAAAACTACATAATGTAGAAAGTTTGAAAAAGACCTCAAATACAAGGTTTGAGGTATATCCCATTGACTAGGATAGGAAATACTTCTCCATTCAGCCTTAAGAGCTAGAAATCATTTTCTTAATTGTAACTAGTGATAATGTATGGGCCACTCCAAATGGCATCAATCTTTGTATGTTTTCTATCCTTAACTCTATCCTCATCCCACTTCAAAATTAGATGTCTTTCTTTGAAGGTCTTATCGGTAACCTTCTTGTCAAAATTTCTCTTCACTTGGGCTTGATGAGCCTCAAGGGTATGTATTGCTTGGTATCTAACTTCTTATAGCTCCATTGACTTATCTGACCTTACTATCATTACATCAAATTATATAATTTCCAGTTGTTTTTCAAGCTCAAAATAAGTTACCTCTAATGACAATGGAAGCTTTGCCTTTCTCCCATACACCAACATGAAGGGAGAGTTCCCAATAGCTCTCTTAAATGTGATCCTATCATCCCAAAGGGTTGTCTTGAATTTGGTATGCCAAGCTCTCTAATTATCTTCTATTATCTTCTTGATAATTATTGTCAAGTTTTAGTTTGTATTTTTATCTAAGCCATTACCTTGAGGGTAATAGTTTGGAGAAGTTTTGAGATAGATTCCATGATTGATGGCTCATTCACTAATTTGAGTGATTATAAAGGATTTATCATTATAAAAAAATATAATAGATGGGACAACAAACCTTGAAATGATACCTTCAAGTAAATCGAGCATTTGAGCTTCATTAGCCTCCTTCAATGCAACTAATTCAACACATTAAGTGAAGTAATATATGGTCATCAACACCCATTTGTGGCTAACACTAGAAGGTGGATTTATCATACCAATGAAGTCTGAACCCCACTAAAAAAATGACTGATCTATTTATATAGCATGAAGAGGAAGGGAATAAAACCTTTTATTTCATGTGAATTAGGCACATTTAGTGAAATTTATCACCCACTTATGAGCATCCATGAATAAATTAGTCTATTAAAATTAACTCCTGAGATCTTAAAAATAATAGCCCTTGCTACTAAATGACCCCTTGATAGGCCATCATGGAACTCTTCAAGCAATCTAACATTCTAATTATGTTCAATATACTTTGACAATAGTCCACATCTTTTATAAACAAAACACCATCAATAAAGATAAAAGGAATGGATTGGAGCCTATAATACCTTGTCTTTTCCTTATCAAGGCCTTGAGGATACTCACTTGTTTCTAAGAAAGAAACCATGTCCTAAATCCATCTATCTATAGGATGAAGAGGATTCGATTGATTTTTTTGTAGCATCTATATTTTCATTTTATTAGATTTCAAGGTTTTTTCATGTTGCCCACAGAATCCTTTACCCCTTACAAGCTTAGTGATTTTTATATGGACATTGTACTTCATGAATTTTATGATCCACCCATCTCTCTTCTCATTTAGATCCATACTAAAATAGAACTATTTCACACTTTAATGAGGAACCATTACCTAAATTCTATTATTAGAGAGCATGTTCCTAATTTTTTTTAAGTTCTCTTACAATAGTAAAAATTTATTTTTCAACAAAACTATACCTCAGTTCATAGTCCTTTAATTTTTGACTAAAAAAGGATATTGGCCACTCCATTTTATCATTATTTTCTTGAGTTAGGATGGATAAAATTTTATCACTTCTACTAAGGCATAAATGATCAGGTCTTTGTCATAGTTTTGATTCATGAGAGTAGGATCTTGAGATATTGCATGCTTGATGCTTTCAAAACTGTCTTTACCTTCCTTTGACCAGTTAAAAATAATATTATTCTTGAGTATGAAATTAAGAGGCTTGACCAAAGTAGAAAAGTCTGATATGAATCTCCTCACAAAGTTAATTCTCCCCAGGAATATTTGGTGGCCTTTCTTATGGTTTGGGAGAGCAAGAGACAATATAGAATTCACCCTTTATATATCAATGACAAGACCATCCTTTGAGACTATGTGGTTTAATAGTTTTCTCTCATGAACAACAAACACAATTTTTTTGGGATTAAGATAAAATCGAAGTTCCATATATATACTAAATACTTTGCTTAGATGATCCAAATGCTCACTTGCATGGTTTACAAAAATAGTGATGCCATCTAAATAGACTTGAACCATGTCATTAATAATACCTTTAAATACCATATCCATTTCCATTTGGAAGGTTGCAACAACATTGGTCAACCCAAAGGGCATATTATTATAGGCATAGGTCCCCCATTTAGTTATAAAAGTTATTTTAAATTGATTTAATTCTTGAACTAGGATTTTATTGTAACCTCAATATCCATCTAGGAGAGAAAACCTTTCATCTCTAGTTACCATTTAAAGGATTTTTTCCATGTATGAAAAAGATAATGGTCCTTGAGAGATGCTCTATTTAGGTCTCTAATTTCCACACATAACCTAATTTCCCCATTAGTCATCCTAACTAAAACTAGATTAGCCACCCATGAGGAATATTTGATTGGAAAAATGATGTTTTCCTTAATGAGTTTGGTTAGCTCCTGAATTAAGAGTTAAATATTGGGATTATTTGGCCTTCATTTTTTCCTAATAATCTTTGCATTGGGGTCCATCTCAAAGGTATGTTGGGATAAGTTTGGCTCAAAACCTCTAAGGTCCTTATAACTCCATACAAACACATCATCGTACTCTCCACAAAGGACAATGAACGCATATTTTTAAGAATTGCTACATACCTTTCCAATTTTTAAGAGATTTTCATTTGAGATTACCACTTGTTAAAGATATTCTTCTTTGATAGTCATATTCATCCTTTGCTTCTTGATTTGTTCATCTAAGTTAAATATGCTCTCCAAAGAGACCAATCCTTTTGGAAATTTGTTGGTATTTAACTGGATGATCTGATCTCCATTTTTCTCTTGAAACTTTGACTAATTTTTTGCAAAAAAATTGCCTCCTCTTGAATAAAATTAACAATTTGCTCATCATTCTCAATTAACTACCATATAGTTGCATTATCTAGGACTACTGGCCTTACCACTATCTTAACTATTGATCCACACCTTTCATTATAACATGAGGAATGTCATAGTGTGCACAAACTATTACAGTCATATCAATGTCTTTTTTTTAAGCTCTTGGTACCATTTAGATGTTGAAAGCATCAAAGTATTCAACTAGGTCCCCCACTCCATGTTTATAAGCTTTTAGTAAGTTATTATTGGATGCACTTTGATCTCTAACTTTATGTATGATGATCTCACTATATCCAAATATGTATAACACCTTGATTCCTTTTTTTTTACTAATTATAAACCTTGGATCAATGATTCATATTTAGGTACATTATTGGTATAGCTGAATTGAAACCTAAATGCAAAGAAATATCTCTCTTTTTGAGGAGAGATCATCATGGCACTAGAACCAACACCATGATTAATTATTGATACATCAAAACATAGTTTTTATACTTCATCAATGTCTTCTTATGACTTCATAAGGTTAGGTATAATATAATTTTCTTCGTGTATACAATAAGTGTCTAACCAAGATTCTTCCGTATGGTCATATGGATCAAATTCATAGTGTGCATTTACCTAATCATCAAGAAAAATGTTATCAACTTATTACAAGTATGTTTTAACCTCATGAAGAACACTGTCCTCCTCTATCTCATTCATAGTAAAATTCATGTTAATAGGACTAGGCATATATGGCTCGATATGATTTTTAGAGATATGTGTAGCTCTAATGGTTACCATTGTCCCATATCTAGTCCTAATAAACACATGTGACCAATCTAAAGACAAATTCCCCTCATTTTTTTATTAAAATATATTGAAAGGTATATAGAAAAATAAGGAGTGAGAGCAATGACCAAAATGTATTGCAATATAGAAAGGCTTGGACATGCATAAAGGGTAAGATTCATATTTTTAATGACTCATATGGTTTTAATAGTAATTACATCTAATTTGACAACCGTTTAATGATTGGTGTATATTTTATTTCTAAAAAGTCAATAATCTTCTTGGGCATAATATAATTACTAGGCCTAGAATCAATCATGCATTTGTGCACATGATGCTTACTAATGATGACAAAGATGTAGAAGGGAGGTGGCTTGATGATATTAATTATTTATCCATCCTTTAGATGGAATAAACTTGTAATATCAACTGATTCACCCCTTATTGGTTCACTTGCTTTATAGAAATGGTTCAAGGCCTCTTGAAATAGATCCCTTTGTGATGGAATGGAGAGTTCTTCCCATATAGTCACGTTCATATTAGTTTTATTCATTTGTTCCACTATACTAAATGGAATGTGACCAACATTTGATAAGAATTATGTATCAACAACATTTTATTTTGATTGTTGACCTATTGGAGGATGATTTTTGGATTGAATGTCCCTTCTAGTAGCCTAATTTTTAGTTGTACCTTATTTTTCAACCTATTGTTGTGATTGCGAAGTAGATGCTTGATAAACCATGGAATATGTTTCTCCTTCCATTGATCTCTTCTTGGACCTTTTGTTGTATTCAACCAAATTGCTTTCCTTATTTACAACTTCATTTTGATTCATACAATAAAACATACTCTCTTACCAGTTCAATAAGGTAGACTCACTTGTTAACTATTATTGACCTTCTTCCCCAAGTTATTTAAGTATTAATGTGATTTGAACCATAAAATCTTGACTAAGAACCCCATATGGATAAAACATTTTGATTGTGGGGTTGGTTACATGTATAACACCATTCATAGTCTTGAACTAAGTTATTTTGGTTAGGAATAATAACCTTGTAATAACTTGTAGTAGTTGGTTTTAGAGTTTTTAATGTCATATCATAAAATGTTTTTCCTTATCCTTAGGCATTAATTTGATAAGGCTACCTATTAGGTTGATATGCTTGATTAAAAGGTTGATAGGTTCTACTATGTTGGGCTTATTATCGTTTAAAAGCCACCAACTCATTTCTAAAACTTTGTAACATGGTTTTAACCTTATACAACTCATTAGAAGGGGTAATAGGTGGTTTTGGTTGACTAGTTGCTCTAAGAAGGAATTCCAAAGTGGGCTGATTAGTGGGCTAATTTATGGGCTAATTAGTCGGTTGATTAGGTGGAGGTTTAGCAAAAAGAGGCATTGGTGGAATAGGAGCTATTTTTCCACCTTGGATTAGTTAATTTTCATTCCTTATAGTCATCTCATAGGTATCATGTAAGATGGTTCCTCTTATGGACTGAATCATAAGAGCCACATCACTATTTAAAGCTCTCAAAAAGTACATAACTACAATGCTTGGAGAAGGCTTGACTAATGGTGGAATCCTATCCCAAGTACTATAAAACCTAAAATTGAAATCTAAAATGACTTCATGAGGGGATATTTTGATAGTGGCAAGCTCATCCATTAAAGATATATGGTCACTTTTATACTCACATTTCTTGCAAAGTTTTTCTACTAGTTCATCCTAATTATGTATTGAATTGGGATGAAATCCCTTATACCATTAAAATGATTTTTCATTAAAGGAAATGGCAAGGATTGTCATAGCTACGTTATCTTCTATAATATTATGGACTGGGCATATATTGGCAATGTTGTAAATGTAATCTATAGGAGTGGTGGCATTTTCACTAGTAAAGTAAGGTATACTCTTCAGGGCTTCAACTAGAATTTCATCACATTGAACAAGGGAAAGAGAGTTTCCTCCATTGAAGGTAAAAAAAATATAATTTCTTGGTTGAGCCATAAATTGAATTGGAATTAGTCTTTCTCTTGGCTTAGGAAACCTACCAAAGGGAGGTGTAGATTAAGACCTTGGAGAAGGCAAGGATTGAGATTTTGAGGGAGGTGAACTTTATCTTATAGTTCTCCTCCTTGATGAAAATCAAATTAATACATAAAAATAATAACATTTACCTCTTGAATAAAATCTTATCTCCACTCTTGGCATAAAAACATAGGACTGATTTGAAACTAGGAATTTGTGGAGTTACCAGGAGCTTGTAGAATATATTCAAATCCAACAATTTCCAAGAATAAAACCAAATTTATTAGCTAAAACTATTAACTTAATAGAATTGAGTGCCCCACTAAGAATGCTAAAAATTGTTGTCACATGAATATTTCACCTATTTAATCAATAAGTTTGATTCAGTGTAACAATGGGAACATCCCCAAGGTGTGGGATGAACTTATAGAGAAGTCCATATCCTTCCTAAACTATGTGCACCTAATGTAAGATCAGTTTTTAGGCCTAAAAACTACTAAAAGGACTTATTGATAGCCGATATTGAATTTTGTCATGGAAAATGGAGCAGGAATGAACTAAAAACAAAATGTGGTGATGCACTAAAGCTTAGATAAATCCTTAACTTGATTGAATCAACACAAGATAATATTTATAAATAATAATTATTCTACATAATATTAAACTCACACATCTCTCACATAAGTAATTTTCATGAAGTTATGAATCCTAATAGAACACTAGGAGGGATCATAAATCACCTTGAAAAAGGCTTAAATGGTAATAATCCATATTTATTTTTTGCATAAACTTGAATACACACAACATAAAATATTTAAAATAATATAATTCTACATGAAGGTGAAAAGGATTGGAAAACATTATAGTGGAAAAATAGATTTCCACAATCAAAGATTAACAATCCAAAGATTACACATAAAATATAAGATATTTGAAGAAAGTTAATCTTAGTTCTTTATTGATTTCAAGGCTAAAGCCAATGTTACAATTTTCAAAAGAGTAGAATTTCGCTACACTAAACTAGAGGACTCCTAAAAAATCTCCTTTTTTAGTCATATATAGAAATTACAAGTGAGAGAGAGAAGAAAACAAAAATAACTTTCCCACTACCTCAATAAATTCAAGCTTGTGTAGGAAGAGAGACTAATAAGTTGAAAACGTTAATCCCTTTCAATGCTTTAAACTCATTCCATGTAGACCTATTTTGATGCTTGACATATTAGAGGGAAAGACACCCTATCTTCACTCTAATTATCTCCTTGAGAAGGTTTGTCCATTATGGATTTGGTCAAAAGCTAGCCCCATGTTTCTATATTCTTAGATTAGACCTAGTATTCTTATATTAAATATCTTTAAACTCCCCACTTCTTGTTAGTCATGCATGGTTGGAGATAAGGAAGTTAGTTTTAACTTGTTCTCAATGTTCAGATCCCTTATTAAGTCTCCTACTTGAAAATAACCTAATTATCCCATATAGAACCTTTGCACATGTTTGTCATCAATTACAATTACTTTAAGAATGTTTCACTTTTTAAGAATCTTATCTCAAGTTGTTTCCATGTTTTATTCATCATATTAAGCAACTTAAACCATTCATTACTATGAAGATGACTTATTTTAGTCCTTGGAAACTTGTTTAGGTTTTTTTCAGGTTTTTATATGCTTGGAAACATATTTGGATACCTTTGATCATTAATAACCTTGCAAGAACCCTATTATAGATGTGTTAGTGAAGTCTTGATATCATGTAGACCTTTGAAATCTACACGCATCCCTATTTTAGTATCATATCTTCATAGGAAACCTCAATATTATCATTATTTGATCATGAGATCTCTTGTAGGAATTATTTAGATATGTATATTCATCCTTAGATGTTACTTGGATCCATAAAACTTTATCTACAATATTGTTAGAGGGTATTAATACCATGAATCCTTTGAAATCTTTATTTACAAACCTATAGTTTTGTTTGTATCTTAGTTATAGGCCTATTGAATTTCTTGGAGGAGCTTAGAGCATGCTTAGACCTTATAATGTTCTTGTTCATGTTAAATAACCTTTTTATAACTCTTGTATTGATCTAACATCATCAAAAAAACCATGGAAACATGTTGTAAGCCTTTAAATACTCCTAATCATGATTGAAAACTTTGTTCTCTTACCCCGATAGGCCACACAAACCTTGAGAACTCCTATATAGGCCTATATATGAGACTACATTTTGATCAAATCTTCTTATCATGGCATACTAGTCACATGAAATCATGAATCCTTGATGTAAAATTATAGTAAATTTTTGAAATCATGATGAAAACCCTTTCAAAATATCTATATTATCATACTTGAAACTTATAGAACATGTTTCTTAGAGGGTTTTTGAGATCATATTTCTCTTAAAACCTCTATTATAAAATTACTAGATCAAAACCCTTGCTATAAATCTATTTTTCTCATCTTTAGTTATCCTTATAGGGCTTAAAATGTTACTAACTAGTTATGGAACCTTATATTATCATTACACAAGAACTCTGCTTGTAGACCTTTAGTGCTCCTATATAATGCTTGAAGACTAACTTACTATGTTTGGGTGATTCTAAAACCTTCTCTATCATCAATAAATCCTTCCACATAACTCCTAAAATCTCTTTGAGAGCATGAAATCATGTTGGTAGGTTTTGAGAGCTCAAACCCCTCTTCAAACTTGTATTAGAAGTTGGCTAATAAGTTAATACTTGTATAGAAGTCTTGGATTTATAAATATTTGGAGTTACCATTGATATAATCAATGAGTCCTTGCAATAATTTTGTAGGCCTATAAGGTCTAAGACAATGCTGGAAACCTGCGATTTAACCCTTAGTAATCTTGTAACAATCATGGAAAAATGGATCCTGTCTATTGTATAACATGCCTGCAACCATTAGAAGCATGCTAAAATCTTGATCTTAAGACCACACATCATCAAGAAAACTTGAAAACTCTACCAAAGACTTGTGGGTAGGTTTTTTGAATCTTGAGACCCATGTAAATCTAAAACATCATTATAAAATTATTAAAACTATGTTGTAGACTTGTGAAATATGGATCTTTTGTCTCGTGACTGGTATGAAGGTTTATAGAGTAATATAACCTCCAAATATTGGATGAAAATCTTATAATTAGGTTTTAGAATGCTAAAACCCCATGATCTTTGCCTATGTTTTGAAAACTTAGATATGAATCTTAAGACTTGTTTTGATGTCCTTTAACATGCACAACATTAGGGTTTTTTTTAGTGGTAAATCTTTATTAATCTATGAATATTCCATTTTTTAAAGTCAACATTTATCAATTTTTGTGGAGTGATTGACAGGGTGGGATCACCTACATTTTTGGGGTCAAAGTTAATTTTGAGGATAGGTTTGCCTACATTTGAAATATAAATTTACTCATATAAATGTAATTCACTGGTAGCTCAAAAACCAATCTAGAGGATTTTGCCACATACTGTCGGGCGACTTTAAGAAAACTTTGTGTGGTTTGTATTTTAATTCCCAAGAGGGATTCAAGAATCAACAATTTGCAGCAAGGTGGGCAACATTTTTTTACAATATAATTTTTTATTATTTTTAAATTATTATTTCATTTATTACTCTTTAAGTGCCATCATGGCAATTAAACATGATGGTAGTTTATGGGCATTTGACTACATTATAAAAGTGCAGGTACCCAATTGCATTCTAAAAGCACAAGCACCCAACAACATCCTATGAGTATTTGACCATAGTCTGCCATCACCCATGGTTCAACCCACATCCTACCATCATCCAATCATAACCCATAGGTTGTGGGTAGATTCCAGTAGACTACCAGTGGCCACTCGCATATTATAGGCAGATATTGGTAGTCTACGGGTGACCACCAGAGTTTTTTGTCATCTATCTATAAACTACTGACATCTACTAATAGTCTATGGGTGACCATCAATAGTCTATCGGTGACCACTCATAATCTACCAGCATCCACTCATAGCCTAATGATGGGTACCAATAATAGTAGGTTGTCAACAATCACTAGCAACCTGTGGGTGGACCATGCCAAAATGTGCAAATGAGGTCATTCTATGTATGGCCTCCATCATGTTTGATTATTTTCATGGTTCTTTATTCATCGATAAAACACCTTTGTTTATCATCAATTGTCTTTATTATATTGTTAATCATCTTTTGTCTATGGATTTGCAGGCTAGATGATATGGCATCTACTAAAAATGTTAAGGCCTTTGGGAAATTAAAAAAACAAAATAACTTATTATCTTATTTTAGTCAGACATTAGACATAGGTATTGTATTTTCATTTAACTTGTGTTTTTTATTCATTGGCTTGTGTTAAATTAAAATAATAATTAAAATGTCTTAAACCATTTTGTGTGCAAAACCCACTGATTACTATTTTGAAGAATTATCTCCATAGGAAGACATACCTAGGCATAAATTTTAAATTCCAAATAAACGTACTAACTCGTAGAATACCATTTTTTAATTAATTAAATATTATTTTCAAGATTCAATAATAATGACAAGGCCTACAATAATATTGCATGTATAACCCATTGATAAACATATCAAAAATATCCTTAAATTGGAAAATAGACTTGGGAATGAAATGCCAAACAGAGGTAGTATATTATAAATATTATTTTATTTAATGTTTTTATTTATTTGTAATTTAGTATTGTCATTTATTAAAAAGTAATGTCATAAATTTTTTGCATGTAAAATTTAATGATAAATGTATTGAAGACTTGTATAACGATTTGGAATATATACCTCGCTAGAAAGAAGCCACTCAAAAAGAAATACCCACTGTTCCACTGAATTCAAGCAAACAAAGATATCATATCATAACTAATGATGTCGATGATGAGTTCACAACATTAAATGAGGGATCTACTCACCCAACATAATCTTCAAATGAGACTGTTATGCAGTTAAAACAATTTTTAGTTGAAAAAGGCATAAAAAAAGTCATTCAAAAAGAAATACCCACTATCCCATTGAATTCAAATAAATAGAGATATCACATCATAAGTAGTGGTGATAATGATAATGTGAGATATACTCACCCAACACAATCTTGATATGAAACTGCTACACAACAAAAGAAAATTCCAATTGAAAAGGGTATAATAAAAACTATGGAAGAATAAAAATACATGGACAATTGGAAGGTCATTTCAATATGATTGGGCATCTAAATACCTATTTATTGAATTGTACAATTGAAAAATAGTACTGACACACCAATAGAATGCAAATGCACAATATATAGTTGGAAACTTGGTAAGAACCATAAAATACAACTCAAGTTGGACACAATTGAAAAACATTGTGGCAAAATATATGATTCAATAAAAGACAAAGATGGAAATATCAAAAAAATAGTGAGATGGAAAAATGAAAAAGAGTGCATGCATCAATATTATGTAATATAGTATCATAATCATTAGAAACATCAATGGAACCTCATTGAAAAATGAGAAACAATTAAAGCTTAATTTAGAAAGGTTGTTCAATCTAATTTGCTTGATAAAAATATACAATTTTTAACTTTATATCACATTCTAAAAAGAGGAAGACCAATCTCTAATTTTTTAGATTACAAGATTTTATTTCAGTAGACTGGAATACATAACATTACACATTCACATTAGTTTGATACTAGTGCTTGGGAAATGGCAAAATGCCTCACAATGATTGAAAAGGAGGATTTGAAAGAAAAAGTAAAATCAACAAGGTTCATATCACTGTCCATTGATGAGGTAACAGTGGTTGAAAACACACCATGGGTATGCATGCATGTATATACATTTCAGAATCATTCAAGGTGACCTCACCTTTTATTTGTACATAAAATGACTAGAAATTGTAATGTTGAAAACCTTTGTAAATTGGTTATTTCTAATTTTATGGATATTTATGGGATGAGTTACCATGATATAGGTACTAAGTTGGCATGTGTTGGTGTGGATAGTGCATCAGTAATGCAGGGGAATTAAATAGGTTTGTATTTTCATCTGCAAACTTCATTTCCCCCATATATGACTCTAATCCATTTCATGTCACATAGAATGAATCTTGCTTACAAAATTGTAAACACATTAAAAAATGTCACAAAAGTGGAGGAGCTAATCCATGATTTGTAGTGTACATATCATGCAGTCCAAAAAGATTTTTAGAGTTTCAAAAATTTACAATTGAAGTGACTAATGGAAAAAAAACTATTAAAAGATGTAGATACTAGATGGATTTCAATGTATGAGCCTACATGCAGAATATTTGAAGAATATCAATCATTGGTTGGTTTTATGTTAAATTATAGGATGGAGGTTAACAAGGCAAAAGATTTATTAAACCTCATGATAGATTTTGAAACTTTATTAACATTATGTGGTATTCTACCCATGTTGAAGGAAATGCATTGTTTGATGAAACATGCACAAGAGAGATCAATATATATTGTGAACTTCATAAAGTTGCAGAAACATGTTTGTTTATCACTTAATATATTATACTACTTTAATTAAAGTTTTAAGGGACCAATATTTAAGAGTTGAGAAAATTTAACAAATCTAAAGGACCTTCAAAACTATTTGAAATTCAATATTCATGATCATCTTTGTATTTTTATATAATGGAAAGACGATACCACTACACACTCTCCAAAGATGAACTAATGTAGTTGGATCAAAATTAGAATAAGTACTTGTAACAAGGGTTCTATATGATAATGCCATATGTGACACATGAATGAAATTGAGAGACATTTCAAAAATCTTATCTACTGAAATTCAATATCATTTTCAAAAATATGACTTGCTTGAAGCCATGGGCATGGTGAATCCTACATTTTAGAATGTTGTAGATTGTCAAGAAAAAATAAGTAATTTATTTATCAAATACATGAGTACTCTCATTGAACATTTTAGTAAGTCTATGGAAAGCAATGGAGAGGAAGTTAAGGGTATTTTACAAAAGAATTTACTAAAGAACCAACCAGTGCTTTTTAGACTTACAATGATTGAACAATATCAATTGTTAACTGAACCAACAAAAATAGGTTTTATTACCAGGCTATAAAAGAAACTATTTTAGAGCAGTGTTTTGTAAAAAGAAATTAGTGAATATTTTCATGTATATGAATTGTGCCAAACAATGATTTCGGGGTCTGTGGAAGATGCAAGGGTATTCAGTGCATTATCTTTTGTTAAATCAAAGCTTCAAAATAGTTTGGATAAAAATCTTGAGACATGTTTAAGGTTGTATGTTTCAAGTTATGAAGTTGATATGATTCCATATGATAAAGTAATTTCAATTTAGAGTATTCTAACTGAAATAAGAGGTGTCACAAATGCAACCACCAAAGAAGATAGTGAAACTATAAATGCTAGTGAGATAGGCCATATAAATGTTAGTGATGAAGTACGGGTTACCAGAGGGTTGTTTGAAATACCTGAATGTTAGTTTGTAAAATTTTAATATGTATATGCAAACTATTGAACAATATTTTTGAAATTCTTGATTGATTCAATTTGAGTTAAGTTGTTTATGAAATTCTTAATTGATATTATCCTATCTTTAGTATTCTGCAATAGTATTTTTTAGCATTTTTTACATTGCAAGATGTAAAAAATAGTACATATTCAACATTCTATTTTTTTCTAATTATTTGACATTTTTTGAATACAATATACATTATTTAATCAAATTAAATGGTAAACAATATTTTAATAGCTTTGAAATCAAATTTAATATAAATTAAAGCAAATAAACATTGCAGTAAATTATTACACATTGTAGGTTGTAGCCTAATATGAGTGAGGAATCCATAATTACAAAATATATTGTAATATTATAAAACATAAGTTTCCAATAATTAAAAAATATAAGTATAAAACAACTCAAGGCTTTGAGCTCAAACCTTAGTTTCTATTAATTAAACAATAGTATGGAAGAAATTACAAAACAACATTAAACTTATAGTCTCATTATCATTATGGATCAATTTGTCCTTGAACTACTTGTTCACTGGTACTGGTAGTGGTTGTGTTGTTTGTGACTGTGAGGATCTAGATCCCAAAATCTTGGAGATCTTTCACTACAAAATTTATATTAGCAAGATTAAGCTCATTCTTCTATAGTACCATCTCCTATTGAAAGCAATGATGGGTCCGCTTCAACTTTATTTTTAAACAAAACATCAGGATCCAAGCCATTTTCTTGTATTATTTTCCTCAATGTATTATTTTATTTATTCAATAAAATAAGTTTTTCCTTGAAATAAATTACCATAGAAATACCTTTGTGCACACATTCTTTAGATAAATGTCAAGGACAACAACTTGGTTCTTCAGATTGATATATTTTGATTGCAAATGATAAAAAAATATTTAATTAGTTAAAAGTTTTAAAATAAATTTTAATTAAAAAAACCATCACTAAACTTACCCCAAATTTTTCTTTTTTGGCATTTGAAAGATCCACCAAGTTTTATGTTTTGTGCCCATTTGTTATAGTATGTTAGGGCTTCTGTATTTAATTTCTCATGCCTATTTAACATGATATCAAGAACATCATCGTTAAATCTATTATTCATGACAACATTTCTTGAAAATGCTTGGTTGAATAAAACATCAATTTTTGCTAGTTAATGCTCCACCATTGTGTATAATTAATTTCTTTGAGTTTGGTTACAAAAACACTCATTTATTTCTTGAATTAATACTTTTGCCCAATGCTCCCAAGTTATCAATTCATCAAGGTTTGAAAGAATAAAATCATTAACATAAGCTTCAGTATTTTTTTACAATAAATTAGAAATAAGAAAAAAAGTACATTGGTCATCTGTTTGGGGAATCTTTGACACATGATTGCCTTTGGTGCTACTAGGTGGAGAATTGGGCATACAAGGTCACTATAAAGGCTCCATGGGATTCATGTATGATATCATGAGGGTTAAAAAAATCCATGGGCACGCCACTATCAATGCCCAAATTCTCATAATCTAAATCAATATTACGAAGAACTAAAGTCCCTGTCGCACTGGGAAGACCAACGACTGAAAAGTTCAAAAAATCAAATATTGGGACCTAAATCGTGCCACCACTTTGAACTAGGATAAAAAACATTTCCCAATACTAGTAGTTAAAGGGCCATGACAAGGTGGTGGTAGTGGTGGGAATTTTTTCCTTGGAAAATAACGAGCTACAAATGGGAATTAAAATCACTTAAATGATCAATTAAAAAAATATAATATAATATCAACATTTAAGAGAAAATATATCTATTTACTACACCTTGTTGTTTTTGTCATTGTTGTTATTTCTATTGGGAAAATCTTAAAGCTTTGCTAGACCCAGTTGGTGTTTTTAATACAAATTGCATAGGTTCCACTATATATATAATAGAGTTAAAAGATTACAATGATAAAAGAGTATTCAATCAAAGCAAAAATAGTTTATGAAGGTATATCGGTAACATGAGTGGAGGGTTGTGGTTGAGGTGTAATCAAACTCTGCATCCACTTTCTTCTTATCAATTATTAGTCGAATATCTATAAAGTCAATTCTACGTCCTCCTCCATCTCTATTTCTACTGAGGCCTCAGGAGGTTGATGTCCCTTGCTTACTGCATTTCTTCTGGAAATCATTTCATATAATTTTTTTTGCAAGAAAAAGATATTTTATTTAAAATGAACTAGATCGGTATTTATGTAATTATTTGAAATAGATATAGGACAAAGATCAAACAATCTCAAATAAATACTCAAACTAACCTCATGTGCTTCAAGGGAGAGTGCATTGACAAAAATTATGGGATTGAGAGCAAAAAGAATAGAGGATGCTTACAAATCCAAAATCACTTTATAGTACAATGCAATGATATAATTACAACAAAAAAACTGACTATGTTCATTGCGTAGAGCATAACTCAGATCATCTTTGATTTTGCTAGAAATAAAACTATACCAGTCTAATGGTTGAGTGCCCAGAGTGCAAAGAATATAAATTAGAGCCCAGAATGGAATATCAAATGGTCTACCTTGAAAAACAATTCTTTCTTGAAAATGTTCAAGCATTCCCATCAGGAAAGGGTTTTTAACAAATTCAATTTTTAGTCCCCTTTCACCATGAAATTGAGGATCTATAAAAAAAATTAACAATTTAGAATAATAGAAGTAAAACTATTCAAAAATTATAAATTATAAATTTTATAATACATATCATCTGCCTATAGTGAGTAATGGGACTCTAAATACTTTTTGTCATCATTATTCATCAAGGCCTTTGTGGTGACCAAGTCCCCCTCCTTGTAAGTTAGACATGTTTGTCTCTGAATATCCTCTGGATGATTTCCAAATGAAACATTTTGGGAGCCCAAGTTGATGTAAAATGTGGAGGAAGAAGTATCGAAGCTTTGCAAGAGAACATTCAACAAAGACATATCTTTATCATACTAGGGCATGTAGATAATGTCATTAAACTTGAAAGGCTCTACCCAATCATTGCATGGTCTTCTTGTTGTAGAAGCCTTTGGATGATGGTGCATGTCAAATTTTGAAAAGTGAGGTTGTGGCTTCTAGTTACCACTTTGCCAACGTCAAAAGAGGTTTGACAAATGGAAGCCATGGGGTAAAAAAGGGTTTTGAAAGTCAGGTAAAAGAGTGGAAAATTTTTAAACATAGGAGAAGAGGATAAAATAGAAAAATATGCAAAATGAGGTACATTTCAAATATTTATATGCTTTTAGATAAAAAAGAACAGTCACCCATATGATGAAGGCATTCATCGAAGACACTTGTATCATAACTATGAGGGTCACATCAACATTAGTTAAAGGTGTTCATCTACATAAGCATCCATCTACACAGGTGTCTACTTTTAATGAATATGTGTTTGTCTAGTTTGCATAGGCATTCATCTATAATGTATTCAATGTGCATCTAGTCTAGACAGGCATTCATCTAGTTCACATAGGCGCTCATCTAGTCTACATAGGTATCTACCCACATCAATCAAATTTACCTACAAACATAGGTGTCCATTTGCACAAGCACTTATCTACAAGTATTTAGCATGCATCTAGTTTATACAAGCATTTTTCTAGCTTACATAGGTGTTCATCTGGCATATGTTGGTATTTATCTACTATTCTATGATTCCCTCCCACAACATGTCATGGGTCATCTATATGGAATAGTGTGCACCTGTGCAATGCTGATGTTCACTGATATTGCTCAGGAATCCATTCATCTATGTTCTTTTGGTGCTCTCTTGCACCATGTTGACATTTTTATACATCTCATTGATGTCATCATTTGACTATGTTTCTTGGCATTCATCCATGATTATAGGGTTTGTGTGATTCATCACTTGGCATCATGAAATTCACCTCTATAATGATATGGCTTCTAACCTGATTCACCACCATTGTGAATCAAATTCACCTTAGGACCTCCATAGATTTTTCTATAGGGCCCATTAAAATGAACCCTACACAACATGTTAAAAGTATTTGTCTTGTGTTTTATCTTCGTGAAACCTCTCAAAATTATGTTACAAGCTTTTTACTGAGGTCTTAAGCATGTTTTAAACCTTATTCAAACTTCAAAAATTGTATATTTGATTTTGGCAGCTCTTAAAACCTATATATATATATATATATATATATATATATATATATATATATATATATATATATATATAATACCTTATAAGGTCATGGAAAACTATGAAAATAGTTTTAGACGAAGAGGTACACATGAATCATGCTCTAAAATGGTGCTTGAGACCATTTAGATCTCTAAAATTTACCCTATAGAATTGATGATGTTTGAAACCTTTGAAGGATCATGGATCATGTTTAAACCCCTACTCTTTCGCTATATCATGAAGTAAAACTTGAAATCTTGGTAAAAAAACCACCATGGAACCTTATTAATTTTGTTTCAAACCTGTAGGTTATTTGATGATGCTTGAAATCTTGTTTTTGTTGTATATCGAGAATAATTATAACCTCTAATGTTTATAAATCTTGAATGTACTCCCAAACCTAAAACATACTTAAAGGCCTTATGTTTTGCCTTGAGTAGGCCTAAAACCCTATGGAGAGGTCTACAACCTTGTTTTATGTCTTACAAGCCTTGAAAACTATCAAAATAAACTATCACCATTCAGGGTTTTAGTGGTAATTCTGTACTGCCTGTAGGGTTTTATGAATTTATTAATAGATCCAGTTGATTTATCCATCCTCAAAAATTATTAATATCACTAAATGATGCACTAATTCCTACTATGACCCCTCCAAATCCTTCTAAACACCATGTATGAAGAGAACAAAGAAATAATGTGACTACTTTATTCTTATTTTTATACCCCTACAACTTTATTTTTGGTTTGATTAGAGATTTGCAACTCATGAAGATGTTATTTTGGATCCTTTTTAGCCTTTCTCAAACCTTGTTTCATTCTCAAAATCTTTATCATGAACCTGTAGACTTTAAACAGACCTTCTACCTTCATTTTATTTTATTTTGGCTCATAAGAAGCTTAGTTTTCATCCCACAAACCTCATGAGAACATTATATACAATATTAAACATTCTAAAATTTCATGAAACCTTGTTATTTACCTTCTCCAAGCTTATTCAAATGCATTTCATGATCTTTGGATCTTGATATAGTTTTATACACCCCCATAGACCTATAATGTGCTTAAAAACTTGTTTGTTCACCCTCCAAGGTCATGAAACCTTGAATAATCTACTTGTAGGCCTGAAACTTAGAAACTATGCTCAAGAACTTGGTAACATTGGCAATATCCATGCCATAATACTTGTAACTATTCTTGATATGGCACTTTTAGATGTAAGAAGGAGAAAATAGTCTGAGAAACCATTATGAAACCAGTTTATGGTCTTGTGAAAGAGTTTTTCCTACATTACGAGATGAATAAGTCACAAGGAAGAATAAATAAGAAGGAAAATAAGGTCAAAGATATTCATTGATAAATATGCATGGAATTATAGGACTTGAAGGAGTTCCAATACTTCTAAATGACCTTTATGCAAGTTTTTATTTCTAATGTTTCACCTTTTTGTGGCCAAATGAATGCTTTTAAGAGATTTTGCTATGTTTTTACATTGAAAAGCACTTCTAATGCCTTTAGTCATTAAGTAGGCCTCAATCAAGGGATAATATAACCTTATGACCTCAATATGCTTATTGAACCTTTTTCAAATATGCAAAAGTACAAAACATCCTTAACTAATCATCAAATACCTAGTTTTATTGTAAGGAGGTCCACATGAAAGCATACTAACTCTAAACTAGCATGTGATGCTTTAAGTAAATTATGTCACTTTGTTTTATAAATTATTTCATTAGGAAACCTTTGGAAAATATTATTTGTTATTTATCTTGAATTGGAATAAGAGGAGAAAAAGATGCATCGACACTACTCTAACTAGTATTACCAATTTCATCTTTGCGGCCTATAAAGATAGAGAGAGAAGTAGTACATGCATGCGTATCATATATATATACAAAAGTAATTTTACTATTTTTATTTACAGGAGCTAAATAAAGAATATGATCTTTAATTTTGATAACATTTTCAATATTTTATAAAGAAGGCAAACATTCATTATTTGTCACATGTCCATTATTAAAAAAAGACGACATACACTCAACTATTGGTTCATCAATAAAATGTTCTATGCATGAAAGATTGTTATTTTTAACATTTGGAATGATATTTTCATGCATGATCATTTTATAAAATTGAAGGCTATGTAATGATCTAACAAATGGTACACTTGGTATTTATTCAATCACCTCATCATTAGATTTTAAGTTAAGAAATGTAGGAGAAATAGGAGAAGGAGGCTTCTCACACTCATCTTCAAAATATGTGGAATCATAATCATAAGGGGAGTAACAAATTATATTATCAATTTTTACATATTCATCTATATTTACATTTACATTATTGGTATTTTCATTATCATAATATTAAGGAGATGATACAAAGGAAGGTTGGGTATTACACTTTTGGATAGCCATAATATCCTCATAAGTAATGTATTGATCACCGAGAAAATTAAATAAAATATCTAAAAGATGAGGTTTTTTAGGGTTTTCACTACAATCATACATTTTAAAGGTTGTAAACAGAAACACACCCAAAGAAATAATACAAATGTAAGGGAAATAAAGAGAACAAGCATCACTTATACTATACCCATGAAATAAAGAAAAAATAGATTTGAAAAATAAATACAACAATCTAAAAAAATTGTAAAAGGAAGAAACCCTAAAGCAAGATAGGGTATGGTTCAATAGAAACTTAGAGGACAGGTTCACCAGATGTTTAAATTTTTTTATGATTTGATATTAGGGTTAAGGGAGTAGAATAGCCTAACCAAATGGATGAATTAAACTATTCTAAATCAAGCTAATTGAATTAATTTAGATAACACAATCTATTGAATCTAGAAAATTATTAAATATAAAAAGTATAATGTCAATTGATATTCTAATAATTGTAAGATAAATAATGGATAATAATTATATAGTTTTTAGATGTGAAGGAGTATCAAAGATGTAAAGGTTTAAGAAAGGTAGATTGATGCATCAAATCCCATTATCATATTATAGAAATATTATTTCTAGAGGCCTAGTCACTAATGTCTTCCTATGGACATTAGCATTGATGCTTCTATCCATGTCTCGATGCTTCTATCTTGTATCGAGTATTTGTTGTATTTAGAAGTGACTACTTAGACATGTTAGGGTTTTTTATCACCTTTTAGTTGATGTGTCTAGATCACACACATCAAATCTATATGACCATATATAGCTCAAACCTTAGTTCTTCACCTTATGTCATGTCATCTTGCCAAAAAAGGGTTAATGATTTCATGAAGTTAAGTTGAACTTAAGGACCCCTTTATCAATGAGCACTGCCTACATAACTAATACTCCAATGAGGGGCTTAGACATATGTATTTCTACCCTACATGTGGGATTATGTGTGCACAAAGGTGCAAAATATTAAATGCAAGGGTATGTAATGATCTAGCTTGCAACTTGACAAATATTATTCATGGGTTATTCTTTGAATGATTTAGATCGGTAATATGACTGGTCTCATGATTTAAATAGAATTAAGAAAGAATAGGGCATTATAACTCATTTGTGTAATTGACTGAATGATCTTAAATAAGTGCTTACTTTTTATTTTCTAGATGAATAATGAGTAGACGCTTATATGTATTTATACCACACATTTTGAATATATCTCATAGAAGAGTTAATGCTAACCTATATGTTTTGAAATATTTCCAATCTAAATGACTTTTGAAGTGCAAACACTACATAAAGAACCTGGACACTAGCATGAATGCTAATCTCCCCATGTGAATGTAAGTGTCCAATACGGTAAATTTTTTTTGAAGGTCTGTAACTGATAATGAATGATATAAATTATATTTTAATATTTTAGTACTATATGTGGGATATGAGTCATCATAATTATAAGGTTAGTCCATAATATAAGTAGACTAGCATTGTGAGATTTTGAATGTGAGTCTTTTCGGTAGTAGGAAGGTCTAGAATTGAATGGGTAGATCCCAGATTGGTATTTTTCAAGTGTACAAGACTGAAATACTATATATAATCATATTTTAGTATCTAAATTTATAGACTTCACAAATTAAAATTAGGACCTTAATGACGCATAAGCTAGCACATAAATGATAGTAAAGGCTGACAAAAGAGGAGAACATGGCATGAGTAATCAAAAACAAGAGTTAAAAGGGCTATGAAAAATGGTACCAAAAACATAGTGGTACAATTTTGGAAGCCCACAACTAGATTGATACTTTTCTAGGAAAAAACCTAAATAAGAAAACATGGGGAGGAAAGAGAAAACTAGGAAGAAAAGAGAAAACATGAATAAGGAGAAACAAGTTGGGAAAAACATGGCCAAAACATCAAAAAATGTACTAATAAGAGCTTAATATGAATTAATAATTGGTAAACACACAAACCGTAGAATAATGCAAATTGACAACTAAATCTACCTCAAACTAAAATTAGGTGTGTACAACATCTTGAATTTAAATTAAGACCAAATTAGTGTGCAAGATGGCATACAATGGGTATAAATTCTAATAAAAGAGAAAGACAAGGCATGGGAAACCAAAAAATGAGAGTCATAAGGATGTACATAAAGGGCACCAAAAACATAGTGATATGGTCTTGGTAGACTAGAACCATATTACTAGGTTTTTAACAAAAATCTCAAATAGTAGTTAACATGTGGAGGAGAGAGAAAACTAGGGAAGATAATAAAGATGAGAGGAAGAGGAAGCTAACAAAAGGAACAAGGTCAAAACATTAGGTAATCACAAAAATAAAAGCCTAATATGAATCGATAAATGTTAAACATACAAATACCCTAGAACAATGCTATTTGACAATTAAACTATCCTAGACCAAAGTTAAGTGTATACCATATAACGTAGTTCAACCACGTAGTCCAATGTGATGCATTTTATACTCTATATGACTTTTAGTGATATAATGAATGCATGATGCAATAATAAATGATTTGGATTCCTTAATTTATTGAATCCTTGCTCTGAATGCTTAAATTGATTTATCCTAAATGTAATAATATACTTATATGTTTAAAGACTTCTCAAATTTAAATTAGAACCTTATTAGTGCATAATTTGACACACAATGGACATGAAAGCTAACAAGAATAACCCACAATTCAAAAGTTAGAAGGGCGTAACCCTATAATCATACACTAAACATTTTTGAGTAAATTTTTATAAATATAAAGAAATAAAAAGAAAGGAGAGAGAAGGCAAGAGGAAAAATATAAAAAATAAAGTGAATATGATATGAAATAATCTAAATATACGAAAACGTATCAATAAAAATCTAATATAAATATATAATCAGCGCACACATATATACAATAAAATAATGCACATTTACTACTTAGAAATATCCCAAATCAAAATTAGCTGAACTTAGAATATCTTTACATGCCGAAGTCTCTAATGATGGAATGGGCCCTAGGTTTGTTGTAGAATAGAACGCTTTTCCTTTTTTGAGTTGGTATAAGAATCATGATCGGATCGCATTTCGCTAATGGAATGGTCGTGTTGATGTGCAATAAAGTACTTTTGAGTTGCCAAAAGAATCAAACGGCAGGACCACGTTCCCATATTGGGCCATAGAATGCTCTTACATTACTTTTGAGTTGCCATAAGAATCAAACGGTCGCCCACATTTACTATAAAGAACAAAATGCTCTTTATCAAATGGACCAGGCTTATTAACAGTTCGAAAAATATGCAATGAATACCCAGTCATCACTTGTGCTGGCCATTCTCCCACACTCTCTGTATGCATATGCCACCGCCCCATTACACACGTGAAAGAGAATCCCGTGTCGGCTTTCCCACATTCCCCAAAATGGCATCCACCATTATTTATAATATCCAGGCATGAACCAGCTGGATTCGAAAATCTTCAAAATCCAGCCAAACCTACGCTAATTCCGCTCGCTATTTAAGGGGCGTTCTTCACTGATGTCGAGCAATAAGAGAGTGGAGGAAACTTTTTGTGGGCGCTGCGATGGCGAAATCATTATTCACGGTGAAAGAAGTTGTAGCTTTGTCTCCCTTCAACATTCTTCATGGACTTGCCTTCCCAAGGTACTGACTTCTACTTCAATGTTAAAGCTTACAAGTCCATTTTAATTTTTAATTTTTTTAACCGACTAGATTCGTTCTTACGTAAAGCCTAGTAAGAGCTTCCAGTGATTTCGCACCGAAAGTTGTATCGCCCGTGGAGAAACGAATTCCTGTAGAGACAAAGCAAAGGAAAGATGGATACAATTATGCGAGACAGAGACAGTCGCAGTCGCGGCCATGGATGCCTCACCCTGTGACCGGCTATTTTATTCCCGACGACCATTTTGATGAAGTTGATATTGCCCAATTGAGGGAAAATGTTTTCAGACATCACTCTGTCTCCAGACTCCCAAAATAATAATTTAAACTTAACGAGCCATATCATTTTCAAGTAATTACGGCGATGCTGTTTTCGACTTCTAAATGTTTACGTTTATATATATAATATAATATTTTCCCTCATCACGGAAGACCTTTTCCAATGCCTCGGGCCTTTGGCCTTATTTGAATGTTATTGTTCGAATTGTAGTATAAGTAAATGGATTTTACATCAAATTGCATTTATGTATAAATATTTAATTAGGTTTAACCAGATGCAAGAGTAGATTAGATGTACATAATTATTTTTAAATCAAAATAATAAATGATTACGAAGGTTGGTGGGAGCATCTTGATTTACAAACAATCTAGAAATAGCTGGAAAAGTTTTGACAATAAAAAGTGAAGTTTAGTTATAACACAACCCAAAAAAAAAAATTTGAAAATTTGTTATGAATAGAGCACATTTTTAAATTGCAAATTTCATGTGGGTTTTGAAAGAAAGTGCAATAGTAAGCTTTTAAACTAATTAAAGTCCACTCTAACAAAGTGTAAAAAACAAATCTAATTTAAAAATAATATGATAATAACAAAATTGATTTTAGAATGTACAAAATAACATATTATTGTAATTATAATTTGATAAAATGAAGTTATAAATAAATATTTAGAGTTTAACTTATTTATGGTAATTTATTTATAGTTGGTTAGAAAGTGAAAGTGATTGAAAGTTAGTTTTAAAGTAATCTTAAAGTAAACTTAAAATATATGTGTTGATCATAGGAGAAGTAGAATTTGATTAAAATCGTTTGTTGTTTTTTGGTAACTAAGGTTTAGTTTTGGTCACGTTAAATATTTTAAAAATTTGCGCACACATTTGTTTACGCATGTTGATAAGAAACCTCTTTTGACTTCTCAAAATTAACTACAGATCTACCAAAATTGTTTCTCCTTTCTTCAAACCCTAATCTGTTGCAAGGGGATTTACAAAGGCATAAAAGAATAGGTATAGTTATGAGTGGTATGCCTTAGTTCCACCCGTCTTCTTAGATAGTTTGGAAATTAAAAATCATACAGCGTAACAAGCAGTCTAGTGTAATATAACGATCTCAATCCTTATCTCTATGTATTGTTAGTGTAGCTAATATTATATTACATTGTTAGGTTTTAGTTTGTTGTAAGCTATGAGTTAGGTGTGTCAGTCATATGTTTACCGACTTGGTAGTTGGAGATATGTAACTGGGTTTTCATTGTATATAATCTTGTATTCCCTCTAAAATAAAACATCAAGCATTCTCTGCTCTCATCTGGTACCAGAGCAAGGCTAGGAGCCCCAATCACCTACAGTGTGGCTTAAGGAGGGTGTTTGAAATAAGATGCACCCAAACCAATGATGGGTTGGCCATAGAGGGGCCAGTAGCTTAGTTGGTAGAGCACTCCTGCATTAAATGGAAGGTCCTAGGCTCGAGTCCTAGTTGATCCATATGAGTTGTAGTTCAACATGTATAAGATGTAACAACTAGAAGATTATATATGCTTTTTCACTAAACCTTTAGCTTTTGTTACCAAGGACATATACATTTCATAAATTACATTATTAATATAAATTGTAATGTCACTTGAATGTGAATTTGAATTTGTGGTCATAAATGCATTAACATGCGTGTGTGTATTTAAACTCGAATTCAAATTAAAACCTTGGCATGCAATCCAACAATTAAAAAATGGGAAATCTCACAAACAATGCATAAGAAACTATCAAAACTAAGAAACAATGCATAGATCACCAAAATTAAAAGCTTTGATTTTGGTCATAATCAAAATTGTAGGGTTCAATTTTGGTCATGATCCAAATCAAATTTTTTAATTTTATTGAAAGAAACCCCTCAAAAATAATGTTTTGGATATTCAAAAGGAATCTAGGGTCATATTAGGGCATATAAATAGTCAATTTTTAGGTTTTTAATTTTTCAAGATTAAATAGTGTTATTATCATTAACCCAAATAAAATATAAAATAATTTTTAAAGGAAAACATAAGGGAAAGGGAGAAAATACATAGCCCAACATAAGAGAAAATACATCAATACAAGTCTAATTTAAAATAATGATTTATATGCATAAAACACACTAACACCATAGAAAATGACTATCTATGTATCAAAATTAGGTGTCTAAACTTGGTAAATAGAACCATACACATCTTATTTCTAGTAAATTATGATAAAACAAAATCTATTTGAACAACTATTTTTTTCAGGGTTGAGGATCCAAAACTTCTCTTACTATTCAAAAGTCTTCATGGAAAACACTAAAAAATTACACTTCTTCTTTAAACCCTAATAAGACAACTGAACTTTAAAATGATAATTTTAAATATTTTTTTGTTCCCTCTACTCATAGTCAATAGGGATTTTAAGTACAAACTACTTATCAAGCCCCTTGAAGAGAAATACACTAATAAAATCACGAAAAAAAAAATTATAACAAAATATTAAGCTATAATATAAATAAAAACTAACACACTCACATGATAGATGATATTTTCAACCAGGAAAACACTTTTAGAAAAAACCCCAAAATAACAACCTTTTTCCTTATTTCATTAACTCAAGTGTTTACAATATAGTAAAATACTTATTATTTTTTGCTTTACCTTAATGAATACATGAGTATTTGTATGCATATTAATATGTTAATGTCTCATTTCTACTTTTGCATTGAATTTATTCTTTAATACCCAATTATAGCTAATGGATTTTCTTTTAACACAAAATTTTACCAAGTCTCATGTCATATTTTTATCTAAAAATTCCATTTCTTTATCAATGTCCTTATTCCATAATTTATTTTAATTTAAATCAAGGACCTCCCTCACGATATTGGGATCTTCATTGATAACTATTAGCAATAATAAAATAAATGCATAAAATAAATCAGGGAGACTGTAAATTTTTGTTTTCCTTTTGATTTGATATTATCTTCTTAAGACTAGATTGTTAGATCCTTCCACTTCTATTTCATCTGAATATTCCTTGGTAAACTCCCTTTCTAGTTAATTTTCATTTTTTGATTTATTTTAAAATATAAATTCTTCTTCTAACTCAATTTTCACCTTTTTGGTGCTTAATTTAGTTCTCCTTCTTACTTTAGATCTTTATTAACCTATCTAAATATATATTAAGAATTTAGACAATATTATTTGTTGATGGGTTCTAAATCTTGTATCATTTTTATCCATTCTTATATCTAATAAACAGTAACTTTGTTGATTTATGGTCTAGATTAATTTTTTTTCCTTCAAAATATTTAAAAGTATCTTAACAAAAGACCTTACGTGTTAAAAAAGTGTTTCTTACTATTTAATGCTTTCTATGCAGTTTTATTGGTAAATCTTTAATCAATAATATGTATAGGGATATGTGTGGCCTATCTATGCCCTACATAACCTTTTATGTTATCTTGCCCCATTTCTCCATGCTATCATTTGGTTAATAGGGTCTATCTATATGGTAACCATATGCTAAGTAGGGTATACATATGAGGTAGTGGTAAATACTTGATCACCATATTATGAATTTGATTCTTATTTGCATGTTTATAGCTTTTCCCCCCTTGAAATGGCTTAGTTATATTTATCAAGTATTCTATTCTAGTGTCCATTATTGAACTATGGATCTAGTTACTTTGTTGTTATTATTATAATATATTTTTGTTGATTTACTTATTTAAAATTATTGTTATGAATTGATTTGATTCATCTAAGTAATTTCATTAAAATAAGTATTAGAGCTCTTTTCAAGGTGTTTATTTTATATTTTTTTCATCTCTCCTTTTTAGATTATAAATTATTTATCAAAATTTCCTATTTATATTACGCAATGGGTTATGACCCAATATTTAAGCCATTAGATAGTGTTCTATGTGTATTTTTTCCATGTACATTTGGGTGTATTATAATACGCCACAATTTTTAATAAATCTTAGCCATATGAAACCTTTGGTTATCTATTACTTGTGGTGTACCATTAAGTTGTTAGCCCATACAAATTACTTACAACTGAACCAAGAGATGGGATACTGGATTATGTGTACATTTAACCTTCATTTTTAGTGTTTTGAAATGTTGAGACAATAGTATTTATGAATAGGATAAGTCTTAATGTGAGCCCACAAATCCAACACACCCTTCATCATCCTTTCCTATTTCCACCTGATTGTGTTATATTTGATATTTATGTAGAAAATTTTCTATGAGTTGGAGGATAAAAAAAAAAAAAACTCTCGATCCAAATAAAATTAAAAATTTCCGTCATCTTATTATTGCTTGAATTGTTTTGAAGATTCTAAATTTTTATCACTCCCTAGTGAAAATTAGGAGTCAGTAGATCTATCTCAGTGAAATTATCACAATGGTATAAGCCTTTGGTACACTTATTTTTGGCCTCATAACCCTAAACCCTAGACTCTAACATTGAATTCATAAACCCTACATCTTCGAGTTTGTGCATGGTAGGTCTAAACACTTAAGGCTACAAAAAAAGGCAAGGCACTCTAGGAAAAATGACAAGAAAGGAAGAGATGTAATGTGAAACTTATAACTTAGTGGCTTTTTATAAGGTCAACCAACCTTGCATTGATGTGAGAGGCATGGATATCCAAGGGCAATGAGTAACAGACTAGTTAGAAAAAATCACTACCCCAGTGACAAATCTATTTATGTCCTTAAATAATAAACATAAAACCACCCTTTAATTATCCTCCATTTGGCTGCTTAGGTTATCCCAACCATAATACTAGTTAGAGAAACATGCTATCAAAAATAGAATTGCATAAGTTTGATGGTAAGTATTTAGTCACTTGGATCAATCAAATCTAACATTTATTTTATATACATAAGACCCCATGTGTACATAAGGTGATCATGACATCTCTATATTTGGAATTGGAGTATTTCACCTAGTATAAATGGTTGTTTTATTAAATTAAAAATAAGGTCCTTACTATTTCTTGAACAATGTTTACTAATGAGCTGTAACTTCACTACCATAATAGTGTCATAAAAAACTACTTCATCAAGTTATCAAAACTTAGACAAATGGGATATGTCAAACATTACATTTAACCATTCTAAAACCTATCTTTAATGTTGGATGACATGACAGAGGAAAAATTGAATGACATGTTCTTGGGTGGGCTCAAGGAGAACATCCAACTTGAAGCTCACATGTTTAACCCAAGTTCAGTATCAGATTACATGATCTTCAAGCATAAGTCGTAGGAAAGAGATATGGTCAAATGATGATATTTCACTATTGGTAGATATCACATTGTTCCTACATAATCATTCTCTCTACCTATCATAATGAATCTTCAACAAATTGAAGATAAATTATCAAAAGTGTTATTTTTTTCAATTACGATATCAAATATATCAAAAGACATAAATGTGTTGGGAATAAATTGTTTTGTGTTGAAAAGGCCAATGAAGAAGAAAAATCTGATGAAGTATTAGGAGAGGGCAAGGAAGATACATATGAGGAATCTAAAGATTCTAAACCAACTATATCATGCTATGTGATTTATGGTATTATCACTTCATAAGCCCTCAAGATTGTGGGTTTACTAAAGAAACAAAAGGTGATAGTGTTGATTGAGTCAAAAAGTACACAACTTCATTAACAATAATTTGTAGTACATTTGAAGTTTTTTATGTACTAAGCTTCAAAATTTCAAGTCATGATTGTAGATGGAGGAACCATCATTTTTTAGGGAAATGCCATAGTATTAAACTTACTATGAGAGAATATAGGTTGGATTCTTCTATATTTGTTATTCCCATGGGTGGGATAGACTTTATTTTTGGATTCCAATGGCTCACAAATTTAGGCAAAATAGAAATTATTTGTTAGGAGTTATTCATATGATTTCATTCCGAAGGAAGGAAATTTCAACTATGTGGACTAAGGAAAAAATCCCCACAATTGACTAATTCTCATTAGATGTAAAATATTCTAAAAAAAGGGGAAGACCAATTTGTAGTGCAATTTTTTAATCTATAAGTACAACCCATAAAACTATCTACGCATCCTAATATATAGAATATTGTTGATGACCACTGAGTTATATTTGTATGCATGTCAATAGGACTACTACCAACAAGATAACATGATCATGCCATTAAATTTATCCTAGTGAGTTAACCACCAAATATCAGACCATACAAGTACCCATATGTGTAGAAGAATGAGATTAAAAATATGGTATAAGAGATGGTTGAGGATATTATTATCAACATATACAAAGTGCATATTCAACCCCTATGCTCATGTTTCATAATAAGGATGATACCTATAGGATGTGCCCATATTATAAAGAACAAAACACATATACCATAAAAAATGAATTCCCTATCATAGTAATTGATGATTTTATAGATGATTTATATAGGGTTGTCTACTTAGAAAAACTATATCTTCTTTCAGAATACCATCAAATTCAAATAAAATATGAGGATATATATAAGATAGATTCCAAAACTCATGAAGCCAATTAAATGTTTTTGGTTATGAATTTTGGTATGAAAAATTCACCTTATACATTTTAGAGTTTGATGAACATTATTTTTAGTCCTTTTTGTGAAACTTTGTCTTTGTAATTTTTGATGACATCCTTATATATAGGAAGAACACTTAAAGCACATGAATCAAAAATTGATAATTCTAAAAAAACATTAGATATATTCGAATCCTTCCAAGTGAAATTTTGGAGTATAAGAGGTAGAATAATTTGGTCATATTGTTTTTCATGAAGGCATCAAAGTATACCCTTAAAATACCAAATTTTTGATAAAATGACAAGTGCCAAAAACTGTAAATTTTTTTTAAGGTTTTTTGGGTCTCATAGATTACTACTATTGATTTGTGAATAACTATGGAAATATAACAATACCCTTCAAAACCATTTTTAAGAAAGAGTACTTCCATTAGAATGAAACTGCCACCAAGGAATTTGAGAATATAATAAAGGACATTGTTGGAAGTACAAGATGATTGAGGGGGGGGGGTGAATTAGTCAACTAATCTTTCATTTTCAGATCACTTATCATTTATTCATTAACATTAATGAATCAATACAACAAGCATATGAAACTAGATTACCATTAAATCAAGGAGACCACATACAAAGCATGAATAAAAGAAGCACATCATAACACAACATATAATATGGGAAAACCTTATGGAGAATAAAACCCACTCTCAAGCCTAAAAACATATGGACTACTTGTCCTATAAGGTATTACAAACATGAGACTTTAGTGGAACACCCATTCCACAAGGAGCACCTACCCCTAAGATGGCCAAGTCCTTCTGACCTAAATTTAGTGAAACATCTATTTCATAATGAGAACCTACCCCTAGGATGGTCAAGTCCTTCTAGCCTAAATTAAGTGAAATACCTATTTCACAAGGAGAACCTGCCCCTATGTTGGTCAAGTCTTTCTAATCTAAAGTTAGTGAAAAACCTATTTCACAAGGAGCACCTACCCCTAAGATGGTTAAGCCTTTCTAACCTAGATGTTGAGCACCCTCCCAACACCTATGAAATAAATATCTACACCTTTGAACTGATGTCTTCAACACCTAATGATGGACCTCTAATTTTCTAACCCTTGCAAAACACCCTCTCTATCTTATATAAGCTTCTCACACAGGCATGCCAAAATATCTCTTCTTTCACTTATGCTCAATATTAAAACTTGTAAGAGAATTATTTTTGACATAAAAAATATGACTTATAGGTCATATACACAGTCATCAACCTGATCTTATCTATAACCCATCCACTAGGCATACACCCTTTCTTCTTTCCTTCACTCCACAACTCTCATACATGACTCTCTTTAAAAAATTATTCAAACCTATAAGAATAATGTTATTGAAATCATAAATATGACCTATATGTTATACACACAGTCATCAACTCTATACTCTTCTTCCACTTAGAGCCCCTTCTCACAAGTTTAGAAATCATCACCTTTGATTTCACCTTTTATAAAGCCATCATGATTAATATATTCTAGGTCAATAATAATACTTGTATTATCCCTTAATACATCTAAAATATCTCAATAACATCCACACATGTCAGCCATATCAACTATGGATCACACTTAAGCAACTATGCCTTTTAATTAGGCCTTAGTAGCCCTTATGGGTCTCATGAAGACCTATTCATCCATTTATAAGTTCATTGACTAATTTAGAAACAATGTACCACTTATAAATGCATAGGTCTAATACAAATGACCTCTTAGACATTTTAAAATGACTATAGTCATCATTACACACCTCTACGTATGCTCAATCTACTCAAACATTAGCCTTGTACACAAGAACACCATGAATGAATAAAAAATTAACTTATAAGCATTTGTTCATACCAAATATGGTTTGGTTAAACCTAAAACATACATATATATGATCCTTATGGAGTTTAAAACACTCTCCAATAGCTCAGTCCCATTAAAACATCCAAATACCATCAAAACAACTCAAATATCCTTTTTGGGTCACTTATAGAACATGGTCAAACACACAGTCAACTTTGGATCTCAATAACTTTGATTGTACAAACATTCAAACCTTATTACAAGATTCAATGGATTCACCTTAAAGTCCTCTAAAAATTTGATTTTTAATACATCAATAAATTCATCTTGGATCAAAATTTATATCTCAAAAACTAAGCACTAGTTATTCCTTCGTTAATTTGAAAAATCAAATTCCAACGGTCACTATTAAACATCAAACACTTTGTCGTCATCTCATGACCTCTCATAGATTTAAAAAAAAATGCATCATAAATCTTCCTCAAAAGTATCTTAATCTTTAACTATGCTAAACATATGTCACTTTGACCTCATCTCATGTTTCCTAGTAACAGTAACCAAACATGTACTATCAATTTCCTTAGATAAGTATGGTATTTACCTTTAGTCACTATTAAACATCGAACACTTATCATAATCTCAATACTTCATAAAAATTTAGAAAAAACACTCTCCATAAATATCCTTGGATCAACCAAGTCTTTATCTTACAATGATCACCATTAGATCTTGATCATGACTCCCATGATTATGACACTTGGTACCCTTGCGTGCCTTTTGAACACTTTGTTATCAGTCCATGAACTTGTGCCACTTAGTAGCCCCATATGATTTATTGAATCTTTAAATTACCCCACACCATCTATCTTCATAACTATGCACCATTTCTCACCATTGATCTTTTGTAAGATTAGCAAGCTTGTGACACTTGTCACCAGTGCGTGGAACCTATGACATGTTGACTTCATACACAAAATTGATATCAATAAGTATGATTAAAAACTCATAATTTGATCTTATATACCAATTTACTCAAACTTCAACATGATTAAACTTGATGGTCTTTGGCCCATCACAGTTTACTAGAGAAACTTTGAAGCCTTATAACTTGAGCTAGAAATCACTTTAAGACTCCAAATTTTTAGGGTAGCTTCTTGGCACTATAGAAAACATCTCCATGGAAAAATTTGACCTCAATTATATTTATGAATACATAAATTAAATTAGAAAAATTTCTAGTTCATTTATATCTCATGACATGTAATGACGGTCTGGCTAAGTATAGAAACTTAGTGAACTTCTGTCTGAGAGGCTAACTTTGCACCCATATATCTTTAGCTAAACTCAACCTCATGACTTGAAATTTTAACCATATGATATAATCACATAGAATAAACCATACATATATCAATATGATCTTATAAACTTCATTCATGTGAAATATGATGCCATAAAAATACTTATATTTTTCTGCCATAGAACCAACTATGCCTAGATGAACATAATGAAGAACTAGATGAACACCATCCATTCCCATAAGCATTTTAAGAAATATTGACACCCCATAGGAAATATACAACATGATATAATCATACATAAAATTAATAAACCTCCTATCCAATAATATATTGAAGATCCATGCTTACATACTAGGCTACCAAGCCTATGCCAACACACTATTCATATGCTTGTCTTCTCTTCTTGACCTGAAACCACATCAACATACTAGATATAATATGATAAGCCTAAAACAATACTCAAATTGGTTCATATGCATTTAAATTATACCTTGTAAAACTTCAATATCAAACTCATCATCATCATGACATAACCACTTTGTCATTACCTTTGACATCAATGCACACATGACATCAATCTTTCACATCAATGACAACACTTGCCAGCAATCTCCCCCTTTGTCATTCATGAAAACCTCTTATTCTCATCCTAACCCTTTGAAATTAATGAATCAATGGACTAAATATTCACCGAGATCCTCTTAACATCATGAATTTATTCAAATATACTTCTATATGCTTAGGATACTTACATACCTCATATGAAACAATTGCTCCCCCTTTGACATGAATCGATATGAACTTGGACATATATAATACTTGGACCTAAAAAACTACTCACAAAGCTTAGAAATCTCCCCCTAACATCATGTTACATCTCATGTCATATGTTCTTTGACATACATCAATATGAACTTGGGTTATTTTGATCCTTGGACCTGTTTACCTATAGAACTCACAAGCTCCCTTTGCTTATACATGAAGATTCAACATATTTTTTCACAATTGTGACTAGGTTTGATCAATTCATCATTCAACCTTATTAAAATATCATTTGTATAAGATATCACCACATATTAATTATGATTGAAGCATCTCACATATGCTTCCCCTTACATCATGCATAACTCCTCAAGCCACTCAAGGCATATGAGTTAGCTCTCCCTAACTCCATGCTCATCCTTATACCAACCTGAAAGACTCACCCTTGATATTCATAACAAAATATCACCTATATAACTTATTATAATTTATTGAAACACTCATAACATGCTCTTTTTAGATAAATTAATCACAAAGCACTCTTCTTCATACTAGGTGTGTCTAGACTCCTTGTAACCTTACCTAGAACTTCCAGAGCCCACAAATTGCATTAGACATAGATTCAAGAGCTAAAAATTCATATTTGGAGTACTCTCATATACCCCTTCAAGTAAACCAATTTTCATTACCTAGATTATCATCTGTAACATACTTCCTTCATAAACCTACTAGCGAATTAGGCCTCCATCTTGACAAAAATTTGAATACTTTAAAAACCACAAACCTTCAACTCTCTATGAATATTGATATGAAAACACATTTGGCCCATTCAAACTATTAATAATCCTTAAACCTCAATTCATGAGGCAAACCACTTTTCTAGCATAGCTCAAAACTCTAGAATCTCAAAATAAATAAGGTCAACAAACCTCTTTCTAGTCAATTCCCACCTTTGAAACTTATTACACACTTAGAGACAACCATTACAAACTTTTGGGCCAAAATTTGAGCCTCCATAATTTTGGAAACCCATACATATTATAACCCATTTTAGGCGTGCTTGCCCTTAAGCCAAAACTAAGAAAACCAAGAGCACTCAAAAATCTCCAATTTGACTTCAACATACCTTCAGACCACAAAACCACCTAGATCATGATAGAATAAGGTCAACAAACCTTTCTAAAAATATCATCTTGATAACTCAAAAATCCTCCTTTGCCACATAGAAACCTTCAATCTGACCCTGTAGACTACTCCAACTGAAAACACCCTTGCAAGACCACATGCTTCTTTAAACCAAGAAATGTCTTCATGAATGACAAAAAAGACATCTCTACTTCACAAGGACATAAAATAGAGGAGAATACCATTACTCATCATAGGACTGAAGAATCTTCTTCTTCTTCTTCCTTTTTTTGACTAAAACAACTTGATTGACATCCATCTCTTCTTTGGCTTCCTTGACAATGCATGATAAAAACATAGGTTCTTGGCATATCTCTTCAACTAACACCTTCTCCTCTTTTAAATTAGACAACACCTCTTTGCAATCATGAAACTCCTTCTTACCTAAAAATTACTCAACTACAACAAATAAACCATCAGATTGAGATCTTTCTTTTAGATTCTCCTTAGCCTTGAATGGTATAACTGACTTGATTCTTGGATCATCTACATTATTCTCTATTTGGACTGATATCAGGCTTCCTTGAAACTCTTGAGACACCTCTAAAACTGATTGCTTTTCTATATTATGAGAAGTTTGATCCTTAAACTCAACATGACTAGCCTTCATTGCCTTAGGTCTTCATATCATGTTTTGAATTTTGATATGATTTCTAGGAGTCTCTTCCTTCTTTAGATGACTTAAGGGATTATCAAATTTACTAGGACAAAGTTTAGAAATATGATATTTCTTATCAAAAATGAAAAAAATAACATCATTTTTACCTTTTGATAGAATTGAATTGTGATCAATCTTTGGCCAAAAACTCCTATCATAGCTCCATGAATGTCCATACTTCACTAAATTCCTTATATAGTCCTTAGCTATATGACCATACTTATTACATGTATAACAATGACCTTGGAATAAACTAGCATACCTTGAAGAATTTGGTTATCTAACAAACCTTCGTACATTATTTTCAAAGCTTAATTTCTTCTTTGCTTGCTTAGGCTTTACGTGTTCCTTTTCCAGCTTGTCCAACTTGTCTATGAGTTGTTCATGATCTACTCTCAAGGAATCAAGATTAGTATTCAACTCATCATGATCACCTTGCTTTGAACTTGCCTTGGTATTGTCTTGTTCTAACTAAGTCTTGAGATGTTTGCACTCTTCTTCTCTTAATTTTAGGCTACTATTTGAAATCTCTAATTAACTTCTGAGATCTTTGATGACCTCTTTATCATCCTTATCTTATTTATCTATGTCATCCTTCAATCTACATGTTTTCTATTTAAGAGACTTGATCAACTCTTGATACTTCTTCGCATATCTCTTGGTCTTTCCTAACAAACTTCCCTAAAGAGAAATGACTCATGCTTTAAGACCTTTGATCACATACCTCATATTGTGATTTCTCTTTATGAGCTCATCTTCTAGATCTAATTATTTTTCCTCGCTGTCATATAACACTTCTTCTTCTCCACTATCATGGCAAAAATTTTCATCATACATGATGTCTTTTTCTTTTGAACAACTTTCCTCTTTTGAAGTCAAACTTGCCTTGGTAGCTTCTTGCTGAACCTTGAGATCATTGATAACTTTCTCATCCTCTTCAGATATTTCTTTGAAGTACATATCTACTATTTAAGTGCCTTGATCACATCCTTCCACTATTGATTTTGTTTCTTCAATTGCTTAACCATCTTGTGCTACTTAAGATCTCCTTTAAGCTGTTAAGCTTCATCCATAGGACCTACTCTGATACCAATTATTGGAGGTACAAGATGAATGAGAGGGGGGAATTGAATTATTCAACCAATCTTTCACTTTTAGGTCACTTATCATTCATTCATTGACATTCATAAATCAACACAATAAGCATATGCAACTAGATTACCATCAAAGAGAGGAGAGCACATACAAAGCATGAATAAGAGAAGCACATCATAACACAACATCTAATGTGAGAAACTCTCATGGGGAATAAAATCCACTCTCAAGCCTATAAACACATGGACTACTTGTCTTATAAGGTATTACAAACATGAGACTTTTGTGGAACACCCATTCCACAAGGAACAACTACCCTTAAGATGGTCAAGTCCTTTTGACTTTAATTTAGTGAAACACCTATTCCACAAGGAGCACCTACCCCTAAGATGGTCATGTCCTTCTGAAATAAATTTAGTAAAACACTCATTTCATAAGGAACACCTTTCCTTAGGATGGTCAAGTTATTCTAACCTAATTTTAGTGAAATACTTGTTTCACAAGGAACACCTACACCTAAGATGTTCAAGTCCTTCTAAGCTGAATTTAGTGAAACACCTATTTCATAAGGAGGACCTACCCCTAAGATGGTCAAGTCCTTATAACTTAGATGTTGATCACCCTCCTAACACCTATGAAATAAACATCTCCACCTTTTAACTGATGTCTTAAACACTTGATGATGGACCTTTGATTTTCTAACCCTTGCAAAACACCCTCTCTATCTCATATAAGCCTCTGACATAGACATGCCACAATCTCTCTTCTTTTACTTATACTCAATTTTCAAACCTTTAATATTACTATTTATAACATCAAAAATATGACCTATAGTTCATACACATAGTCATTAACCTTGTCTTCTCTACAACCCAATCATTGGGCATACACACTTTCTTCTTTCCTTCGCTCCATAACTCTCACACATGCCTCTCTTTCACAAGTCTTCAAACTTATGAGAGTACTATTTATGACATCAAAAATATGACCTATAGGTCATATACATAGTCATCAACCTTCTCATCCATCCACTAGGAACCCTTACTCTCTTTCACCTCTCAACTCTATAGTCTTCCTCCACTTAGAACCCATTCTCACAAGTCTAAAAATCACCACCTTTGATTTCACCTTTTATAAAGACTTCATGATTAATATCTTCTAGGTCAGCCATAATACTTGTCTTATCCATTAATAAATCTAACATATCACAATACTATCCACATAGGTCATCCATAAGAATTATGGGTTATACTTAAGTAACTACACCTTTCAATTAGGCCTTAGTATCCCTTATAGGTCTCATGGAGACCTATTCACCCATTTAGCACTTCATCAAATAATTTATAAATACAAGATCACTTCCAAATACAGGTCCACTCCACATGATCTCTTTGACATCCTTAAATTATTATAGTCATAATTACATAGATCTACATATCCTCAATCTACTCAAACATCAACCTTTTACACAAGAATACCATGAATGAATAAATAATCAAATTCTAAGCATTTGTTCATACTGAACATGGATTTTCAAACCTCCAAAATCCCTACAAATGATCCTCATGGAGTTTAAAACACTCTTTAATAGCTAAATCCCCTTAAATCATCCACATACCATAAAAAAATCAAATATCCTTCTTAGTTCAGTTACAAAACATGGTCAAAAATATAGTCAACTTTGGATCTCAATATATTTTAATTTACAAACATTTATACCTTTTAACAAGATTCACTGGATGCACCTTAAAGTCTTATACAACTTTTATTTTTAATTCATTAATAAATTTGTCTTGGATTAAAAGTTATAGCTCAAAGTCTAAGCACTAGTTCTTTCTTCGTTAATTTTAAAAATAAAATTTCAATAGTCACTGTTACACATCAAACACTGTGTCATTGTGATCTAGGAATTTGACTCAAGAGAGGATGGTTAGTATGGTGTTAGTTACACAATAAAAACAAACACACTAATAAAATAACATCTCTAGGCTTAGACATTAGGGAGAGCTTAGTTAACAAAAGAAAATGATAAGCACAACTAAAAAATAAGGAATGAAAACACAAGAATTCCTTCACCTTCCTTAAATGCTCCAAATGCCTTTGTAGTAGTGGCTTTCTCGGCTTGTGCTTCAAGAGGTCTTCTTCAATAGAGTGTGGCTACCTTCATCTCCCCTTGGCACCTTTGGCTTGTGGCTTGGCTTGGTTTGGAATCAATTTGGCATTATAACACTAGTTGCTTGAAGCTTTTTGGAAGCAATCCTGGATTATAACTTTGCACAAATTTAGCTTAGTAAATGATTTTGTGAGGCCTCCTATTTATAGATTTTTAGATTTGATCAGAATCAACCTTAACCATCCATATCAAGATTGATATGTGTGGTTGAGAATTAATTCAATTTTGTAATTATCCTCAACATGGCATTAAAAGAAGGGGTAATTAAGAGGCATGGAGGGAATCATGGAAGGCATTGATGAGGCATAAAGGGCATGAATCTTGATATTTATGGCATTTATGGCCTAGGGATGTCTTCCCAATAAATGAGGTCACTTGATGATGCAAATATTCCATATTCATTTCTAAAAATAATTATTGAACAATTTTTCATAGAATTTTTGATTAGGCTTTAATTTTGGTTAATTAGCTCTTAGGCATGATTAAGCACATTGTGCACAAATTACCCAAATTGATCAGAATGCCTTGTTATTGGTCCTAAATTTAACTGAATTTGAATTGGAAGTCCACGTTAGATATGTTGGATGCATATTCCCATTTATAATGTTTCCAATAAAAAATAACAAAGGCATGAGTCTTATACAAAATATTTGATAGGAAAGAGTAGTCCAAAGCATGCAGGTGCAAATTTGGCATTTTGACTCGAAATGGACTGATCAAAGTTAGTTGGACCATAAATTTCATTTACCCCATTTAGGGATATCCTGGCCAAAATTGGACTTGAATATGCCAATTTCACATCATTTAATCTGTTTTAGTGTTTTTAGGCCAAATTGTGCATTTTGGGTGGAAATTGGCCAAAACTTTGATTAGAGGTTATCAGTGGCCAGTTTTAGGTGTATACAATTTGCCCCTATTTGGGAAGGCATTGCAAGCTATACGCATAATAATGTCTTCTCAAAAAATGAAAATGTCTTATATGCCTACAACTATAATGATGATAAGAATTTTTTTGACAAATAACTGATACTCTCTAGCTTGATCTATTTATTGAATCAACGAGCCAATAGTAGCCATGGTATTTGTAATTCTATTACTATCCCTCGATATATGTTCAAACTAAATGTTAGAAATTTGATTTTTAAGAGTGTCAACCATGGATTTATATGGAACCAACTTGTCATCTTTGGTCTGAAAATGATCTATGACCTGATTGATGATTAACTGAGTATTATCATAAACTTTAAGATGGGATATATTCCAATGCACTGCTTGTCAAAGTCCTTGAAAAAGTACTTCATACTCAGCCATGTTGTTTGTACAAGGAAAGCTAATTATGAATGATTTATGGATTAGATCCCCTTATGGTGTAATAAATAGTATGCCTACTCTCGCTCCATGTGCAGTGAATGAATCATCAAAATATAGCTTTTAAGGTTGTTCTTCAAGGGATGCATCAATAATGGTCATGATGGATTCATCAGGAAATGGAAACTTGAGTGGTTGGGTGTCCATAAGAGGTGATTTAATAACTTAATGAACAAGAACTTGTCCCTTGATTGTTTTTTGATTGACATACTCTATGTCAAAATTACTAAGAAGCATAATCTATTTAGCCATTCTACTTTACAAAGTTGTTCTAGATAGTAGATACTTGAGAGGATCTACTTTTGAAATAACCATGATTTTATTATTCAACATATAATGACGTAGTTTTTGAGCTATAAAAACCATGGCTAGATAAGCTTTTTCAATAGGTGCATAGTTATGTTCATATGTAACTAAGGTATGGCTTAGGTAATAAACAACATGCTCCTTTCCATTGTCATCATGTTGAGCCAAGAGTGTCCTTAGAGCATAATCGATATCTGATAGGTATAATAAGAATGGCTTTCCTGGCATAAGAGGTAATAAAATAGGTGGATTGACAAGGAAATCTTTAATTTTTTGAAAATATATTTGACAGTGATCATCCTAGTGAAATTCAACTCATTTCTTCAAAAGGTGCATAAATAGATGGCACTTGTCTGCTAACTGAAAGATGAAGCATCAGATGGACTAGATCTTACCCTGCAAACTATGAAGTTGATTCAAATTGGTTCTTGGTGGCATCTTAGTTATATCATGTAATTTAGTTGGATTGAATTCAATACCTCTATGAGACATGATGAATCCCAAAATTTTTCTTGAAGTTACACCAAAAACACATTTCTTTGGATTTAGTCTGACTTTATACTTTCATAGTCTTTTAAATATCTTATACAACACTACTAGATGGTAAGCTCTGATATTAGATTTTCCTAATATGTCATTGACATAATCTTCAACAATAACATGCATCTTATCATGGAATATGACAGTCATGGCTCTTTGATATATAGCTCCTACATTCTTAAGGCCAAATGGCATCACCTGATAGCAAAATGTTCTCCATGGAGTGGTGAACACTATTTTATGATGATCTTCTAGTGTTATTCTGATATGATTATATCCTGAAAAGCCATCTATAAGTGAAAGCATTTCATAACCTACTATGGAATCAAGGATCATGTTGATATTAGGCAATGGAAAATCATCTTTAAGACAAGCTTTATTTATGTCTTGAAAATTAGTAAAAATTTTGATTCCTTTAGGCTTTTTGCTAATTGGTACTACATTATAGATCTATTTTGAGTAGTCAATAGATCGAATACATCCTACTTCTAAGAGTTTTTCCAACTCTTTCTTTCCTAATATAACAATGTGAGGATGCATCTTATGGAGCTTTTGTTTTACCAGTTTGGCATCAGGATTAACCACAGGGTGGTGCAAAACTAAGGTAGGGTCTAACCTTGGCATGTCAGAATAGGCCCATGCAATTATATCCACAAATTCTCTCAACAGAGCTATAAAAATGTCACATTCCTCCTTAGTGAGGGTTGCATCTAATTTTATCCATTTCAGATCCAATAGAGTCTTGATGTTTACCTCTATTATATCTTTGACTAGGAGGGTTGAACCATCTTCTAGGATAGTAGGCAATGACTTGAACTATTGAACTATGTCAGGGTCCTTTGTTAGGACTTGCTCTTCAAATTCTCTTAGGCATGATGAATTTGAGTCTCCTAATGGGAGATTTGGCCATGTAATAAAAATAGTCAGAAATTCTTAGAGAATTTGATTAAATATTTGTTGTTTCTCAAAACTAAACTTAGATTTGTAGGCAAGTTTGTCATTGGTGGTCTCCTAGTCTAAATTTGAAGAAGAATGAACACCCCCATCTAATGGTGTCTAAAATAGGTTTTCACTACTAGACTGGCCTTTATATTTACTTTTTCCCTAGTCAAAAAGTGCCTCAAAGAGTTTTTCACTTTGGAACCTCAATGTTTTATTTATTTATTTTTGGCTAAAGGTGTTCACTTGCTCTCCAAAATAGGCTATAGGATTCAATGTGATTGAAAATCCTGATTTGTGATCTTCTAACAGAACAATGTCTCTAAGGCCTAAGAAATAATAGATTTCCTCATCATTCTAGAACTCATCAATCGATATACTAGATTCTTGTTGGTCCCAATCTATCAGTTAAGGATAATATAATGGTAATGAATTGTGATGAATGGCTTAGGTAATTGTACAAATGGCATGGTTATCAAATAGGTTGGTTTCAGCTAGGTTATCAAAGGTAAGGCTATGATCAAACTCTAATTCACTATCAGCATCATCATCACTAGTTGCTGGTGATGGAGTTTGAATAAAATATGTGGGGTCACCCCCAAGTGCTTTAAATCCTAGTCCATAAGGTATTTCATACTTAGTCATGTAAATCAGCTTGATGGTTCCTTGCTGATTCCATCTAAGGCCTCATCCTTCATAATTATGACACTCCATGATCCTATTGGGAATAAGATAATTTACATTTTTATAACAATCAAATTAGTCATCATTGTATAACCATTATTTATCTTGTTTAAGAGGGCCAGGTTCTAGGCTAGATGCTGGTACAAATGTGATAGGTCCCTTGTCTTTATTCTTCCATTACCAATGCATGTGTGGGATGGCCTTAGGTCACCCAAAGGTTTTAAGATTCTAAGGAAGATTGGTGATATGAAATGTATCATGTGTCACATATTCTCATGGTCCATTGTCTGAAATGGTGAAATGATTGGAAGCTTCAAGAGGTGGCATGTGGGAAAGGGAATCCAAAGTATTAGGATCTATGTAATTATCTGATGAAGGATGAATAAGTATAGCCTTTGCTTTATCCTACTTGGAACTTGGATTCATGTTGTACTAATAATTATAGCTTTGAAACTTGGCCTCAAGATGCTTATAATGTTCATATAGGTGTAAATCTCATGGAATATTCACCTCTGTCCCTGAGTGGGAAAACTTGATACATTGGTCCAGTGTTGACGGGATTACATGAATCTCATATAACCAAGGCCTACTTAGAAGCATGTTGTATGATAACTTAAGATCCAACTCATGGCAAAGTGTATCATGGGTTAAAGGCATAATGATAACTGGAAAACTAATAGTGCCCTGTGATTCTTTTTCTTGATTATCATAAGCTTTGATAGTTATTATTTTTGGTTGGATATCTATCATTGTGTACCCAAGAAGCTTGATGAGCTTGAGAAACACTATGTTGAGGCTAGATCCATTGTTGATAAGGAGACATTTCACTTTATGCTATCTGATACACACTTTTATATGTAATGGGTTATTATGGAGCAGGCCAAAGGAAGACATATCACTTTGGTTGAATGTGACTTGTTGGGATGGAGCTAGGTGTCCAACCAAACCTTGTAATTTATCAGGGGAAATGTCACTAGAAATAGTGGATTGGGTCAAGAACTCATTCAAGATGTTTTTTGTGGATTAGTGACATCAATAGTAAATCCAAAATATAAATTTGTGCTAGTGTCTTTTGCAATTGTTCTATAATATCAAACTTCTTATCTTGGTTAATGTGAATGGTTTATTTTGAGGTTGAACAGTTAGATGGGTGATAGGTAAAGTGGTGGATGGTTGTGGGCCTAGGATAGTAATATTTGACCTTCAAGTTGTGATTTCACAATTAGGATCAAATACTGGACCGTTATTGCTAATCGATGCTGAGAATGGTGTGGGACCAGCTAGGACAAGTCTTGGTTGATGGTGCACTTGCATGTGGTCATGTGGAAATAAAGAGTTGTTGCTATAAGATCTAAAAGTGGAAGTATGAGTTTGTTGGTTTACCTATATGCACTCCCAAGTCAAATAAAGATTATCTATGTGATTTGGCTGAATATTATTGTTTAACAATGGTCTAGGCTGATTAGTGCTTGGTTTAGGATTAATGGAGATGGTATTAATGCTACCCCTTGTAGTATGACCTACAACCCTATTTTAGTCATGTGCAACTACATGGTAGGTTTATTGGTTATTACCATTATGACCTTATTTTTTTCCATTATTTTATCATTGTGGGTTTTACTACTGATTTTATTGGTGCTGCTGGTTTGGCCTTTGATTTTTGTACTACTGATTTTACTATTACACTGGCCATTATTATTGTTGCTGATTATTCTACTATTATTGATTGTTATGTCAAAAAAAGGGGTTTTGATAGATCCTAAAATTTTGATTATAAGTGGAAGCACCATTATCCAATTTTATCTCCTCATTCTCCAACATATTTTCAATTAAATGCTTGATTTGGAAACATCTTCATAGATTATGCCCATTGACCTGATGATGGTCACAAAATTCATTTTTTCAGTGCCAATCAGGGTAAGGAATGCCTTGTGGATAATGTTTTGGTACAGGCCAAATAATCAAATTAGCAGTAGCAAGCTTATGAAATATAGACTCAATAGGTTCTCTTAAGTCACTAAAGACACGACATGTAGGGACGATTCTTCAAGAAGGAGGGGTTTGTAATAGTAAAGGTTGATATATTTGTTGTGCAAGTCTTTGTTGTTGTGCTTGAAACATTGGTTGGAGAGGTTGATGGGTAGGAGTAAGCTGAAAAGGTGGTGCAGATGATGTCTACATAGTTTGGACATGATGAGATTTAGTTACTCCATTTACTATAATATTCCTATTACAGTTGAATTGCTTTGGTCTTTCTTGATTATTGACATGTGCTAGTTGCAATGCTTATGCTTGGATGGGATGTTGGTCATTTCTATGATTGGTACCTTAATTTTGATTAGTTTAATTAAGATTGATGACTCCTTTATTGATGAGCGCTCAATCGATCAATAAACCTTTATCACTGATCTCTTTTAATGTATGTGCACACTGTAGTTCTAGATGATAGGCTATCTCACTATGCAATTTTTTAGTAAACATAATAACTAATTGTTTATCTAGTAAACTATGGGTGAAATGTCTTACAAGGGCCCTCCATCACTTCAAATAACTTTCAAAACTCTCCCCAGCTTTCTACTTTGCTTATGTCAGGTCTACCAATGAAATCTCATGTTTGAGATTATAGGAAAAGTGCTACAAAAAGTTATCAAAAAGACCATCAAAGTATATTACTAAATTCTTGGCCAATTTTAAAAACCACTCCAAGGCTTGTCTAGCCAAGCTCCTTGGAAACAACAACAAAAGGTATATGTCACTATATGCTACTGATTGACATGCGACAATAAATTCAGTCAAATGAACTTTAGGGTCACCTTTCCCTTTATACTTATCAAATTTGTGTGGTTCATATCCTAGAGGAAATGGTATCTATAAATACTCCATATTGAATAGATAGGAACATACGTCATCCAATTTGAACTTCTGAGTCTACTTCCCCACCTGAATGGAAATAATTGCATCCTTCATTTGTTACAATTCTTAGGATACGAAATTAGAAGGGATATTGGTTTGAGGGAGAATGTTGGTTTGGATAGATGGTTGGGAGGTCACAAGTGGAACACTTTTACCAGGGTATGATGGAGACACCTATTGGGGTAGATTGGCTTGGTTGGGGAATGGACTAAGAATATGCATACATGGATTAAGATGTACTTGAAATTGCATATTTGGCTACATGATATTCTGGTTTGGGTTGATGATAAAGGTTTGACTTGGAGGATTTTATGGCTGGGATGAAGGGATATAACTATACTGTGTCTTTTATGGTTGAAAAGGGACATGATATTGACTAATTGAACCTTACTGTTGAGTAGGAACTTGTGGACCAAGACCCTATTTCTAAATTTGTGGCACATTTTGAACCAATAGTTGTCTAGTATGTACTTGAGAAACATTGAGACCTCCTTGTTGCACGAATCCCTGTGAGGAAGTGAAATTAAGTTATAGATTCAACATCTATCATTGACCAATGTTTTTATGTTGTTGACTAGTCATTACTTGGTTTTGGACTAGCATATTAGTCTATAACTAAAGAGGTATGTTTATTATTTCCTGATGAGGTGGAAAATTTGTTGCCCCTAATTGAGTTGGTGATGTATTCATCCTTTGTTGCATTGATACACTAGACTATGTCTACTGTTGTGGAATACCACTCATTACTTGTTGAGGGGGAGTAAGATTCATCACATTCTATCATTGAGACATAACATTAGCCATTATTGGATTATCTAATCTTATAGGTTGTACAATTAAGAAAGTAGTTAGTTGAGGTTGGGGTACATAAACTCCTATTCCTTGATATGATAATCTACTCATAGGATTAGCTATAGGCACATGTTGTTGGCTAGTTTTTTGTGTATTAATACAACTTTGATCAAGATTAGATGTTATTTTCACATCATCTACTACATTTGGCTCACTATTCACTGTAGAATATAAAAACACTTCTTCAATAACTGACATATGTATCAAGTTATCTATCAAATTAGTTTGCACAAATGGGTTGAAACTCAGATTTTCTTGCCCGATTAATTCCATCAACACTCCTATTAAAGGTACTAGGTCAATGAGGGGCTTACTCACCATGTTCATCTAATTGAAATTGAGTGCTAAATTTAGGTAGGTTTGGTATGCTATTTGCATTTGGTTAAAGTGATCTTCCATGATGTTTTTTCCTTGATTATATATATTGGGGTCTTGGTACATTATTTGGACTAGGATTGCTAGAAGAAGCCTATTGATCGTAAATGATATTGTGGGGAACTCTTACTAGACTTGGTAAACTTTCATGGGGGAAGTATACTGGAAACTTATCCCCTACCTCTATGGCCCTTACCAAAATATCATCTTTGTTCTCTAAAAATTGTCACTCAAACAAAAATGTATCATATGTGGAAGCTGAATTGGTAGAGTATGACTGTTGAAGAATTGGCTCGTCCACCATGGGTATTGTAGCTAAGTATTGCATAGTTTGTTCTTGGTCCTATTTTGTGTTAAGGTGGTGTGTTAATTAAATAGTTATCCAATGGATCTTGGCTTTGTATCCCTAATTGAGTGTTATAAGAGGGATAATAATCCATCTTATAAGCAATGTTATCCACATAGGAGTCTTGCACCATTTTTTCTTGTGCAACTATATTACTAATTCCTAGATTGTACATGATTCGACTATGAGTGTAGGAATACATGTTGGGATCCATAGTCAATGCTTGGTGATAAAAGGTCAAAGAGTTTGACTTAACTCTAAAAAGGATAGAATCTAAAACCAATGATGCCTTTAACTTGGTCTAGATTTGTCAAAATTATCAAAAGGTTTATGCAAATATTCATGAAGAAACAAGATAGCATAAAGTATCTAATGTTTCACTGTTCACACAAATGTAAGCAAGTAAATAGACTTAAAAATTGAAATGCCAAACTCTAAGGTCAAAGTGTTTCAAATCAGTCTAATCTAGGAAATTAAAAGTTGCTAGGTCTTTTGGCCAAATGTGGCATCAAAAGATAGGCTCAACCAAGGCATGTGCTAGGACTCTTGGCCAAACAACATCAAAATCTAGACTTCAAAAATAGATGAAAATTTTAATCTATTGGATTTGAAACACTTCTAACAAACACTAGGAATTCTATTCTTGGACATGAACTTGATCAATTAGGTATAAGGTATGAAACAAAAGGCACTTTAGAAATAACTTATTTTTTCATAAATAATGGTATAAACTTGGTTCTTTTGAAAAATAAGCTAGACAAAGGTGAACAATATAACTGTGCTTTAGATAAAGGATCAAAAGTACACTTAGATTAGTCTGAATATGTAGGAACAAATTTGTAATTCTATGTAAGAAGGTCTATGAAACAAAGTTTTGAAATGATTTGGGAAGTGTAATGATGCTATACTACCCAAAAGGTGTGGCAAAAATGTTTGTTTCAAAATACTCTCTAAGGCAAAGACATTTTTCCACAATTTTGAGAGCATAACACTGCCCTTATTAACTCAAAATGTTGTGGTATATAGACTTAAAGTGCAAGTGTTCAACACAAAATAGCTTAAGTCTATCAAGTGGTGATAATTATTATGAGTCTAAAACAACCTTCAACTTAAATTGGAAATTAAACCTAAGTTATCTCAAGTTTACTACAAATGGTGAACCCACTTAACACATCAACCTTATGAGCTTGTAAAGGTGTAATTTTAAATTTAAATCATAAGTGAAGGACTTAAACAACTTTTGTAAAGGTCTAAACTCAATAGGGCAACATAAATGTGCCAAAGTGGATGATATGACTCAAGCTTTTGATAAACTTTGAACAAGGTAAATTGATGATCTTCAAGCAGACAACATAACACCTCTTTATTCAAATAAAAATGAGGACCATGTGTTTGGTTTGGGATTGTTTGTTTACACCAAGTTTTTAATCCAAACAAGACTTCAATCTAGGACAAGACTAACTAATTAATCACCCTTAGATCTTAAACTGACAAGGTTGCTTGGTACTATTGGAATCCATCAATATACATCATTTGAGAGGATTTTAAGTGTTCATCCAAAAGTAAATGAACATTATATAGTAGGGTTTTTACACCCCTCTTTCTCTCAAATAATAGTAATATGACATGGTCTTTGAGGTGCAATTTACACCAACAATACTTCTGTGATAAGTGGGGATTTGTCTAAATTTTAATAAGTTTTCAAACAATCTAGGGGAATCAATTGCACAATGACTTTCAAACCAAATAATGCAAAAGATAAGCATGGATTTTTGGTTTATATCATTTGGCTTGTTGCAAAAATGTCTAGTCCTTTTTGCAACCACTACATCTTGCTATTCACTCAGTGTAGTGCGATGTCTAAAGTGCTACTATGTCCTGTGTGCAACTCTAAAAGTGTCAAATAAAGTCAATGCTGAGAGATGAAACCCCAGGTCAAAGCTTACTTAAATAACTTGTGGGAGGTGATGAATTCCCCCTCGTAAGCCAAGATGCATAAATAAATAAATCATTTAGGTAGGAAGACTTTAGGGTCATTTTCGAGATCACCCAAACTTTGATGAGTTTTCGGGGAGTGCTTTAGATGACTTTCTTTGTAAGCTTTAGAATAGGATACTTGTAATAGGAATGGTGATTTTGATTCTAAGGGTTCCTTATAAGGGACAAATGGAAGAGCATACACCCAACATACCTCTTTTTTCCAAACAAGATTAATCTAATCAACTATTGCAAGCAAAAATTGATAAGTGTGTTCAATTTTAAACCCAAATCAAATGTTTGGTGGTGTTTATTTGACCCCTTGGTCTTAGTTTAAAACTTTGAAAAACATTCATCAAAACATCTAAAAATTCCTTGTTAAGCACCAAAACAAAGTTCCTAATCCAAATTTAAGCATGCAAAAGTTATTTAAACATGTTTTGAGCAAAAATCCCACTTGGTCCTATAATAAAATTGTTAGCATGTCCTTTAGCTTTGAAGCCCTTTTGAATTTGAAATAACAAAATTTACAAAAGCAGGTCTCGGGTCTGTGTTTTTGTAAAAACATAATGACCAATGTTGATCAATACCACCGATGTTGGTTATGGGAAACCAAGATCTGACTGATGTTGGATTTGTTGATCGATGTCAGTTAAGCCAAGTAATTAATGTCGATATTTTTGTTGATGTTGGTTACTGTGTACGAACCATGGCAACTAAAAATAGGAAAATAAAATTATAAAATCAATTTTCAAGAGTTTTAGAAGCTCAAATAAGTTTTTTAAGGTTGAAAAAGGGTTTCCTTCATGTGTAGGATGCATCTAGTCCCATCGAGTGTGCCATTATGTGATCTAGGAATTTGACTCAAGAGAGGATGGTTAGTATGGTGTTAGTCACAAAATGAAATAAATCCACTAATATCATAACATCTCTAGGCCTAGACACTAGGGAGAGCTTAGTTAATGAAAGCAAATGACAAACACAACTGAAAATCAAGGAATGAAAACACAACAATTATTTCACCTTCTTTGGATGCTCTAAATGCCTTTGTAGTAGTGTCTTGCTTGGCTTTTACTTCAAGAGGTCTTCTTCAATGGAGTGTGGCCACCTTCATCTCCCGTTGGCACCTTTAGCTTGTGGCTTGGCTTGTCTTGGAATTGATTTGGCATTATAACACTAGTTGCTTGAAGCTTTTTGGAACCAATCCTGCATTATAACTTTGCACAAATTTAGCTTAGAAATGATTTTGTGAGGCCTCCTATTTATAGATTTTTGGATTTGATCAGAATCAACCTCAACCATCCATATCAAGATTGAGATGTGTGGTTGAGAATTAATTCAATTTTGTAATTTAAATTTGTAATTATCCTCATCATGGAATTGGAATAAGGGTTAATTAAGAGGCATGGAGGGCATCATGGAAGGCATTGATGAGGCATGAAGGGCATGAATCCTAATATTTATGGCATTTATGGCCTAGGGATGTCTTCCCAATAAATGAGGTCACTTGATAATGCAGATATTTCATATTCATTTCCAAAAATAAGTATTTAATAAGTTTCCATGGAATTTTTGATTAGGCCTTGATTTGGGTTAATTAGCCATTTGGCATGATTAAGCACATTATGCACAAATTACCCAAATTGATCAAAATGCCTTATTATTGGTCCTAAATTTGAATAGATTTGAATTGGAAGTCCATCTTAGATGCATTGGATGTGTATTCCTATTTATAATGTTGTCAACAACAAATAACAAAGGCATGATTCTTGTACAAAATATTTGATAGGAAAGAGCAGTCCAGAGCATGCAGGTGTAAATTTGGCATTTTGACTCGAAATAGACTGATCAAAGTTAGCTGGCCCATAAATTGCATTTACCCCATTTAGGGATACCTTGGCCAAAATTGGCACTTGAATATGTCAGTTTCATATCATTTAATGTGTTTTAGTGTTTTAGACTATATTGTGCATTTTGGGTAGAAATTAGCCAAAACCCTGATTAGAGGTTATCGATGGTTAGTTTTAGGTGTCTACAAGTATCATCTCATGCCCTCTCATAGCTTGAAAACATATGCATCATTGATATTCCTTGAAATTATCTTGATCTTTAACTATGCTAAACATCTATTAGTTTGACCTCATATCATACTTCCTAAAAACTTTGACGAAATACATACCATCGATCTCTTCAGATTAGCCTTGTCTTTACCTTTGCTCACTATTAAACATGAAACAAGTCATCTCACTTCTTGCTAACAATTTTGAATAAATCAACTCTTTAAATATCCTTAGATTAGCTAGGTCTTTATCTTGTAATGCTCATCGTTAGATCCTGATCAGGATTCCCATAATTACAACACTTGGTACCCTCACATTCATTCTGAATACTTTGTTGTCAATCCATATGCTTGTGCCAATTGGAAATCCCAAATTATTTTTCAAATATTTGAATTATAGCACACCATTTATATTCATAAGTATAAACTACTACTCATCATTTATCTTCTGTTTGATTAGCAAGATTATAACACTTGTCACCAACACATACAACCTTTGACATGTTGACTTCATATGCACCACTGATATCAATGTATGATTAAGAAATAAATGATGGATCTTATATAACAATGACCTTATAATTTAAAATTATTATATTTGATGGTATCTAGCCCATCACAGTCTTCTATATCAACTTTTAAGCCTTATAACTTGAGCTAGAAATCACTGCAAGACTCCAAATTTTTAGGGTATATTTTTGGCACTCTAGACAACATCTCCATGAAAAACATTGAACTAGTTTTATTTTTTAATACTTGTATTAAATTCACAATTTTTTTTGTTCATTTATATCTGCATGATGTGCAATGATGGTCTAGCTAAGTATAGAAACTTAGTGAACTTCTGTCTGAAAGGCCAACTTTGCACCCATATATCTTTAGCTACACTCAACCTCATGACTTAAAATTTGAACCATATGATATCCTATAATAGGGGAATACATACATCTATCAAGATAATCCTAGAACCTTCATGCATGTGAAATATTATGCCATCAAATTTCTTACTCAGATTTTTCTACCATAGAACCAAGTATGCTTGGATGAACATAATAAAGAACTGGATGAACACCATTCATTTCCATAAGAATTTTAAGCACTGTTGACACCCCATAAGACCTTTAAAACATGATATCATCATCCATAAGATTAATAAACTTCTTATCCAAGCATATACTAAATATCTATGCTTACATACTAGGCTACCAAGCTTATGCCAACACATTGTTCACATGCTTGTCATTTATTCTTGACCTGAAACCACATCAACATGTTAGATACAATATGATAAGCCTCAAAAAATAATTACATTATCTCATATTCATCCAAATCCTACCTTACACAAATTTAGGCTCAAACTCATCATTATCATGACATCACCACTTTGTCATTACCTTTGACATCAACACACACATTACATCAATATTTGACATCAATGACAACACTTGCCAACATCCATGTGCACCACTATGGTTTTAAAAACCCTATATTTTAAAAATACTTTCATTATTAAATGTGATGCATTATGATATGGAATAGATCAATACTCATGCAATAATGGAGACCCATTGAATCTAAGAGTTTTTAACTCAAGAGTAAAAACTTGTTCAAAATAATCTATGAGAAATACATGATGGTTATTATTCATGCAATCAAATAGTTTAAAAATTATATAATGGATAAACACTTTAAGGCAAATATTTATTGTGATAGTCTAAAATATTTCTTGGAATAAAAATTTTCATCATAAGAAAAAAAAATGGGTGACAAGATGTTGATAAATTACTTTGAAATCATATACATGAAATGAAAAGATAATTTAGTAGTAGATTCTCTATCTAGGAGGGATGAATTCATATAGGAATTGTTATTTTAAATATCATTTTGGTAGGAAAACTAGGTGAACAAAGTTTGGGCAAAATGGGAGAATGATGGGATACACATGTTTTAATCAAAAAACTCTATCAAGATTATAGTGACTTTTAAAATTTGAGTGGAAAGATAATACATTATGGTATAAAGGTAGGTTCTACATATAATAATTTTACCCTTGATCAAAAGATCCTCATAGGTATTCATGCATTCTAATAGGAGGAATTCATGATTTAAAAAAATTATCATAGAATCAAATAGGATATATTTTTGGAAGGAATCAAATGGGATATTTATAAATTTATTGTTGAATGCATGATGTGTCAACAAAACAAGTGTGATACAATTAATAACTTGGGTCTTTTTCAACCCTTGTCATTTCTTATCCAAATGTGGGAGGAGGTATCCATATATTTCATAATAAAGTTTCGAAGGTCATAAGTTAAAAATGTTATCATGGTAATAGTGGAAAAGCTCACAAAATATGCACACTTTTGTGTTTTGTCTTTACTATTTATAGTTAGTATAATAGTTATAGATTTTATACATATAGTTTAGAATATACATGGTACTCCCAAGATCATAGCAACTAATCGTGATCCTATCTTCACAAGTAATTTATAGATGGAATTATTCTAATGTTTAGGGACTTAGTTTATATCTCATTCTATCATCCTCAGTTTTATGGGAAAAAAAAGGTGGATAACAAATGATTAGAGGGTTATCTTTGTTTTTTTGTATTTAGATAAACAATAAAGGTGGGTTCATTGGTTCCCACTAGTAGAATGGTTGTATATCACTTTAATACCTCTTCTAAAATGTCTCCATTTGTGGTAATGTATGAGTACCAACCTCCATCCATCTCCTCTTACACAATTGTAAAGCTAATTATTGAAGCTATCGAAGAACAAATTGAAAACTAATAGGTCCTTGCTAGTCTATGAGAGAGTTTAGTGGTGGCACAAAATCTTATGAAGAGATAAGTAGATCAACATCATACCAAGAGGCATTTTATAGCAGGTGACTAGATATTTTTATGCCTAAAACCATATAATCAAATGTCCATAATGCAATAGAAAAAATTTATTTTTTTTCTCATAAGTATTATGGTCCTTATCAGATCCTACCAAAAATTGGTAATGTTTTTTACAAGTTAGAACTACCGTAGTTGAATCACATATATCCAATGTTTCATGTTTTTGTATTGAATAAGAGTATTTGAAAAAGTTTTTTTATATAAGGTACCATAATTGGAAAAATAATTATATATATATAGGATATCATTTATACATACACATAAATGCTATACAAAATATAGATTAAGGAGGATTTGATCAAGTGGAAGAATCTTACCAACAAGGATGCAATGTGGAAGTGTAGATAGCTAAATCTAGTTTTAGGTACTTTATAGTTTTAATTATTGACATATATTAAACCACTTAACTTATGCCTAAATATATGATTCTTATTCACCAATCCTATAAACATTTATTTATATGTAGGCCCGACCCCTTAGTTTGAATTTAATACTACAAATTTTCTAAGTCAATACTCAAACCTCTCTATATCACACTCAGACTAATTTCCATCTCATAAAAATTATCCGTCATTCTCTAGGATTTTTATATGCTAGGAGGACATACCCATCTAAATTTTTTGTCCCTATGCCAAATAATGACTAGTTTCCAAATTTGAAATATTATTTTGAATCTTCTTGCACATTTTGTAGCATTAGCTAAAGGGAAATTTCAAATGGTTTAACTATAAATACAAATCAAATTTATTTCATTATTCCTAATTTGTCATTGTATATTGATTATTTACACACTATTTAATATTGAGAAAATATTTCTTATTCCTCCTTAAAAAATATCATTCGCAATGAACAATCATAAGCCAACTCTAAACCATCTCAAAACAAGTCAAGAGTTATTTTTTTTGTAAGATGTTAAAAAGGAGGTTTTAAAAATTCCCCAAATATTAAAAATTAAAATGGAATTAAAAATATAATATCACCTACGTAAATCCAAAATAAATAGGACATAACCAAAAGCATGTAGACAATAGATAAAAAACTAGAAGCAAGTAAATAACAATAGTTAAACAACAATGAGGAGGGTAGAAAACAATTAATAATATCTAAAGTCACTAAGAGCCTTTACACACCCTATTCTTTATTCATAAAATTGAGTTAGTCTAATGTAGATTCAAAATCCACCTCCTTTGCATATGTTTCCTTCCTTTTATCTTCCATTTTTAATCTCTTGTAAATTCTAGTGCCTATATCCTTTTCATTTTTATAATTGAGGATACCCCTCATAAATGTGAAGCTTTATACATAATTTTCAATAGTCTTCCTACTGATTTGAACCAACTTGTTAATTACTATTTGAAGTTTCTTCTTTTCACATTCAATTTGAATCATACTCTCTTCCATTTAGTCCACTTTAATTCTTAATTTATTCTTAGTTCATATTAAATACCCTTTTTACTTGTTCTAGTTCAGGTTCTCATGATTAATTTATCCAAAAACATGAATCATAAGTTAATTAATCTTATTTTTCAAATTATTTATTTTATATTAGAAAAAAATTAAAATATTCCTTGTGAAGTATAATTTATATTTACAAAGGGTCATCTAGTGTTATGAATATATAATGTAGAGTAATATTAATGAAATAAATACAAAAATAAAATGCAGAAAAAAAAAATACAAGAGAGACATAGATTTAATGTGGTTCACCCAATATGGGCTATGTCCATACAAAAATAAACAATTATTCTCTAGTTTAGTCCAATAAATGAAGGGATAAACATACAATACATCCACTTCAATCTCCTCTTCACTCACACACAATGTGCCACCATGATTACAATGCCTTCATATCAAAGGAGGGTTACATATTAGGACAAAAATGCACCAACATAATTTCTACCATTATATCTGTGACTTAATAGTGATTAGTCTAGATTTTATACAAAATTAAAATATTTTATAATTCATAAAACCCCATGGAGACCATAGTGGGGGTGGGCAGGGAAGGAGGGCTTTCCCCCCACACCTCCCTATCGAGAACTGGGCATTCCAATAAGATCAAGCTCCACCATCCAACATATAGGATTGAAATGATCTCTAGTGGTTCCATTTTACCTTTTTTATTAGAAGAGGTGGGAGAATGATCAGGTTCTTTAGAATATAAAATATTTTTGAATGAATTTACATGCATCACATCATGAATAGGATTTATTAGAAGAGGGAACACTAGTATCCATACAAATAGGATCCACCAAGTTATCAACTAGAGAAACATAATTGGGAATAATAAATGGGGATTGGGGAGTTATTTTGGAATTTTTTTTCTGGAGACAAAAATAGGACAAGCATATATAGGAGTAATCAAAATAGAAACAAATTTATGAATCTTCACCAAAGGATTTCCATCATTAGTAAAAACATGTTGTTAATAATATTTTCAAGGGATAAGATAAATAAGTTTAACATGGGGTTAAAGATAAGGGACAAAGGATAAGGATATAACATGGTACTACATGATTTAAATGACTAATTGATGGAGGGGAAGTGTTACTTTACTAAATTTCACCTCCATAATAAAATTATCCAAAGATAATAGAATATACAAAGTAAAAATTATAATACTTTTATGCCTAAAGTGATTTAAGAAAGAAAAATGGTGAGAAAGGAAAACCTTGTATCTATCCTCTAAATTCACATATCTCTTAACTTGATATGCGACATCATTCAAGGGTTTGGGTATGGAATCCTTGAGGTAGCCAGCTTGGTAATAAATCAATTTCTCATTGCTGACTAAAAATTCTGAGATATCCTCCTTCCTTTCCCATTTTTGTTTGTATAATTCCCTTCCTTACATAAAACTAGTAATTTGTGTTATACTCTCTTTTAACACATGAAATGATAGAACTATAATTTATACCTTCTTGTAATTCTAAGATTCATCAAATTTGAAGGATATATGCAGGTCAACACTCATGATCTGATCAATAAAGGTAGTCATCCCACCCTATTCTAGGATCCTCTAAATTAAAATTTTATTTATTGTATTTTTTAGTGATGGGATCCACTTGTCACCCATTTACACCAATTACAAGTGGGATAGGAAAGATTAATGTCCTATTTATAGTATTCTTTCCAAGGTAAATCCTAAAATTGGAAGGCTTGACAAAGAGCTGCATAATTATATTAACTATTTCATAAGGATTATAAGTACTCTCACAAGGAGCAATAAATGACATCCATGTGAAAAGGGTTAATTTATAATTATAACTCTATAATATTGTGTATTTGACATGCCTAAGGATGATGTCAAGGACATTTATTGTCAAAATCAAATCTAAGCTACTTGAATCATAATGAGGGCCAATTATAATCATATTCAGGGAATTAATAAATTGGAGAATGAAATAAATTTATCCTAAATACTTTGTTAACATGATTTTTAGATTATCCATAACATGATTATTGATGTTGGGAGTCAATATACAATGACCCATTATTTTAAACATTTTCATATATTAGAGAAGTATACCTAGATTGGTCTTCCTACAATATCAATAATTCCACATCGGGAAGCTCCTAAAAAGTCAAGACTTATTATTTTCAAGTATCAAATCCACATATCTAGTTATATACATGTAGTCAAGGAATGGAGTTTTTCAAAATCTTTAGGTGGGAGAACTATGTGTGGCTTGTTTCACTCCTTGGATTATTTAGATACATAAGTAGTGTTAAATAAGCAAGGGGATGACTGGGGTTAACTCATCTCATTACACTAACCCTCTATTTTTGAAGATTTCTATTTCTTATAAAGACCCCTAGGGTTTCCAAATAAATGAGAAGGAAAACATTGACTTTTGAATTATAGAAATAAAATTTTAATATCTCAACCCTCTCAATAGAAACATGCATAAAAGGTGGATCTATGATAGTTTATTCATAATTATTGTATACAATTCTATAATTAATAGACATGATCAAATTACACTATTGTCTAAGGAGAGTGGTCCTATCCATGAATATTATTAGATTCTACATTTGATCCTGAATAGTTATACTTATACCTTAATCTACTTTTCACTATCAAAAATCAATCATAATCAACATGGACAAGTTTGCAGTTAATGAACATAACCAAACCACATTATTGTCTAGGTAGCATGATCTTATCTAGGAATATTCTCAAATTATGCTTTTAATCTTGAAAACTCATAGTCCTATATTTTACTAATTTTTGTTGTCATATGTTAGAAACAATCAATAAAAAATCTAGTTCTAAGTTAAGTATATTTCTTCCTAGTGTTTTTAAAAAATAACATATTTGTATATTTTATAAGTTGCAATCAAAATTATTGATAACTATATATTTTTAGCATTCTGATATTTCAAAGTGTTAAATACCTTTTTTAAAACTTTCAATTGTTAAATAAAAAATAGTGTAAAATGGGGAGGATGAAACATTCCCATTACAATATCCATTTTGTCAATGTTGTGGGAAACATTTTTTATTAAGAGGGGTATGATACACCCTTAACCTGTATAATGTTTAGGGATGTGTGTGGTTGACTTGTGACCTACATGAAAGTTTATCTTATCTTATCACATTTCTCTATGTTATCATTTTCTGGTAAGGTAGGTATATGGAGTAACCATAGCCTAAATAGGGTATACATAGGATATAATAGTTAGTTACCATCATGTTATGAATTTTATTCTCATTTGCATGATTATGTAGGATACCCCCTTGAATGGATCAATTATATCTGTCAAATATTTTACTCTACTTTTAATTATTATTTTGGATCTATTTACTTTGATCTTATTATTATAATATATTTAAGTTGATATGGTCATTTAAAATTACTAATCTGAATTGATTTTATCTATATAATTAATATCATTAAATTTATCAAGAAGTGTTGAATTAGTTGACTAATTGATCAAGTAACCAAAAAAATTGTATTGATTTTGCCTAGAGTTTCATTTATATTATTTCAATACTAAGCATTCTTTTATCCTTATCTATTAGAGTCACATTCATTACTTTTGGAACTATTTTTTGGTGTGGTGCATATGAGGTTATCTTCTTACTCACTATTCCATAGTATTTAAAAAAATTATTGACATTATCATTTGTATAAACCTTTATAGTTTTTTCCATTTAGTTTTTACAAGAACCTTAAATTCCTTGAATCTAAAGACAACATTTAATTTATTATGTGGGAAATATATCTAGGTTTTTTTCAAGAAATCATCTATAAAATAAACATAATACATATATTTTCCTTGTGATGGAACCTTCACATGTCAATACACACCACTACTGGGAAACCTTACTTGACTATACTCACCATATACACAATGTTCATAAAAATAAAAATGTAAAAGACAATCATAAATTCATTTAATCATACATTTAGTTTTTAACAATAAAATTACCTTCTCTTCAATATTTTCCATCTCTAATGTTAAGTTAATTTATTTTATACAAGCATGGTATGGGTTCAAACTTATTATTTTTTAACATTAAGAGAAATAAATATATGGCATCCATCACTTAAAATTCTTACCTCAAACTTGAACACAATTTCATTATGGACTAATTTTTCCAATACCACTTATCTAAACCATCTTGTAGTTATCCTTGTAAAATTTTCCATATGAAATGAAGCATCTAAATCAATAAACCATGCATCATGGCATGCATGTATACTTAAAGTTACTATGTATAGATCCCCTGAGTCCTTACCATATGCCATTAGTTTTATAGAGGGGGAATAATTTGTTGACTTGTCATTTTAATCCTCTTTAACTCTACAATGCTTCTTAAAATGCCAAATTTTATTTTATTTACAATAATTCCTCTGAGTCCTTCTATATATTTAGTTTTAACATTTGAAGTTGATTTTTTTTCGTAGCATTATTTTATTTATTTTTTGAGGAAGATCTCTAAAAAATAAGGTGTACTTTGTTTGATAATCCATCTTGATATTTAACCTAATTTTGTCTAATAATGGGGTTGAAACTACATCCTCAAAATTTAATATAAACAAAATCATACTAATGGTCATAACAATATTCTTCCATGAATAGGTTAAAAACATAAAAAAGTAATACAAAAGTATTAAAAACATTTAGATTATATTTCATAAAGTATTCATCATTCACATTTACATACTACAACTTATTTTGAATTTTTTTTTTGTTTATTGGATATTTTATTTGATACAAAGTCACTAACCTGCCATAAAGATCCTTATCGATATATTTTTGAAACATTAGAAAAAAAAATCTAAATGACACTATTTGATTGAAATATTTGCCTTTCAATCCATCTTTTCCCAATCTTTTGCATTTATACCCACGAGTTGTTTTCCTAACACAAAACCCACTTATCCTTATATAAAATCAGATCTTATATATTGAGGTTCCATAACTAAAAGTGTGTTCCATTATTTTTTTGATCTATATCCTTAAGCTTCCCATTATTTAATTTACACAAAAATTCTCATGGGAAGAGTTCCCAGTAAAGAAATAATTTTTTAAAAGCACAATATGTCTTAGCTTTTCAAAAAAAACTAAACCGTCCTCTAACACCGAATAAATAAATATAGACTAATAACCTTATGCAAGAAAAGTGATTATTAAATCTTAATACATAAAAAAAATGGAAAAAGGAACACACACACGATACAAAAGAGTATCATTTAGGAAAATACCCATCAAAACAAATTTATTCCTTATTACATTGACTCAACAATTTACAATTAAATATAATTATTAAAAGTTCTACTTTACTCTAATATATTTACGTGCATTTGTAGGAAAATCTATATAAAATTGTATAAGTGGTGTTAAAATATAATGTGTACTAATTGAGGGATTAGAATATATGGGTCATAAAAAATGGGATAGAACCACCATGTATACCTAAAACTATTTATAGATTCCTTAAAATGATTTTTTGAGGGGCACCCACTCTCAAAACCCCATGTGGTTTATCATTAGCCACCCATTCCCCCCATCCAAGGTGATGCCTTAGATCCCAATTATATGTGTTGGTATATAAAAAATATCTAACACCCCTCAATGATAGATAATATTAAATAAAACACACCAAATTAATTAAATGATGATTTATTCAAGAAATATAATGTATACTTTATCTCTCTATCATGAAGTTTGATACTCTCGTAGATACTAAAAATTGGTCTTCAGTATTGATAATAAAAATCTTGACACACATTTATAATGAATGAATTAAACACTAAAACAAGGTCCTATAACAAAATCATCTCACATTTTCATGTTTTCTTGAGTCAACCCTTCAATTATACTATTATATACCTATAGGAATCTCATTGTCTATTTCAATTTTTTAAATATTGTTACATCCTGATTCACCCTAGTGGAAAGAATAATGATTATGTTGGATTATGTCACCATTTTATATTATGGACTATTATGTTATTATTGGTGTGATTAGTTAGATGATTATGTATATAATTTTAATATTATTTTCAACATTTTAATGGTTATGGAATTATATGTTGACGTGACTAAATTTGCATTATGTTATAATATAAATGAAATATTTCATTTAATGCATTAATTTATGTTTGATATTATTAAGTATTTTATAATAATAACATACTAACTAACCTCCTTATCTAACTAAGGTGGATTTAGAATATAATTTCTATTACCTCACAACATAACCCTAAGGGAGGGCATCATAGGGGAAAGGGAAACAAATTTTGGTAGCTAGGGGTAGAAAGAGTAAATCTATAATAGTCACACACATAATTTCTTATGTGATATTTAGATTATATGTTATATTATATCTTGATGTGTGATATATATCATGTTATTGAGATGATTATGTTGTTTTATTCTATTTTAGATGAATCATAAATTATGATTTTGTTTCATAATTATGTTCTTACTTCTTAACAAGATTTTCATATGAATAGGTAAAAACCATAACAAAGTAATAAAAAGTTTTAAAAGCATTCGAATGATATTTCAAAGAGTTTTCATCATTCATATTTATATAATACAACTTATTTTTAATATTTTTTTCATTGGATACTTTGTTTGATATAGAGCCTCTTGTAAACAAAGATTTGACATAGAGGCGAGGTTAGTCTTGTGTTAGTCTCGTAAAACAAATGAAATAAACACACTAAAATACTAACACCTCTATCCTAGAAACTAAGGATAGCTTGAGTAACAAAACTAAATGAAAGCACAATAAAAACATAAAATAAATAAGTCTTTTAACTTCCTTGGAGATGCAAATGCCTTGTTGAATGGATTGCTCAGCTTGTGCATCAAGAAGTCTTTGCCAATGGATGTTTCTTGGCTCCTTATTTCCTTGAAACCTTGGTTTTGATTGATTGGATTAATAAATTGGCATGGTAACCTTACATAACTTGTCTCTCTCCAAATTATCATTATAAATTTGTCTTATGAGAGCGTAGAAATGAATAGGCATGAACTTGTATTTATAGCCTTTATAATTAACTCTCACCTAAGGTGAGTTAAAGTTGATTTTAGGCTTGGAATGGGTTCAAACTAAATATAGGTGAGTTAAAAATAACTCCAATTGAGTTAATAGTTGTCATGTAATTATTATTTACAATTACTAGGCATGGCTCTCAAATTAGATATTTTAAGATATTTTCAAAGATCTTGACAACTCATAAAGCTAATGACGAAAGACTTTAATATTTTTATTTTTGGAATTTCCATTTTAAGACATTCATTAATTTTAAATAGATAATTAAACTAGGCCTTTAATCTTGTTTAATTTGTTGATTGATTTTGATTAGCCTTTTAGATCTTTCAATATTTGATAATTAATCAAGTGCCCCACTTAATGGGTCCATAGACCAAATTGACAGTTGTGATGCTACAAGGTGATTAGAGATGAATCCATGAGAGGTTATTGTTGTATATGATCAAATACCCTAATTAAGGATGTATCAACATGATTTTGAGCTTTTATGAATGATGCAAACACAAATTTGGGATGTTTAGTGATTCATAGGCTTAATTTGTAATGGTTGGTAAGAATTAGTTTGATGTCTGATCAGGAGCTAGTTATGGCCAATTTTAGGTGTCTATAGTTTGCCCCTGTTTGGGAAGGAATTTAAATCTACAGGAACATTGATGTTTTCTCAAATAATGAAATAGGTTATTAAGAACAAAATAAGATAGTAATTGAAGAAGAAGCTCCAAAAAATGTTTTGGAAGCCTATAATGATACCCTTTAAAGGAGTGGCTGACTCATATGATTGATGAACAATCCATCGATAAGAAATAAGAAAAAGAATAAAATTAATCCATGGGTGAGATTAATATAATCAAGATAATACTTGAATGCATTAATTTAAAAAGTATTGATTTTCCCAAAGATGGTTATAATCAGTAACAAAGGTTGAGACACTAATTTTCCCAAATGTGGTTATAATTAGTAGCACAAACACATGCTATAGTAAGGTAGATGAGTCAAAATAATGATTTAACCATAGGTGGTTATAATCATTAAGATGGCCTGGATTAAATAATGATTTTTTTTATTATGATCTAGTAGGGAAAATTAGCAAGCATAACTGAAGTATATAAATTTTCATACATATTAAAAATGAGTGGGCACAAATGGAGATGCATTGGTCTAATCACTGAATAAGCCACAAAAAACTAGGCACATGAATATGTACAAAGTGATGAAAGATATGATCATAAGAATAAAGGTGGTTGAGCTAACCCAAGATACATCATGTATCTAAGCATTACCTATATATTTTAAATATACCTTAGGCCAATGTAGTTTACCCAAACATGGGAGAAAATGGAATGAGGAATAAAATAGAAGAATAAGAAATGATCAATGTGAATAATTTAGTTAAACCTACCAATGTGGATATAATCATCCTTATTATCATTAAGACAAGTATAATGGTCAATGGGTTTTGTTGATCAAGGAGGGTGAAAGGATTTACCAAGGTTACCAATGAGAATTTTATGTGTATCCATTGCTTTTAATATTTCTTGAGCTGATTTTTATTGTAACACATGATGATATGTACCATGATATAAAAAACCATGATGATGTAGCCAAAGTATGCATAAGGACTGACTCTTGATCTAATAAATAATTGAAAATAATGCACCATTGATAAAGACCATGATGAAAATGTTGATGTATGAATATGGATGGACTCAAGAATAATGTGCAAGGAATAACCCAATGAATGCATATAGACTGAGTCAAGGCACAACAACAAAAGCAAACAAATAGGAAAACAAACAGATAAACAACTAAGCAAACAAACACATATAAAGCTTTAAATTAAAAATAACATAAAGTATTCTATAATCAACCAAGTCAAAATCTATGTGTGAAGGCTTAATGGAATGATAAACATGTGGTTCCCCTAAGTAAGGATATATGCAAAAGGAAGGTCACACCCCCAATGGTAGTGGAATGGAATAGAAATAGTAATGGATTTTCCCAAGTAAGGTGGATCATTGATGACTAACTAGGTTTAAATAGGATAAATGTTTTGGGATTTTGAGGTTTAATATCTCTCTAGGACATGATAAGATAATTTTATATGTTTTAGGATTTTGAAATGTTTCCAAATGTTTTTGAAAATTTCAAGGTATCTCAACTTGATTAAGAATTATGAAACATAGAATGGTCCAACTCATAAAATGGTGAGAGTGTGACTTAGGTTGCTTATAAAATGGTGAGAGCATTGTCTTAGGTGGTGAATAAGGATAAACTCAGCATGAATCAAGCATGGTCTACATAATCCCATTAGGACCTCTAGTTATGATAGTTCTTCCTACATAAAAGGTCATGGGATCTGACTAAGTAACAATGAATTCATAAATTTAGGCAAATGGTAAGGTAAATGTAATAGTAATGGAAAGGTGATGTGATAATGCATGGTAAAAGTGTTGTTCCTAATTTAACCATAGGCAATTATAATTAGGAAACAACATAGATTAGTGATACTAATTTTTCCATAGGTGGTTATACTTAGTAACACAAGGTGGACTACTAATTTTCCCAAAGGTAGTTATGATTAGTGGCACCAGTTAATCATAAATGAAATATGTAATTTTTGGATCCACTATCATAATACTTTCATATAATGCCATTTAAACACAAAATTATAAAACTACTAAAACTAGATTAAAATCCCCGCATGGAAGATGCCAGAAGAACTAACAAAACCAAGGTTAGAAAGGGTAGGTAGGAAGTGTTAAAAACACTTTCATTAGTACTAAAGGTATGGTAAAATGGTATAGGGTATGATATAAATAAGATGATAGGAGGATAATTGGTTATAATAGTAATAAGGTTTCCCCAAAGTGATAAGGTAAATGGTAGGGTATGAAATAATGATAATATGAATGGCAAATGGAAAAGGTAAGGTAAATAGTCTTTCCTAGGTAAATGTTTCTGTTGTTCTTGCTAATGTGGAGATGTATCTCTTGATTAACATACGATACAATTGGAATAATAAATTATGGAAATATCTAGCCCACACCTCTTATGAATAATTACTCTATCAAGAAGCTGATGCAAGTTTGGAATCTAATAATGTTGTTGTGATCTTCATTGGTCATTGATTTTATTTCCTTGAAACATTGATAAATTTTGTAGAAAATTTCACTAGGTTAGTTTTTGTGCTTGGTCATGTGCTTAGCTATCAAACCAAGTCAGTTCTAGAATTGATGTGGCTAGGTGTGAACATACTAGAGTCTAAAACACAATATTTAACACACTATTATGCTGGCATAAATTTTACACAAGGTGAAAGACTTGTGTACTCACCTGAAGCACAATAATGAAGGGACCAAGCCTAAATCGGGCTAGTTGGGACATGGCACAACTTGGGTTCTAATGGGGTTTAAACATTGGTAAGAGGTGTTGAAGTGGCCTTATGGTGATAGGTTATTCAAGGGAATTTTAATAGGTGAGATCCTTTTTAATGGCACAAAACCTAAGATGTGAATCCATCATTAGCAAGGCTAGGCTCTTAATGGCACAAGATGTGGGAATAACTAGTATAAGGTCATTCAGTTGCTTAGGAAAGTAATGGGGATGGATTGGATTCAAGTTCTCACCCTCAAGATAGAGCTTTAGGCATGGGTCTTATGGCCTTGACACAATCATATTCCAACACTTAGTATATTTTGGTAGGTTGAAGTTGCTATATGGCATAAGGATACCATTAACGACTAGGGATAAACCTCCACATCATAATACATTCAAGTAATAAACTATATTATTGTTATTATAACTAAGAAATAACATGAAAATGCATTATCTATATTACAAGAATCAACACATTAGTTATTCAACAATATTATTTATTAATCTCACAATTTAGCATATAAATTTCAAGATATAAAATATAACATATGCTCTTCCCTATCATTACTCATGCCTAGAGGTTCACAGTAAAGCTTGAGATATAAATATGAATGCCTAATCTATATTATGAAAAATGAAAATACTTAGTTTGGCTCTCAATTTCATCAAAGCTTCACTACCTTAGTCACCTCCATTTGATCTTCAAATGTAAGCCTTCTTTTATAGGCAACTGGTCATGTCCTTGCTAGGTCGAATGGGTGCATGCCAAGTGATGAACTATCATGAGTCTATTGGCTCCACTATGCTTCTTTGGTTGGATGAGTGAACACCATATGTTGAGTTATCATTTGGGGGTTACAATCCCACCTACTCCACTCTTTCAACATTCATGCTTTTCAAGCTGCCATGTACAAGTTATGGTAGGGATGTACTTTGAAAGGTAGTGCCACACAACTAATTGATAGTTGGTATGTGATCTTTATGGACTCCTTTAATTGACACAAAAATTTAAAAAAGGGAGCAATCACTCCAAATATTACCTCACACTGAGATAAGTCTAGTTGGCATGGTTCACATAGTTGATACAAAAGGGGGTCCAACATTACCCCATATAAAATTTTTAGTTTGCCCCAGACTAGTCTTTTAGTGCCTTAGGTGTATAAAAATTGGGTGCACCCTACTCTAAATCTAACTTGAAATTTTCAAATCCCTAAATAGTGCCCCTTATATATTCAATGGTGTTATCTAGTTTGGTGGATGTAGCCTCAAGAGTAATCATGTTCGTGCTTTCCAGTTCCTTTCTAAAGGCTTCAAGCCTCTATTTTGAATGTTTTACCCTACCATCCAAGATCTCCCCCTATTAACTAGCCTTTGTTTGGAAGGTGTAGAAAACCACCTCCAAGTCTTGATCCTAAGTATTTAGTTGGGCACTTAAGGAGTTGACCTTTACCTTTACTTGAACATGCTCAATCTTGCTTACTGTAAAGGAGTGTTAGAATAAATCATACTTTTCCTTCTTTGCATTCTTATGGTGTACATCAATGAATAGTACCTAGTTGTTAAAGTTTAAAAATATAACATCTACTTCCTTGATGCCTTATTCAAGTTTAGCGAAGAGGTCTACCACCACATCCAAAATTTTGTTTAACTTTCCTCTTAAGGCCTCATAGGGGTCTTGTGTTTCTTTGAGCACTGACCTTATCCTAGGGATTATCTACTCCACAAGCATGTAGACTTGGTCAACTTCCTTCATCTCTGAGTTATCCACACCATCTAGGAGGGATGGATCTACTTATTCTATGTGCTCAACTAGCTATTAAATTTTCAGCTTTGTTGCCTTAATCTCTTTCTCAACCTTTTTCACTATCTACTTTTAGCTATATGCACAAACATAATTAATGATGTTCCTACACACTACTACATAAGCCATATTAATCAAGGCATTTAATGAGTGCATGGGGTTCATATAATGAGGATTGAGGAGTTGGTAGTCATGCCCTTCCTCCAGCTTCTTGGCACTCCAAATTGATTTTATCAGAACCTTAAATTTAGGCTTGTCCATGTAGTAATCTAGTGCACAAGAAACTTGGTGGCGTATTAGGGTTCTAGTAGTATTTATGTCATGAAATATATCATGTAGAAGTATTTATCCTCTTTAAAATCCAACTATGCCCTTTGCTTGTTTCCTAGATCATATTCCTCATCCTCACCTAACTCTTCTTCCTCACTGGTGCTAGTGTTTGTCTCAGTGCCATCTTCTTTTCCTTCTCCTTCTTCTTCCTAGGGTTATTATTTAGACTTCTACCTTGTGTCTACTTATCCTCTTTATTTGGAACTCAACTCACCATCATTTTCTTCTTATGATGGGGTTTCTTTGGTGGATGTTTCCAACTCATCCATTTTTTATTATAGAGGCTCTTTGTCGTGAGCTTCCATTTTACCAGCGTTTTCCTCTTCTTTCCCTAATGGGGCCTCTATCCCTATCTCTCTTTGATTCTTCAAGGCACCATTATTGCCTTATTTATCTTTAATCACCCTTTTAGATCTAGGGCATACCTATTATGCAACTTCTTCTATTGTTTTGGTGGATATTCTTGATGTCTTCTCCATCATTCTTTCCTTCCTTGGTTCTGCGCTAACAACAAACTTATTCTCCTCTCTTTCCTTTATAATTATTTCCCTTTCCTCATGGGATGCTTTCTTATTGTTCTCCTTTCTCTTGGCCTTATCCTCTTTAGCCTTTCTCCTTGCCTCCTCTCTTTGGGCCTTCTCTTTCTCAGCCTTCCATTACATGATTTATGTTGCACATTTCTTTTCTCTCTCTTATTTTCTTGGCCTCTAACCGATTGATCTCAACTTGGGACATGTCCTTGGATTTTATTTCCTCATGATTGTGGTGTAACATTAGCATCATTTCAATATGCCCTTGGTTGAGGCCCATGTCCTTCCATTGGTGTTGTAATTCTTCTTTCATTAATGCACCTGAATGGGTTGTCTCCTCAAGCTCTTTCCTGTCTCTGCTTCCCTACTTCTCACTTTTGTTCCTTGCACTTCTCTTTTCTTTATTCTTCATCTTGCACCATTTTGATGACCTATTTTTGTACTCCTACCTTAGTCATTTTTTCCTTTTTCTCTTACAGCTCCTCTTCCCTCTATATTTTGGCTTTACTAAAATTGAGCTTCCTCAATCTTCAACTTCACTTCTCTAGGTCAGTTTGAGGTGGAAGGGAGGGGGTTAATTTACTTGATGAGAACTCTTTATCCTCAGGTATAATGTAGTTTCCCATCCCCCTTTATTATTACTCCAACTTCTCTTCCTCCTTTTATTCCTCTTCCTCTAATAGGACTATCCTTTGAACCATAAGAGGAGCCTTCTTCTAATTTTTGCTATGCTAGGGGAAGTCTTCAGTACAAAGTGCATGCATTTCAATGCAGAGGTTAAAGGAGATGCTTCTCCTTCTAAAGTAATATTCAACCTAAACTAATCTTCTATTTCTTCTAAAGTATCACATTTATTCTTCTTTGGATACTTTTTATTTTATATAGTTTCTGGAGTTACTTTATCCTCGATCTAGACTAGGGGGTCTTCCTTCTACTCAATGGTCAACCTGGTGATAGAATCCTTCTTCCATGGCTTCATTTCATAGTAAAGTATATAGATGAAGCCAAGGATGGTGACCTCTTCAATGGAATCAATGTCTATGTAATCTAAGGCATCTTCTTTATCTTCCATAGCTATTCCATCTGTATAGGGAGACTTTCACCTCAACCTTCACCTTTCCACATCCAATTCCTTAACTAGAATGTCCATCTTCTACACATTCAAGATTTTGTGTAGCATGTCCCTAAGTTAATCTATCAAGAAGGTGAAGTGGATATTAAACCATCTTAACTTGTTTTCATCCTTTATAACAAATGGATGATGTAGTAGTGCTGCATTATGATAAAAGTTGTCATCTCAAACATGCTCTGGGGAAGCCCTTAGGGAATGTGCCACTCTAGCCCAAAGGTTTAAATATAAATTTCACACTAGTACATTATACACATATTTTATTTGGGGATAAAAGTGGTGTGGAAAGTTTAGTCCTTATACTTCTATGTAGGGGATTCCTTGTGTTTTGGAAAGATCCAAAGATTGTCTTCACTCCCATCTACGATCCTAATTTCCTCTATCATGATCAAGAGAGGATAGACCCCCACTTGAAGGTCTTCTTGGTGTTGTGGAATTCTAACATGTTCTTGATCAACTCATCTATGATTAAATTTGTGATATTAAATTAAACACCCTATGCCATGTGATAGGCTAGGCATAGATATGCCTTTAACACATTTGTCCACTGATTGCCTAGACATAAATTTGAGCACATGAGGTACACCACTACCTTCATGCCAGGGTCCTCACACTTGCTAATAAGGAATACAAAACCCCGTTGCAGTAGTTAATGATATTTACAACATGATTCACTTCTTTGAAATCATCAATCAATTGATGGATGTCTCTACTAGTATTCAAAAGCATGATTATACTTTTTATCATCTACACAGAGATATTCATGCATAATCCTATAAAATATATGCGATGCTCATGAATGCATGAGAGAAAGAAATGGAAAAGATCCTATATATTTATAAAGGAAGGTAACTCATAGAGCTAAGTTGCACCAAAAGTGGTCAACTTGTCTCAATTTGAGACATCAAATAGGGTGTCACCTTCTAGCATTTTATGCCCTATGTCTACCATCCAGTCCTATACCAAGTTTTGGAAGTGACTTCACATTTGATGGTTGTATTCCTTGAGCTTGAAATTATGCAAAAATGAGTGCCAAATTTTCCCCACCTAAAGCTCTAGTGGGTACTACATATACTAATATGACATCTTTATTATCACCTTAGTGTCTACTTCAGTGACACTAATAAATTTGATCAGTTGTGCCTTCATCCTGGTGGCTGTCATCTCCTCTATGATATTCACCCTCTTAGGTTCTATCTAGGTTAGTGTGGAGCTTTCTTCCTTACTCTTATTCACCATTTTGAATCAGGTTGTATTGAATCTAGGAAGGTGTGTTTTTTCAAAACCTCAAATGGTGACTGGTGCTTCTATAGTTTTAGGATCTACAACTATGCTGTCAGCTTTGAGGTTCACTAGCTATTAATGGTAGCATGGGTGATAGCTCCTTATGTTAACTCAGTTCTCTACACAACTCTCTCTTTTTAACCCTTCACATTGGCCTCATTATGAATGAACTCCTTCTTAATGTTCTTTCTTTCACTTTAGGTGCTTGAATTGATCAAATTCTCACTATGATAGAGTTATTTCTCTTCAGCTCTTTAGTTCTTACTTAGGGTTGCTCTAAGTATAAGTTAGTATGAACTTTTTAATCTAAGAAAGCTTGTTTTTGATCATTATATACCCTTCTCATATCAACTACCATTATTAATGTAGGCTTAATGGTGTAGGCACCTCAATTTCTTGGAAACTAAAAAAATATATGAAATCCTCAAAAATCACTTGTCTTATATGCATTAAATGAATATCTTTGTTCCATAACCACCACCTTATTGAATGCTCCTAATGGATTTTTTTGAAATGATGTGTGGTTCAAATGGTCACTTCCTACTCATTTCTATGTGGATGCTAGGTGTCTCAGATGTTCTCCTTCTACCCTTATATACTTTGGCATGACCTTCACCTTCCTTGTGGTAACTTGGGTATAGAACCTCACATGCATGTGATTCAGCCTCTTCCACTTTATCTTCTAGTTGTACTCCTATTTCAATCACACTTATCTACCTTGGTCAATTTATTTCACATCATCTTGCCTTGGCTTATCCTACCCCATGTAAATCCCTTACATTGGCCCTTTAGTGCTTTGTCTCTCTTTTGAATCTCTTGTGCATGATTAGATTATGTGTCTCTACTCTTTACTTTCACTCAACCATGTTGAGCATATTCACTTCTTACCTTCTAAGGTCTCTGGTGATAGATCAATTGATGCACCTTCTTGAAACTTTGGCATAAAAGTAGTACCCGTGTGGTTCATTTTTGGGCCTCAAAGTACCCTACACTATTCATCTTACACACATATGTCTTTATTTGCTTCTGCTTGTGCTTGATAATCTTCATGTGCCCATTACTTAGATGCCTAGATTTATTCACTTATGGGTGCAAGTGATGGACTCACCCAATTAGAATTATGTGTGAAGTGATAACACATAAGTTATTGTAGCCATTGCACATCACTCACTACCCCTATACACTATACAAGGGAAAAAAAATAATTAAAATAATGGTTTGGCTTGTGCCACATGATATCCTAGTCAGCTTAATCCTAATTAATTTATGACCAATAAGTTGGTTTTTTGATGAAACAAATGCCATCCTACTACCTATATGGCTTCAATTGAATTCCATTGAAATTCCTAGGGAGCATTTCACTGGTCAACATGTATAGCTTACATACACCTATTTTCAATATGTGGTAGATAATGTAAGGGCCCATCCACTATATTTACAACTTTCCTAGGTGCTTGAAGTACTTGGAATCATAGAGAAGCACCAATGTTTCTTCAATCAGATCTTTGTGCTTGATGTGCTTGTCATGCCAACACTTCTAGCATGTTTTCTCAATATGTTGACTCCACTTGGCTTAGGTGCACTTCTCATCTAAATGTTCCAAGTCTTCTAACCTTCTACTTAAATATTCTTGGTCATCTAACTAACCAATCCATGCAATGCATAAAGAGGGCACCATGAATTCCATGGGTAGAACTACTTTAGTGCCAAACACTAGTTAAAATGGTGTAGCCTTGTTCAGGTGATTGTATGTCATACAATACACCCATAGTATCAATGATACATGATCATCCCAATCCTTGTGACTAACATCACATATCTTTATTAGGCTCATTCTTAAGATCTTGTTGAATGATTTAGCTATGTCATTGGCCTAGGGATGATAGGGGGTGGTTTTGTGGTGCACCACCATGTATTTAGTCAAAAGGATGCACAGCATCTCATTGATGAAATGAGTGCCTTAGTAATTGGTTAAACTCAATGGGAACCCATACCAGCTTATGATGTTCTCCCATATAAAGTGTGTGGCTATCATAGATGTGCAATCTTTGGTATATGTGGCTTTCACCCACTTGGTGAAATTGTCAGTGGTCACTAGAATATATCTTGCACCTAAGCACCATGTTGTGGGAGTGATTAGCCCAATGAAGTCAATATACCATTTCTTGAATGGTGTCTAGGAAAGAATGGGAATGAAGGGCATCTCATCCCAATGGTTGGGTTTTTTGATGTGTTGGCATATGTCACATAACTTTGAGTATTCTTTTGCATCTTGAAATAGGCTTGGCCACCACAAGCCTGACTAAAAAACCTTGCACACCATTATATCTCCAATGTAATGGCCTCTTACAATCCCTTCATGTGCTTCTTGTAAGATAGTGTCCTTCTCATGTTTTAAAACACATCGGCATAGGACTTCATCTCTACTCAATTTGTACAACTCCTCCTCAGTGAGCTAGAAGGGGGTGGCATGAACCATAATTTGTTTCTTCTCCTTAGTTGACAAGGTCTAGGGTGTAAACCTAGATCTTAGGAAAGTGAAAATATTTGTTAAATATTTAGGGATGTGCTAGACTTGGTATAGATACACATTCGGAATGTCATACTCAATTAGCATCATTGCATCACCATAATTAATGTGAGACAAATGGTCTGGCCTCAAGTTATGATTTTTAGGTTTAATGATGATAGATAATTGAAACTCATAGTGGAGAATAATCCATCTGCATATGCACCCATGTAAAACAAGCTTGTTCATGAGGTAATTGAGCACTTCATGATCTATGAAAAAGATGAATAGGTTTGATAAAAGGTATTTCCTAAATTTTTGTAAGGCATAGACCATTACCAATGCCTCATAATTGTTTGTGGTGTAATTTTAATCTACCTACATCAATTTCTTACTTAAGAAGGAGATAGGGTGGTCCATCTTGCCTTCACCTAGTTGCACCAATATAGTGCCAATGGCAGAGCCTAAAGCATTGATGTGGACATGGAAAGGAGTAGTCCAATCTAGAATTATAGAATTTGTGTGCTATCCAAATTTAGATTTAGTGTTTTAAAGGCCTCCTCTTACACCTCACCCTTGTAGAATGGGCCATATTTTTGCAAGAGATCCTTTAGAGGTGCTGCGATAGCTCTGAATGATCTTCCTGTAGTAACCATAAAGGCCTAAAAAGGCATGAATGTATTTCTATGTTTAGGGAGTTTAGATTTGGATTTTGATGGCTATCTTTACTATATCAACAAGAAAAACATCCTTGTAGATGATGTGCTCGATAAATGTCCCAAATAGAGTTACGAAGATGCACTTATTCAAATTTAAAGATATCTAAAGTTGCCTGCACATCTCAAACATGAGGCACAGATTGTCATAGTGGTCTATTATAAGAACATATATAGTCTAATCATCAAGATATACTTGAAGGAACTTATAGATAAAGTCCTTAAAAGCAGTGATCACTACCCTAGAGAATATGGTTAGTGCATTCTTGAGTCCAAAGGGCATCACATTATAAGTGAAATAAACACATTTAATTATAAAGGTTATTTTGGGCTTATCCTTATCCTTGATCTACACCTAATGGTAGCCCTAAAATTCATTAGTGAAAGTGTAGATTTTGTATCCTATGAATCTATATAAGACTTCATCAATGAATGGGGTCGGGAATGGATCATTGATGCAAGTAGTGTTTAATGGCATATAGTTGACATAGATCTCTATGTGCCCATATTTATTTGTGTTGATAATCATTAGGATTACCCATTTATATTCTTGTACCAAGTAGATGATGTTGGCTATCAAAATTCCATCAATCTCCATATTTAATTTGGCACAAAGATTTGGATTCATTTGATAAGGGTGATTCTTGACTGGCCTTACATCATCCACTAGATTGATGTTCATTTTTCTAAAGGGTGGGTGGGTGCCATTCATGTCTCAGTAGATACATAAGAATAAGTCTTGAAATTTCTCTAGGAGGTTTACAATTCATGCCATCTCTGACTCAAACCAGTAAGCACTTATAGTGGTAATCTTTAGCTCACCCTCTATGTTGATGTCTACTTTGGTGGTCTTGAGTGGCATACGGTAGGGTAAATTTATCTCCTAATGAGAGTCCTCAAGTTGTATTATTCCCTTAGTTATTTCAATTCAAAGATGCATTACATCTTCATCATTTATGATGTTGTTGTTCATAAGGGACATAAGTTTTTGTCTACTTATTAGAGCCTTCTAATTTCACTCTTTTCAAGTCTCATCATCTTCTTTGATAGAGTCACTATTGAGTGCCGTATCTTAAAATAATGTCAAGAAAACTAATCTTTTCTCCCTAAACATTTCCATAAGGTATTCTTCTAAGATGGTAGTGTCCTCAAACACTACCCTACAGATGACTTGTAATGGATCTAATAGCTCTAAGTTTTATAAAGAAAAGGAAGATGCATACAAACCTCTCCTTGAGTATCTCACAGTTTCCTATCTCATGGCACATCTCATTGACAATGTACCATGATTGTGCCCATGTTTTAAGGGTCTTGTAACAGACATGCACCCATATGCCTTTTGGTACATTTTCACCATAGACAGTTGATGTTTCTTCACATAATCGTACATGCGTGATGGGGTTAGAATCACCTAAGTAAGTGGGTATGTCTAAGTATTCATTACTCTTGACAAACTAGTACATATCACTACCTTCACATCTCACCATATGGGCAAGCTAGGTCTTTGCACTGCCCACTAATGAGTATCAATGCTCTTCAAGTTATACATTAGTGCACCCTTTTGATCTATCTCCTTAGGGATGTAAGATTTTATGTCATAGACATATTTTTATATGGGATATCTCCATTCATACTTTGGGAGTGTTGAAAGCTTCCCTTTAATTAGCTAGAACATCCTTTTCATAATCTTTCTGGCATGGGGAACCCATATCTTATTATTATGCTCAATCCTAACCAGTCCTATTTTAACTAGCCTTGGCTTGACTGTGTGCACAAGGCAACACCTTTGACCAGTAAACTCATCAGCCTCTTTTACCCATTGATCATAAGTTACATCAATTGTATTAAAGGTTGATTATCCATCCTCCCATTTGAGCATGCTTTGGTCATTAAGGTTGAGCTTCTCGACACCCTACACCATGATGTTATAAATGTGGTTAATCTCATGGTTAAGATCAATGCTTTTTATATATGGGGGCCCTTGATCACTTGATAGAGGGATCACCACCCTTTATTTTCAATTCTCAAAAGTCACGTATCACTTATTAAAGCACATATACATTGTTAGTATAACACTAGATAGTTATCCTACTTTGCTAACTTGATGACCTCAAAGTTGGTTTGGAACTTGGTGCCCATGATATCTATAATGGCATCCTTCAAGATCTTGATAGGTTACACTCAAGTTTTGTTTACCATGAATAACATGTGAGGTGATGGTTTCAAGGGTGGTCATCCCATATTATCCTAGGTGGTTTTGGTCAAGATATTAACCTTAACATCCATGTCTATAAGTACTTCACAAACCAACCATCCATTAATGGTGACATCTATCAATAACTCATGGTTATACTCTATGTTTTGAGTATGCCTTACTTCACATGCCTGCTCCATATGTGATGCCAAAACCTCAATCATTTAAGGTACAACCTCTTCTTTTGATCTCCTCCCTACATGCCTTAACACCATATATTTCAATAGGGGAAACATCCCTTTAATTTACAAGAGGCACAATATCTTGATCAGCTTATATACTTCATCCTCTTGGTTGTCTTGTCTTCTGTGTAAAGTGGTGTTTTGTGCCTCTAAATCTCTAGCCAGCTAGAGCTCACCCTTAAAATTATGTATCATGCCCATGGATTATTAAAATATGCCCTTATATGGCATGGGGTCAAGATAAGGTGCATATTTTGGCTTGGGCTATGTTATACACTCAATGCGGCTTGACTCCCTATACTCCAAGTGTAGTTCTTGGGTTATCACAATGGGTGGATGAGTGGTAAAACCACTTTGAGTCATGGCCTACACCTTAGAGGGGTCCTTACAAGTCTGTTATTACTTGGGGGCCCACTTTTACTCTTTAGACTCATGCCTAACCATTGTCACACATCTATCTATACCAAGCTGACCTTGAGTTATCTTTTTGTACAAGTTTGGGCACTCTTTGATTAAATGTAGTCATTAATAATAACCATATGTTGGGTGCATGGGGAAATATGGATAATGCTAAGTCGACCCACACTTGTAACATGATCATTTTAGGAATCTACCTCCACCATATCCTCTTCCTCACCCATGCACACCTTGCTAGTTTCTATAACCCATATTTTGCTAGCCACAACCCTCATTTCCTTGACCTACCTAACTATTGATTGATTCCATTACCTACCTCACACCTCTTTCTATGTTTTGGTGCATCTCATTAATGACTCAGTAGTCTACTATTGAGTGTGTATAAGCATCATACATATTAAAATAATAAGTGTTTACTTGACTACCACATTGTAGCAAAGGGTAGTTCTAAGTGTTATGCAACCCATGACAAACTTCACAGTTGAGGAGTAGGGCATAAACATTTTTGCATAGATAATTATTATTGTTATGCCCCTCCATGTCATAGTCAATACCACATAATCTACTACAAGTGTCATGTGTTGAATTGATAGTCATCTTTTGTAGATGGAAGGCCATTGACATGATTTGTGCCTCCATGAATGGGTTAATCCTAGTATTAGTGCTACCTGTTACCTTATCCTAGAGCATGACTTCAAGTGTTTCATGGGGGTCTATGAAAGTATTAATGGACAATGCTATTCTAAAAGGTACTCTCAGACCTCAAATAAACCATTACACATGTTAGGAGGGGTGAATGTCATACAAAAGAATAGAAAGGAGAGTTTTAAACCATGCATCATATATGCACACACTCTTAAATAAACCCTGACTAATCTCTTTAAGCATTACAATGCTCTATTTCTCAAACTCAGGGATATCAAAATCTTTCAAGAAGGATCCCTTCAATATATCATAGTCAACCATATCCTATTTTGGGTCAAATTTTTGATATCAGGTATGGGTGTGATCCATCAAGGTGGTTGCAAACTAGGTCACCTTATGCTTGGGCTTAGTGATACCCTGAGAACACCATTGTAACTCACACTTAAGTACATGATTTGTGGAATTTTTGATGCCAAGATATTAAGGAAAGTGCATTTATATATCATAGTAGATTTACTGAGGGGGTGGTCTACGGTTATAAGGGGCCTATCCCCCTTGCATCTATGTTAGAGGTGGCCCTGAAATGACTCCAATTATAGGTTGGGGCATTGATCCTAAAATTTTTGGCTGTGCTATAGAATTTGTCAATGTATTACCACTCACTTAAGGTGGTATGCCACTTCTTATGAGCTATTTCCTAATCAACAAAATTGTCATTTTATGAATATGAATGCTCGTGCCTGTGTTCATGGTTCCTTGATTTATGATTGCTAGGTTTGCCCTATCTTCACTCAATTCCTTGTATGGGACACTTGTTCAATCACAAAATCTTGATCCAAATGTTGAATCTTATCAAAGTCAACATCAATAACATTTTCAATTATCATTCTTCTATCTTCTAATAGGGAATCCAACACATGAGCTTGCACTTGAGATTCAAATGGGGTAGGTAATTTTAGTGAATTCTCAAGTGTGACATATTGTAAGAACCCACTACATCCTATACCCAAAAATTTAGTTTGATCTCTTGCTTCCTCCTCTCTATCTTCATGCTATTATAATTCAAGGGATCCTTCCTTATGCCCTTCCTACTCACTATGGGTCCTCTCAACACTTCCAAGTTCTAGATCCTCCATTAGCTTATGCCTTCACTTACTATAGTTTAATTTTTAGAGTTCTCAGGTGTTAGGTTTCTATTCCTATTCCATCACACCTTACCTACACTTCCACTTCTCACCTTCTACACTTTCTCATATATGCAAGGATTTTAGCCTTCCATTCTTATGGGTTACATACTATAATCTACTAGAATATTTTTTAGTTTGATGTTGAGACCTCTTATGAATGTGCCCCTTGGTTCATGAATGAACTAATACTCTACTTCTTCCAAGCATGAGAAGGTTGACAATGTGAACTCTAACACATGACTATTCAATGTGTCGCTCTACCACTTATCCAAAACACATGTCCAAAACTCATCTAGGCTCTTTAGTATCTCTATGCACTCTATGATCCACTCAATGTAATGGCCATAGATTCACCTTTTATAAGTAGTGTAGGTGACCAACCAAAAATACACATGCTTAGATAGCTCATAAAATAACACCTCTTATAGAGCATCATATAGGTTGGCTTGTACTCATTTTATTAGCTCCTAACCTTTACATGTGGGATGTTTATATGTAAAACTATCTTCCACTTGATCTAGCTAGAACTCGATGTTCTTGAGTGATAGTCAGAACATCACTCTATTATACCATTACAATAATGAAGTTCAACAAAATCTTGGCAATATAACCAAAATGTTGTAGAAAAGTTCACTATGTTAGCTTTTATACTTGGTCATGCACTTAGATATCAAACCAAGTTAGTTCTAGACTTGATATGACCAAGAATGAGCATACTAGCATATGACACATAAAATTTAACACACTACTACACTGGTATTAGTTTCACATAATGTGAAAGCCTTGTGAGCTCACCCAAAGTACAATAATAAAAGGACTAGGCCTATATTAGGATAGTTGGGGTATGGCACAACTTGGGTTTCAATAGGGTTAAACATTAGAAAGAGGGGTTTAGGTGGCCTTATGGTGCTAGGTTATTTAAAGGGAGTTCAATAGGCATGATATTTGTTAATCACATAAGTCCTAAGGTGTGAATCCATCACTAGCAAAGTTGGGATCTTAATGGTGTAAGTTGTGAGAATATCTAGTATAGGGTCATTTGATAATATATGCAAGTCATGGGGATGACTTGGATTCGAGTGCTCACCCTTAGGATAACACTTAAGGTGAATGTCTTAGGGCCTCAGTGTAATCATGTTCCAACACTTAGTCTATTTTAGGTAGGTTGAAGTTGCTATATGGCATAAGGATGCCATTAGCGACTAGGGATAAACCTCCATATCATAATACATTAAAGTAATGAGCTATATCATCATTATTAAAAATAATACATAACATGACAATGCACTATATATATTAGAAGAATCAACACATTAGTTATTTAACCACATTATTCATTAATATCATAGTTCAAAATATAAATTTCAAGATATAAAATAGAGCATATGCTCCTCCCTATCACTACTCATGCCAAGAGGCTCACATGTGAGCTTGGGATATGCATATGAATTCCTAATATATCTTATATAGAATGAAAATACTTAGGTTGGCTCTCTATTTTAGTAGATATTTTTTTCCTTAGTATCCTCCCTTTGATCTTCAAATATAAACCTTCTTTTATAGACAATTGGGCATATCCTTGTTAGGTTAGATGGGCATGTTCCAAGTGATGAACTATCATGAGTTTGCTAGCTTCAATACACTACCCAGGTTGGATGAGCAACATACCATATGCTGAGTTGTCACTAGGGGGTCACAATTGCACTTTCTCCAATCTCTTGACATATGTGCTTCTCGAGCCACCACGTATAAGCTTTGACAGGGATGTCCTTTGAAAGTTGACACCATGTAACTACCTGCCAACTAGTACAAGATCCTCAAGGACTCCTCTAGCCAGTGCCAAAGATACAAAAAGGGAGCAATCAATCCAAAGATTACCTCACACCAAGATAGGTCCATTTGGTATGGTCCATGTAGTTTATACAAAAGGGGGCCCAACAATACAATATGTCTTTGTAGCCTCTATATAGGAAAGTGTAGCCAGGGATGGTAAATAAAGATAAATATTAGCTGATAGGTATGATTTAGAAATGTAAAGGTGGATGATAATGGAATGTATAATGGTTAGGTAATAAATGAAGATCAAGATTTTTAGGCACACATAATGTTATTGTTTTTGAATTTGACATAATTTTGGTTGTGGTAAGGTTGAAGACTTTTGAGTATGCTCTAGATAGGACCACCAATTTTTTTGTTTGAACCTAAGAGTAGCTACCATCTGATTATGTTTTACACTAGAAGTTATAGTGATGTTATCTTTGATAATGTCTTCATCAATCAGTAAATAACTATTGTGTTCAGCTATTGCAATGTCAAAGAAGTTTTCATGAATAAAGTTGTCTTTATTATCCCATAACACCTCTAAAAAGGTTTCACTAAGGAATGTTGACTTTTGAATTTGATTGTCTTCTATCACCTCAAACAAGGTTTCAATAGAAAAGGATGAGTTTACACTTTTATTTCCCCTTAGTACCTTTGAAAAGGTTTCACTAGGATATTAATCTTTTTTTGCATGAATGTGTTCTTAGTCCCCCTGATACTATTGAATTGATATGTTGCCATGGATACAGTTTAACAAGGTATGATTTTTTTTGTCCCAATTGACACTTGTGGGAGGTTGAATGTCAATATAATGGCTAGGTTGGTTGGTGTTAATAACATGTGTAATGATAATGGAATGAAAAGAGGTATCATAATAATCATATAAGATACTAGGAGAACTTGTGTCAAATTTAAAGTAATCATCCTAAAAAACTATGGAAGGATCATAAATGTATTCAAATTGGTCTATGAGGCATGTGTAATCAATGTTGTAACAATTACAAATATGTTCTGGTTCTAAATCTAATTTTAACTCAAAGGACTCTGAATCTAATTTTGAGACTGACATTGATTCTACTTTTGATACTAAATATGATGTTGGTTCAAGAATAGAAATTAAATTCAATGTTGACTCTTCATTTGGTGTGGATGGTGCTATAATTATGTCTTGTTGAATGTTTGGTATTGGATAAGTAATGGCCTATGATTACATAATGGGTTCCACATTGTTTCACATAAATTTTGCTTTATTTATTTAAGAAGAAAGTTGTAAAACTTAAAATAAGGGTGAGGTTTTAGACACCTAAATCTGGCCATTGATAACCTCGAACCAAGGTTTTGACCAATTTCCACCCAAAATGCACAATTTGGCCTAAAAACACTAAAATGCATTAAATGAGTTAAAATTGATATATTGAAATGCTAATTCTGGCTAGGGTATCCCTAAATGGGGTAATGCAATTTATGGGCCAACTAAATTTGATCAAGTCATTTTGAGTCAAAATATCAATTTTACACCTGGGTGCTCTGGATTGCTTTTCCTATCAAATCTCCTACACAAGACACGTCTTTGTTATTTATTATTAGTAACACCTAAATCAGATAATGGTTCTAATGCATCTAACATTGACTTCCAATTCCAATCTACATCACATTTAGGACCAATAACAAGGTATTCTGATCAATTTGGTTAAACTATGCATAAAGTGCTTAAACATGCTTATGGGCTAATTATCCCGAATTAGAGACTAATAAATAATTCCATAGAAACTTGTTGAATAATTTTTTTTGAAAATGAATATGGAATAAATGCATCATCAAGTTACCTCATTTCTTAGGAAGACATCCCTTGGACATAAATGCCATAAATATTAGGATTTATGCCCTCTATGCCTCATCAATGCCTTCCATGTTGCCCTCCATGCCTCTTAATTTAACCTTATTCTAATGTCATGATGAGGATAATTATAAACTTAATTCCAAAAAATTAATTAATCCTTAACCACACATCTCAATCTTAGGATGGATGGTTCAGGTTGATTCTAGACATTCTCAAAAATCTATAAATAGAGAGGTCATGAACATCATTTCTAAGCTATTTTGGTGCAAATTTATTATACTCAAATATCTTCAAAAGTATTGACAATGAAAAGTTATAATGCATAAATGATTCCAAAATCCATTTCAATTAGTGTTACCATGCCAAATTGATTCCAAGCCAAGCCAAGCCACAATCCACAAGGTGCCAAGGAGAAGAGGAGATAGCCAAGCCTCCTTTGATGAAGACTTCATGAGCACAAGCCAAGCAAGCCACTACAAAAATAATATTGGAGCATCCAAGGAAGGTAAAAGAGGGTTTTTTTGGCATTTTAGTTATGTGTTTTATTCATGTTTGTTAACTAAGCTCTCCCTAGTGTCTAGGCCTATAGATGTTATACTAGTTAGTGTGTTTCTTTCATTTTGTTTTCATTTTGAAATTAACACCTTACTAACCATCCTCTCTTGAGTTAAATTCTTAGATTACATATGGCACACCCGGTGGGACTAAGTGCATCCCACATATAAAGAAGATCATTATGCAACATTAAAATCTTCATTTGGATCATTAAAACTCTTGAAAATTGATTTTCTAACTTTATTTTGCCATTTTTATTTGACATAGGTTTACATAGTAACTAACATCAGCTAGTAAAACTGGCATCAATTAGATAGCTATCATCAATCACTATTGGTATAATTAATGTCGATTAGAAAACTATCATCAGTTAACAAGTGTAACTGTTATCGGTTATATAACCGATGTTGGTCACTGTGTTTTTCTTAAAACACAAACTTGAGATCTCTTTTTTTCAAATTTATTTTTTTAAACCCAAAAGAGCTTCAAGGCTAAAAGACTTGCTAACATATTTGTTGCAGGACCAAGCTTGACATTAGCTAAAAACATGTTTAGATCACCTTTTACATGCTTAAAATGAATTAGGAACATTATTTTGGTGCTTAAAGTAACATTTAGGTGCTTAAGTGAATTTTTAGCATTAGTTTTTAAAGTTAAAAATAAGACCAAGGGGTCAAATGAACAACACCTCATTTTCATTTGGGCTTAAAAATGAACTCATCTTTCTAAGCCTTTTGTCTTCAATAGTTGCTTGATCTAATTTTTGTTTAGCAAAAAGAGGGGTGTTGTGTGTATGGTATTACATTTTTCCCCTTTAAGGAACCCTTGGAATCAAAAATTCCATTCGTATTTCAATTATCTTAGTCCAAGGCTTAGAAATAAAGTCATCTAAAGTACTCCCCAAGAACTCGTCAAAGTTTGGGTGACCTTGAAAATGACCCTATAGTCTTTCTATTTTCATGCTTTCTTTATTTTATGCAAACTTGGCATATGAGGGGGACTTTATCACCTCTCATGAGTTATTTAGGGAAGATTTGACTCAAGGTTTCACCTTCCAGCATTGACTTCATATGGATCCTAATTGGAGTTGCACACGAGATGTAGTGGTACTTTGGACATCACACTATACTAAGTGAATAGTAGGATGTAGTGGTTGTGAAAAAGACTAAACCTTTTTGTAACAAGCTATGTGATATAGACCTAAAATACAAGATTTTATTTTACATTGTTTGGCTTGAAAGTCATTTTACAATTGATTCCCCTAGAATGTTCAAAAACTTGTTAGATCTTAGATAAATCTCCACTTGTTGTGGAAGTATTGTTGGTGCAAGGTGTGTCTCAAGGTCCATGTCACTATACTATTATTTGAGAGAGGGGGGTATAAAAACACTACTATATAATATGAATTTGCTTTTTGATGAACACTTAAAATCCTCTCAAATGACTTATATAGATGGATTCCAACAATACCAAGAAACATTGTTAATTTAAAGTCTAAGAGTGATTAATCAATGAAGTCTTGTCCTAGATTAAAGTATTGTTTGAAGTCAAAACTTGGTGTAAACAAGAAATTCAAACCAAAAAACATGGTACTCATTTTACTTTGAACAAAGAGGCATTATGTTGCTCACATGAGATCATCAATTTGCCTTATTCAAAAGTTCATTAAAAGCTTGGGAGTCATATCATCCACTTTAACATAGTTATGCTGCCCATTTGAGTCTAGAACTTTACCAAAGTTGTTAAGTTCTTCACTTATAATCTAAATTCAATATTTCACCTTTGTAAGTTTATAGGGTTGATGTGTTAAGTGGGTTCACCATTTTCACTAAATTGGAGAGAAGTTAAGTTTAATTTTCAATTTGTGTTGAAGGCCATTTAAGACTCATAATCATTATCATCACTTGATAGATTAAAGCCATTTTTTGGTCAACACTTGCACTTTGAGTCTATGTACCATAAAAAGAGTCAAGAAAAGTAGTGTTATCCTATCAAAATTGTGGGAAACTATCTTTGCCTTAGAGAGTTTTTGAAACGAACTTTTTTGTCACACCTTTTGGGTAATATAGCATCATTACACTACCCAAAACATTTCAAATATTCTTTCATAGACCATCTTGCATAGAGTTTAAATTTTTTCCTACATTTTTCAAACCAAACCAAGTATACTTTTATGATATTTTATCTAGCACAATTATACCATTCACTTTTGTCTAGCTTATTTGTTAAAAGAACCAAGTTTTATACCATTATTTATGAGAAAATAAACTATCTCTAAAGTGGCTTTTGTTTCATACCCTATACCTAGTAGATCAAGATCATACCCAAAGATCAAATGCCTAGTGTTTGTTAAAAGTGTTTTAAATCTATTAGATTAAAACTTTCATCTATTTCAAAGTCTAGCTTTTGACTCCATTTGGCCAAGAGTCCTAGCACATGCCTTATATGAGTCTAGCTTTTGACATCGTGTTTGGCCAAAATATCTAGTAACTTTTAAATTCTTAGATTAGACTGATTTGAAACACTTCAATCTTAGAGTTTAACATTTCTATTTTTGGTCTGTTTACTTGCTTATCTTTGTGTGAATAGTGAAATGTTAGATACTTCATGCTAGCTTGTTTCTTCAAAAATATTTACATAAACCTTTTGATCCTTTTGATGAATCTAGACCAATTTAGATCATCATCTATTTTAGATTTTGTCCTTTTTAGAGTTTGTAGAACTCTTTGACCTTTTCTCAAAAAGCATTGACTATGGATTCTAACATGTATTCCTACACTCATAGTGGACTCATGTACAATCTAGGGATTAGTAATGTAGTTGCATAAGAAGGAATGGCGTAAGACCCCTACATAGATAATATTGCTTATGAGCTGGATTCAATTTCCTCTTATAATACTCAATTAGGGGCACAAAGCCAAGATCCCTTGCCTAACTATTTGGTTAACACACCACTTTATTCAAAATAAGACCAATAACAAACTGCACAATACCTAGCTATAATACCCACAGTGGATGAGTCAGTTCTTCAACATTCATATTCTACTAATACATATTCCACGTATGATCCATTATTGTTTGAGCAACATTTGTTAGAGAACAAAGATGAGATTTTGGTTAGAGTCATAGACCTAGGGACCGAGTTTCCAGCAATCTTTCCCCATGAAAATTTACCAAGCCTAGTAAGAGTTCCACACAATATCATTTATGATCAACAAGTTTCTTTTAGAAATCTTATGGGTTTAGTCCAAATAACGTATCAAGACCCTAATATATCTAATTAAGGCAAAAACATCATGGAAGACCACTTTAACCAAATATAGATAATATATCAAACCTACCTGAATCTAGCATGTAATTTTAATCAGGTGAACATGATGAGAAAACCTCTTATTAACTTAGTTCCTGTAATAAGAGTGTTGATAGAGTTAACTAGATAAGAGAATTTAAGTTCAGACCCATTCGTGTAAATTAATTTGGTAGATAACTTGATACATATGCCCATTATTGAAGAACTGTCTTTATCCTCTACACATAATAATGAGCAAAATATAGTGGACAATATGAGAATAATGTCCAATCACAATCAAAGTATTAGTAACGCACAAACAACTAGCTAACAACATGTGCCTATAGTTAATTCCATGAGTGGATCATCATACCAGGGAGTAGGAGTTTCTACATCCCAACCTCAATTGACTGCTTTCGGAAGTGTAAATCCTATGAGATTAGGTAGTCAAACAATGGCCAATGTCATGCCTCAATAATAGAATGTGATGATCCTACTCCTCCTCAACAAGTAACGAGTAGTATTCCATAATAACATGCACAATCTAGTGTACCAACATAGTAGAGGATAAATACATTACCACTTCAATCAGGGGTAACTAATATTCTACCTCATTAGGTAATGACAAACATACCTCTTCAGTCACAGACTAATATACCAGTCCAAAACAAAGTAATGACTAGTCAACAATGTGAAAATATTGGTTAGTGATAGATGCCAAATATGTAACCTATTTTCACTTCCCCATAGGGATTCATGTAATAAGGAGGTTACTATATTTCTCAAGTACCTACTAGAAAACCATTGGTTTAAAATGTGCCAAAAATTTAGAGACAGGGTCTCGGTCCACAAGTTCCCACTCAACAACAAGGTTCGATTAGTCGGCAACATGTCCCTTTTCAACCACAACAGGCATAATATAGTTATATCCCTTCATCCCAACCAAAAAATCCTTCAAGTTAAATGTTTATCACCAATTACTGCCATTAAGTCTATCAAATAAACTAAAAAGTTTAAATTGGATGACGTGTGTTCCTATCTATTCAACATGGAGTATTTATAGATACTATTTCCTCCAAGATATGAACCATCAAAATTTGACAAATACAAAGAGAAAGGTGACCCTGAGGCCCATTTAATTGAATTCTTTATCACATTTCAACTAGTGACATATAGTGACATATACCTTTTACTATTGTTTCTAAGGAGCTTGGATAGACAAGCCTTGGAGTGGTTTTTTAAGTTGCCCAAAAATTTAGTGACAGATTTTGATGATCTTTCTGATAAGTTTGTGCATCACTTTTCCTATAACCTCGAGCATAATATTTAATTATTGGACTTAATGGAAGTAAATAAAAAATCTAGTGAGAATTCTGTAAGTTATCTACGGTGATGGAGAGCCCTTGTAAGTTGTTTCACCCAAAATTTATTAGATAAACAATTAGTTGCTGTGTTTAATAAAAATTTGCATAGTGAGATAGCTTATCATCTAATACTAAAATGTGCACATACTTTCAAAGACATCATTAATAAAGGTTTGTTGATTGAGTGGGAGCTCATCAATAAAGGAGTTATCAAACTTAATTTAACTAATCAAAATTAAGGTACCAATCAGGGAAATGACCAACATCAACATCTCATTCACATGCCAATAACCAAGAAATATCAAAATAATTCAACTATAATAAGAATGTTGTGGGAAATGGAGTAACTAAATCCTATTATGTCCAAATGGTGAAAACATCATCTGTACCACCTTTCTAGCTTACTCCTACCCAATAACCTCTCCAATCAATGCTATAAGCATGACAACCAAGACTTGTATAACAAATACAACAACCTTTACCATTGCAAACCCCTCCTCCTAAGAGAACCGTGCTTGCATGTCTTTTCTTTATTGGAAAAGGAGAACCTATTGAGTCTATATTTTTTAAGCTTGCTATTGCTAATCTAATTAGTTTTCCTATACTAAAGCATTATCTACAAGGCATTCCTTATCTTTATTGGTACCATGAAAATGAATTCTATGACTATCATCGGGTCAATGGGCATAATCTACGAAGATGTGTCTAGATCAAGCATTTAATTGAGAATATGTTGGAGAATAAGGAGATAACATTGGATAATAGTTCTTCCACTTCCAATCAAACTCTTGGGATTTATCAAAACCCCTTTCCCTGACATAACAATTAGAAGTAATAAAATAATCAACAATAACAACAATGGCTAGTGCAATAGTATAATCAATAGTATCAAAATCAAAGGTTGATCTAGTAGAATCAACAAAAATAATAGAAGAACCCATAATGATAGAACAATGGACAAAATGAAGGTTAGAATAGTAATAACCAATAAACCTACCCTGTAATTGCACATGACTATAATAGGGTTATAGGTCATATTACAGGGGGTAGTGTTAATACCATCTTCATTAATCCTAGACCAATCACTAATCAGCCTAAAATGTTGGTAAACAATAACATTCAGCCAAATTACATGGATAATCCTTCTTTGACCTGGGAGTGTATATAGACAAACTAGCAAACTAGGACTTCGCCTTTCAGACCTTATATCGACAACTCATCCTTGCCACATGACCAAATATGAGAGCACCAGTAATCGAGACTTATCCTATCTGGTCTCACACCATTCCCAAAATTTGTTAGAAATAATAGTCTAGTATTTAATCTTGATCATGCAATCACAACTTAGAGGTCAAAGATTACTATTCCAAGCCCACAACCATCCACCACTTTACCTATTATACAATCGACCGTTTAGCCTTAGAATAAACCATTCAATACTGACCAAGACAAAAAGTTTGATATTATCGAACAATTATAGAAGACACTAGCACACATTTCTACTTTAGATTTGTTACAAAATGCCATTAATCCATAATAACATCTTTAATGAGTTTTTAGTCTAATCCAATATTGCTAGTGACATATCCCTTAATATATTTTAAGCTTTGGTTGGACACCTAGCTCTAACCCAATAAGTCACATTCAACCAAAGTGATATGTCTTCCCTTGGCCCACTCTATAATAACCCATTATACATATAAATTTATATAAAGTGACATAAAGTGAAATGTGTCCTTATAGACAATGGATTAGGCCTCAACATAGTGTCACTAAAGCTCATCAAGATTCTTGGGTACATAATGATAGATCTCTAACCATAAATGATAACCATCAAAGCCTATGCTAATCAGAAAAGAGAATCACAAATCACTATTAGTTTGATAGTTATGATTGGGCCTTTAACCCATGATACACTTTACCATGTGCTTGATCTTGAGTTATTATATAATATACTTCTAGGTAGGCTTTAGTTACATGAGATTTGTGTAGTCCCATCAACATTGCACCAATATATCAAGTTTTCCCACTTAGGGATGGAAGTGAATTTTCTAGGATATTTATACCCATATGAACATTACAAACATCTTAAGGCTACATTTCAAAGCCATAATTATTAGTACGACATGAATCCAAGTTCCAAGCAAGATAAAGGAAAGGCTATACTTATTGATCCTTTAATGAATAATTGCATAGATCCTAATACCTTGGATTCCATTACCCACATGCTTCCTCCTAAAGTTTCTAATCATTTCACCATTTTAGATAATGGACTGGGAGAGTATGTGACCCATGATACATTTCATATTGCCAATCTTCCTCATAATCCAAAAACCTTTGGGCGACCTAAAGTCACCCTACATATGTATTGGTAACAAAATAACAAAGATAAGAGACCCATCACATTTGTAATAACATCTAGCCTAGAACTCAACCCTCTTAAAGGGGATGAATCATGGTTATACAATGACAACCAATATTATTGTTATAAAAGTACAAAGTATCCTATTCCCAATAGGATCATGGAGCATAAAAATTATGAAGGAAGAGGCCTCAAACTAAATCAGCAAGGAACCATCAAGCCAATTTCCATGACTAAGTATGAAAGACCTTATGGACTTGGATTTAAACTGCCTAGGGGTGACCCCACATATGTTGTTCAAACTCCATCACTAATGATTAGTGATGATGATGTCGATAGTGAAGAAGAATCAAATCATAGCCTCACCATTGATGATCTAGATGAAACCAACTTGTTTGATAATAATGCCATTTGTACACTTACCCTAGTCATTCATCACAACCCATTACCATTATATTATCCCAACTAATAGATTGGGACTAACAAGAATCCAATCTAGTGATTGATGAGTTGCAGAATGATGGGGCATTTTGTGACTTCTTAGGCCTTAGAGACAACATTACATTGGGAGATCATAAGTCTAAATTCTTAACTACATTGGATCCTGTAGCCTATTTTAGAGAGTAGGTGAACACCCTTAGCCAAAAACAAATAAGTAAAACATTGGTGACCCAAAGTGAAAACCTCTTTGAGGCACTTTTTGACTAGGGAAAAAGTAAAGATAAAGGCCAGTCTAGTGGTGAAAACCTGTTTCAAATGCCATTAGATGGGGATGTTTATTCTTGTTTGTATTTAGACTAGGAGATGACCAACGATGAACTTGCCTATAGATCTGAGTTTAGTTCTGAGCAACAACAAGTATTTGATTAAATTCTTCAAGAATTTTTGACTATTTTTTTCACATGGCTAGATCTCCCATTAGGGGACTCAAATTCATCATGCCTAAGAGATGTTGAAGATTAAGTCCTAATAGAGGACCCTAATATAGTCTAGCAATTTAAGTCTTTACCTACTATCCTAGAAGATGGGTCAACCCTTTTAGTTGAAGATATAATAGAGGTAAACATCAAGACTCCATTAGAATCAAAGTGGATAAAGTTAGGCACATCTATCATTGAGGAGGATTGTAAAGTCTTTATAGCTCTATTGAGAGAATTTGTAGATATCTTTATATGGGCCTATTCTAGTATGCCAGGTTTTGACCCCACCTTTGTTCTACACCACCTTATGTTTAATCCTGATGCCAAACTAGTAAATCAAAAGATATATAAGATGCATCCTTGCATTATTGTATTATTAAAAAAAGAGTTAAAAAAACTCTTAGAAGTAGGATGTATTTGATCTATTGAGTACTCAAAATGGATCTCTAATGTGGTACCTATTAGTCAAAGCACTGAAGGGATCAAAATTTGTACTGATTTTTGAGACATTAACAAATATTGTCATAAAGATGATTTTTCATTGTCTACTATTAACATGATCATCAAATCAATGATAGGATATGAAATGCTTTCATTCATGGATGGCTTTTCAAGATACAACTAGATCAGAATAGCACTAGAAGACAAACATAAAATAACATTCACCACTCCATGGGGAACATTTTATTATCAAATAATGCCATTTGGCCTTAATAATGCTAGAGATACATATAAAAGGTCCATGACTATCATATTCCATGATATGATGCATGATATTATTGAAGACTATGTTGATGACATATTAGGAAAATCCAAAACTAGGGCTGACCATCTAGTAGTGCTACGTAAGATATTTAAAAGATTACAGGAGTAAAAAGTTATAAAAAATTGAAATAAATGTGTGTTTGGCATAACTTCAAGCAAATTACTTGGCTTCATCATGTCTTATATAGGTATTGAAGTTGATCTGACTAAAGTCCATGCTATAATCAAGATGCTACCACCAACCAATTTAAAGCAACTCCATAGTTTTAAAGGTAAGATTCAATCAATCTGACACTTCATCTCTTAGTTAGAAGACAAGTGTCATCCATTTACATATATTCTAAATAAGGGAGTTGTATTTCACTAGGATTATCACTACCAAATAGCTTTTCAATAACTCAAAGACTATCTTGTTAATCCACGTATTTTTTTACCTCCTATTCCAGGAAAGCCATTATTGTTATACCTATTAGGTACCAACCATACTCTAGGGGCACTCTTATCTCAACATGATGACAATGGAAAAGATCATGATGTATACTACCTAAGTCATACTTTGGTTACGTATGAACATAAATATGCACCTATTGAAAAAGCTTGTCTATCCATGGTCTTTATAGCTTAGAAACTACACCATTACATGTTGAATAATAAGACGATAGTCATTTAAAAAGTAGATTCACTCAAGTATCTACTATCTAAAATAGCTTTGCAAGGTAGAATGGCTAAATGGATCATGCATCTCAATGAGTTTGACAAAGATTATGTTAATCAAAAGGTAATTAGGGACAAGTTATTGTAGATCAACTTGCTAAAGCACCTCTCACATACACATAACAACTCACATTTCAATTTCCTAATGAATCCATAATGATCATCATTGACACACCCCTTAAGGGGCAGCCCTATAAGATATATTTTGATGGTTCATTTACTACACATGGATCAAGGGTAGGCCTATTGTTTATTACACTAGAGGGGGATCTAATCCCTAAATCATTTAGAATCATCTTTCCTTATATAAATAACATGGATGAGTATGAATCACTTGTTTTAAGACTTTGAAAAGTAGTGTATTAGAGCATATCTCATCTCTAATTTTATGGTGATTCTCATTTAATCATCAATCAAGTCAAAAATCATTTTCAGACCAAAGATGAGAAGCTAGTTCCATATAAAGCCACGGTCCACACTCTTAAGCAATAAATTGCCAACATTCAGTTTGAGTACATACCAAGGGCCAGTAATAAAACTATAAATTCCATGGCTACCATTGGATCTCTAATTTGACAAATAGATAAAGCTAGAGAGTATCAGTTTCTCATCGAGAATTTGTTAACACCAGCTCATGAACCTTCAATCATTCCAATAATTTATGATATTTTTGGTCCTAATTCTATTTGGTTCTCAGACCTTTATAACTACCTTCATGACTTATTTTGAATACCCAACCTATCTCAAAAACAAACTAAAGTTTTCATTCATCATTCCACTCATTATACTCTACTTGGATCCACCCTTTATTATCATAGTTTTGATGGAACTCTACTTCATTATTTAACTTTGATAGAGTCTACACTAGCGTTAAGAGAAGTTCACAAATAGTTATGTGGAGCTCATTATAGCTGGGCAGTCCTATCCAAAAAGTTGTTGTGTACTAGTTATTATTAGCCGATAATAGATGTAGATTCCATTGCATATATAAATAAGTGTGACAAATTTCAATGGCATGCTAATATGATTCATGCCCCAACCAAAACTTTGAAATTGATGTTGACACCATGCCCATTTTCTACATGGGGATTTGACCTCATTGGGAATATCAACCCTACTTTATCTGATGTCCATAAACATATCCTTACCACCACCGAGTATTTCATTAAGTGAGTTGAAGCTATTCCCCTCACTTATGAGACTAGAAAAAAATTTCCAAATTCATCTTAAACCATCTAATTTGATGTTATGGTATTCCCTCTGACATTATATCTGATAATGGAGGATTATTCAAGAACAAAGATGTAGATCAGTTATGTATTGAATACAACATCACACAACATTTTTCTACAATATATTACCCTTAATGTAATGGCTGATCTAAAGCATCAAATAAAACCATTATCAATATTCTTAAAAATATTATCAATGATGCTGGTCATAATTGGCACCTATAGATATTCCCTACCCTTTGGTCATATCGTACCAATCATCATACCCCCATAGGAGCCACTCCATACTCACTTGTTTATGGTATTGAAGCCATCCTTCCCATTAAGGTCAAATTGCCTTCACTACGCATCTCTTTCAAGCATGTCCTAGATGATCATGACTATCAAGTAGCTCGCCTATAAGAGTTAGACCTACTTGATGAGAAATGCACAACTACACTCACTAATCTTCAAGCATATCATAACTGACTCAAAGGCCACTATAATTAGAATTTTAATTATATAACATTTAAACTTGGTGATCTTGTTCTTAAAGAAAACTAAAAGAATATCATAGTTGAGAAGAAGCATAAAGGAAAATTCAAACAAAACTAGATAGGGTCTTCATCATTACTATATATTATGGATTAGGAGCATACAAGCTTGCCACATCAGATAGAGATGAACTTCCTAAGTTGATGAATATTATTCATCTCAAGTGGTACTATGCTTAAGTGCTAAGGTGTATTATCTATAAGGACCATTTTAGTTATGCTATTTTATCAATATTCTTCTTTATACAAATATCATCCTTATCCATCTTATTAGCCGTATCCATTTTACCATTCTATTCTATCGACCTAATGTGTTCTAAATCTTAGCTTATTTGATCTTGGTTTTTGCCATTTGTTATGTATTTTTAGCATCAAGTAATTTGATCAGTTTCATTAGTTGGTTCAAGTAATTCCAACATAGATCATATTTTAGAGTAGTATGCTAAAAGTTTTGGAATTTACATCCTTCATTTTTTATTCCTTTCTTATCATTGATCTTATTACTGATTATAACCACCTTTGGTAAAATTAGTATAATTTATCATTGGAATTATCTCTTATTTATAACCACAATTGAGAAAACTAGGGGGAACATTTGTTTATTAATCCTTGACATACCAACTTGCCAGTTCCTATTTCATACTTTTCCTTTTTACCAACTGTGCCTATTTTGTTTGCATTGCCTATTAAACTAGTTGATTTCCTCCACTATAGGGTAGAACTATAGTGACTAAAGGTCCTACTATAGGACTATGTAGGTAGTGCTCATTATTTTTTGATGTCTGCTTCGTCACCCTTCCCACCACGCTCTCACTATTTTACAAGCAACCTGAGTTTGAATGCTCATGCCATTTTGTGAGTAACCTTAGTTTAAACACTCTCACCATTTTGTGAGTAACCTAAGCCACACTCTTGCCATTTTGTGAGAAACCTAATCCACACTCTCACCATTTTATAAGAAACCTAAGTTTGAATGCTCTCATTATTTTTTGAGCAACCTTAGTTTAAATACTCTTGCCATTTTATGAGCTCAAACAATTTAGTGTCTCATCATTCTTGATTGAGTTGAGATTCTCCAAAACAATTCCAAAAAAAATTGAAAAATTATTAGAAAAGAACAAAAACATTGACCACTTCTTTGCTTTAAGGATTATGGGAGCCCTTACTAAGTTACAAGCAAATTACTTGTCACTTAGTTTCCCCATAATTTTTGATTTTTTTTATCATGCACTTTTCATTTTGTAAGACCATTCCTCTTCATCTATCACATCCATTCTATTTGTTTTCCTTAGTTATCACATTCTACCCATTCCTTGGGAGAACTAAATTTGGCCTAAAGTTTTCTATTGGATATTACATCCATATAACTATGTAGGCAACATCCACTTGCCTAGTGCATATGGAGATAGCTTAGTCACCCTCTTCCTTTTCTTCTATTCCCTCATTTTGTTCATTTTTATTGTCACCTATTTTTTAGGAGCAATGTTTGTAGGGTTTCTATTGCATTGTTTGTTTATTTGTTTATTTTTGCTTATTTTATTTGTTTGTCTACCTGTTTGTTTACTTTCATCACTATTGCCTTGATTCAGTTTATGTGTGTTTATTAGGTGATTCCTTACCGACACTTACACTTGAATCTATCTATATTTATATGTTTACATTGTCATCATGGTTTCTATAAATGGTGCATTACATTTTAATTGAGTATTAGATTACGAGAGTTAGTCCTTATGCATATTTCAACCAAATCCTCATGATGTTATACCATGATGACTATCGATATGTGCTACAAAAATCCTTAGATTTAAGAAGTTTGTTTAATACTAATGACATCTCTTTAGTACCAACATCCCAATTCCATCTTAATCATATCCCAAACAGAGTAATTAAACATGAAAGAAATTCAATCTTTATTAGTTTAGATAAACATCTCCCTACTAGTATGTTATTCTAATTCATCATTAACCTCTATGTTAAGTTATCATCATCCTCAACTAGGTTTATCATGTTTGACATAATCGAAGTCTAATGATTATAACCACCTATGGGCAAATCATTGCACAATATCCCACCTGCATTTATCATTGAGTATAACCACCTTTGAGAAAATCATTATTTCATCACCACTTTAATTTTTCTACCCATACAAGGGCATGCTATTATCTGGTTTATCTATTCTAACTGGGGTAGCTCCATCTTCTCAATGATTATAACTTCCTTTGGGAAATCATTATGTTATCATACCACATTGCCACTATCAAGGTCCAATGCTTATAACTATATTTTTGAAAATCATTGTACACCATACCACTTGCATTCTCAATGATTTTGTCTACTTTTTCAAAATCATTATGTTTTCAGCCCATCATCTTTCCTTTCTTTGGTCCCCTTATTTTACTTCTTTCTTTTTGAGGGACCATTTGTCGACCTACTTGTGCTAACCATTCTCTTGAGGGGGTTATCATACAATTAGATTATCATCATTGTAGTTGTAGGAATACAAGATATTTTCATTTTTTGAGAAGATGTTACTATGATTATAGCTTACAACACCTTCTCAAACAAGGGCAAACTATAGACACCTTAATCTGGCCACTGATAACCTCCAATCAAGCTTTTGACCCATTTCCACTCAAAATACACAATTTGGCCTAAAACCACTAAAATGCATTAAATGAGTCAAAATTGATATATTCAAATGCTAATTCTAGCTAGGGTATTGTTAAATGGGGTAATGCAATTATGGGCTAGCTAACTTTGATTAGATCATTCTGAGTCAAAATGCTAATTTTATACCTAGGCGCTCTGGATTGCTCTTTCCTATCAAATCTCTTGCATAAAACACATGCCTTTATTATTTATTATTAGTAACATCCTAAATGGGATAATAGTTCTAATGCATCTGACATTGACCTCCAATTCTAATCTAGTTGAATTCAAGACTAATAACAAGGTATTCTAATCAATTTGGGTAATTTATGCATGAAGTGCTTAAACATGCTTAAGAGATAATTAACCCAAATTAGAGCCAAACTAGGAATTCTATGGAAAATTATTGAATAATTTGTTTTGGAAATAAATATGTATTATCTGCATCATCAAGTGACCTCATTTCTTAGGAAGACATCCCTAGGCCATAAATGCCACAAATATGAGGATTTATGCCCTCCATACCTCATCAATGCCTTATATGATGCCCTCCATGCCTCTCAATTGCCCATTCTTCCAATGTCATGATGAGGATAATTATAAAATTAATTCTAAAAAATGAATTAATCCTCAACCACACACCTCAATCTCAAGATGGATGGTTTAGATTGATTATAGACATTCTCAAAAATCTATAAATAGAGAGGCTATGAACATCATTTCTAAGCTATTTTGGTGAAAAATTATTATACTCAAATATATTCAAAAGTCTTGATAATGTAAATTTATAATGCACAAATGATTCTAAAAGATATTGTAATTAGTGTTACCATGCCAATTGATTTCAAGCCAAGCCATAAACCACAAGGTGCCAAGGAGAAGAGGAGATAACCAAACCTCCTTTGATGAAGACTTCATGAACACAAGATAATCAAGCCACTAAAATAAGAATTTTGGAGCATCCAAAGAAGGTAAAATAGGATTTATTTTGAATTTTAGTTGTGTGTTTTGTTTATGTTTGTTAACTAAGCTCTCCCTAGTGTCAAAGCCTAGAGATGTTATGCTAGTTAGTGTGTTTTTTTAATTTTGTTTTCATTTTTAAACTAATATCATAATAAACATCCTCTCTTGAATCAAATTCTTAGATCACAAAGGATAGTATAACCTATATTTGGTTTTCATGCATTGATCTAGATGGCTGTAGATACTCCTCTTTGTCTTGAGAGGAATGACCTGTAGATAAAAAACACTAAATAAATGGCTGATTTTGTTAAATATTAGGGTGGATTTCCTATCAAGATAGATCTAGGAAGCATAAGCTTCCTTGGAGGCTAGAATCCACACTTTTCAATAATTAATTTTTAAAATCAAAAGATAAAGTACTTTTATAAATAACAAAAGATACTAGAATGAAATACAAGAGGTGCTTGATAAATGAATAGATGAATTTGACTAATTATAGCAATAAATAGATTGATATTAGTGGTAAATGAATTAGATGTGGTCCAAAAAATAGGATGAGGTTCTATGAATAGGTATAGGGTCTAAAATTAGGATTTGGTTGAGGTCTGATGGTTGAAAATAGCTTGCTATTTATTCATCACATAGTGACCATAAGTGGTTAGGGTGACCATCGGTGGTTGGGTAACTATCAGTAGTTATGGATAGACTATTGATGGTCAGGGTGACCATCAGAGTCTACTATGGGTTTTATCTACTTGAATAAAATGGTTGATGAGGTTGCAAAATGTAATTTTGGAAAGTGGGTTTGGGCTGGGTTTGTTGAGGAATAGAAACAAAGTAACTAATTACTAAAAATAGGTACTTATCTTGTAGGTTACTAATCTAAATAAGGGTTGAGGTGGTTAGTTGAGAACTCATTGATGGAGTCTAGGATAATTTAGGTAGAGTAATGGTACTTATTTGTTGACCAATGAGTTTCCATAACACTTTGTACCTCTATCTTGCTTGTTGGTTGACTAAGAGAATACTTGAAAAAAAATCCCTAATGCAAGAAAATATAATTTTAGATGTGGATGATGATCCATTTCACCACCTCCTCCTCTATTTTTATATGAATAAAGGAGAGGTGAAATAATAATTTAATTAGGTGTTTAACAAGGTGTCTAAATTTAGCTTTCACATGCATTGGCTGACACATGAATTACATAAGATATGTATAAAAAAGCAAGCTAGAGTTGACTAGAGTTAGATTTTTAACTAGCTAAAGGATAATCATTAATGGTTAGGCCTAACTATCAATGGTTAGGGTGATCATCGATATTCGAGGGTAAGGGTAAAGTTTAGTCAAAGTGGGTTAGCCAGTTAGTTAGTTAGTTAGTTAACTTGAATAAGTTTATGGTCAAAAGGTTATGAAAGAGTCCCTAGGGGATCCCAAGGTGGTCTAAGAGTTAGTTTGACATCTATAACCATTGTGCATGGTTTTATAGTGTCTATATTTTACCCTTTTTTATTATACAGGTTGTATCAACAAGCTACAAAATAAAAATGGATTATAAGTTGAAGGTTAGGTTACCCTAAGTATGGGAGGATGTGTTCCCCCTCAAACCAAGAATTGATGAGGTGAAATAGAATTGGTTATAGGTTTGAAAAATGGGTAAGTTGGTGATGAAGTGTGTGGTAGGTTGGGTATTAAATCTCAAATATGTACATAAAATGTGACTAACCATGATATCCAAGATCATGGATTGACTAGATTGTCATGATTAGTAAAAAATAAGGTTGGCACTAGGAGGACAAGTGGCAAGTGGACCATGTGATCATATGTGATGGTTGGGGTACACTTGTAAATGCAAGTCTCCTAGACAAGGTTAGTATTATCAAGGGTATCCAATGTAGGAAGTACTACCATGAAGACACAAATTGGTTAGGTGTGCATAAGGTAGTATAAGTTCAAAATGTTCAACATGGTGAGTTAGTTAGTGTGGTCAAAAATAACAAAGCAAGGTCATTAAAAAATATAAGATAGTTAGGCCAAAATTACCAATGTTGAGGTCATTGTAAAACATGAAAAAGTTAGGCCAAAATGGCCACTAATGAGGTAAGGTGGTTAGTTGGAGAAGGGAATATCCATTAGATGGTAGTAGGTGAAAGTGTGTTAAAAATTTGTTGAAAAGGTGCTGGTGGGAGGAAAAAAGCCTAAGTTGGTCAACTATCAAGAGTTAGGGTTGACCATCAATTGTTAGGGTCAATCATCAATGGTCATCCTAACTGTCGATGATCGTATATCAACCCTAAAAGGGTGAAGACAAAAGACCATCGAGGGTTTTATTATTTTATTATGAATTAGAAAACCTAAATGATTGTCTTGTTGGGAATTAATTTGAGAAAAATGATGATGGTTGAGGTTGATTTATTGAGTGTGAAAGATTGTGTGAGTTGACCAAAGGAGGATTAGAGGTTTTAATTGACTAGGATGTAGAATAAATGAGGGAGAGTGTAGGTTCAAGTGGTGGTTCCCAACATTATTCCTTAATGATGGTTGAGGAATGAGGTAGATATTATTTTTAATTATTAGATTAGGTTTAAATTTAGCTAATGAATGTTTATTTGAATGTGGTTTTTGTTTATTGCTTGTGGGGGTGGGTTTGACCTAAGGTTAGGGGTGTGATAGTTTTTATTATGTTTGAAGTTGAAATGCTAGGTTGGATGAAAATTTTTAGGGGTAGGGTAGATAAGGGAGGGTAGAGGTAGTTGTAGGTAGGTTTAATTGAGTTGTTGTGAGGGTTGGGTATGTAGATTAGGAGGGTAAGGTTTGGTGTGATCACTGACAGTCACTTTATAGTGACCGTTAGTGGTAATTTTTGGCTATTATCGATCACTAGTAATCATCAATGGTCAATACAAAATCATTGATATGCCACTTTATACTAACCATCAATGGTTAGTCACCTAACCATAAATGATCGACTATAAGAATAGTTGAGCATCAATGGTCGATGTATGAGTTGAATAGTTTTTAAGAATAATATTAAGGCTTAAGTTAAGGTTTGGGTAAATTATTGATAGTTGAAAGGTTAAAAAAGGGGGTTTAAGGTTATGGTTTAGGTTAAAGGGTTAGTTTAAGGGTTAAGAAGGTAGAATGATAGGTATAGGTCATATTAGGTAAATGTTATGAGTTGGATAGATTAGAATAGGAGGTAGGTGTAAGTGATATAATTTGTAGGCAAAATATGTCAGTGAACTAAGGTTTTTATTTGCTATTGAACCTTGCAGGCTTGGGAGAGGATACAAATAAGGCATAAAGTGCCCTATATATTAGACAAGATATAGTGCATGGTGATTGATGATGATTGGGAACACATGAAGGATGTGGGCCTTGGAGGTATGAGGTACTACTAGCATATACGTTGAGATGAAATGATATTAGTGGCACTCATCAAGAGATGGGACCCTACCACTAACACCTATTTATTTCCTATAAGTGAGTTAACTATCTTACCTGAAGACATTTATAAGATAATGTAGCTACACATATAGGGTGAGCCAATTTACCACATTGAGAGTGATGAGTAGGATGGGTAGATGTAGATCTTATATGGATATGACCTTGATTTTATGACATGGCACTCAAGAGGCTTCCACTACATTCCACTATACTAGAGGGATAGGGATATGACACATCTATTTATGATGATGCTAATGGTCATGTGTTATATATTACTAGATTTTAGCAATGGGAAATTCCCTTATTGCTGGGGGTGCTCATTTAGGTGTGGTTGGGTCACATATTATTTTTGTGGGATCCTATGTTATTAGTTCAGATTTATCAAAGCTTGTGGGGATTCTACACCCATAGGACCTATGGGATCAATGTCGAGTTTATTCTCCATTTTTGGGCTTATGATCACATATGGATATTAGGACCTATAAGGCTACCCTAGGAGGGATTTGCATAGATGGATTATAGGGTTAGATACATGAGGTGGAGAGGAGAATATTCCCTCTTAGGACTAGGAGGAGGATCACATGATATAGAGAAGTATAGGGACTGACTGGATGCTTTGGTCATGGAAGATGTGATTTGTAGACTATGTTAGGTTTCTAGTCTAGGCACACTATAGGAGGCATACTCTGTCTCTTTAGAGCTACTGATGGATGTATGGTAGATAAGACCATGAGATAGAGTTAATTCCATTTGATAGGGTATAAAGGTAGTTTGGCCTCATACAAGATATACCTAGGGTAATATTGAGATATAAGAGGGATGATGTAGAGTTTTCATTACCTGATCCATAGCTAGTTCATGATTTTATTGATCACAATGAGATTCCAATGAGGATATATATGGATGATGTAGGTGTGATAGATGACTATCCTACATGGTACCAAATACACTATATTATGGCCAATTTTAGTGGTGATGATGGTGGCCAATAAGACATGAATGTTAATGCAGGGTAGATGGTCAGTAGGATTAGGTGTAAGGGGTTACCCTATATGTATAGGCAGTGACTACTAAGAGGAACCAAGAACTAGCAACTCTATTCATAACTCAAGAATCCTTAGTGGAAACACATACATCCTTGGTAGTAGCATAGGCTTAGGTGGCCACTCTAATAGGAGAGATAGATCGATCTAAGTCTCAACTGGCCCTAGTGATGTAGGGGAAAGATTCTCTTTGATAGTTAAGAGGTTGAGTACCAATAACTATAGGGCCATCATGTATTATCTTGATGTAGAGATATGTAATGACTATGGAGGAGCTATAGTATTATGAGGCTTTGGTCTTTAGGCACCTACCAAATGATCCCCAATGGGGTGAATATAGGGCCATGATTGTAAGAGGCACTATCATGGAGACGCCAAGTCAATGGGTTATATCTGCATGCAGATAGGTAAGTGTAGGAGGGTAGGCTCCAAGAGGTAGTGATGCCCTAAGATCATATATTTATTATTATACACATTTTTGATGTTCCATATGATTTTGATACTGACATATGAGCCAATGTAGTGAGATGTATATTTTTGAGAGACATGCATATTTTGTACATATTATGATGAGTATTTATTAGATATAGGTGTGATCCTTTGTTTATGGTTTTGAGGTTCATGGTTATGATGTTCATGCTGATTATTGATGATGTCATATTTATTATAGTTATGCTCATGATGCTATTGATGTGGACTCACCTATTTAATCATGTTATGAAATGTCTCTTTGATTTATGTTCATGATGATACTTGATATGGATTGATGTTATTTATGTGATTATTATTTGATGGTTATGGATGACTATGATGATCCTAATATGATTATGTGATGCTAATGTGATGTTGTTGATGATTAAGATTATTAAATTATTATTATGGTATTTGATGATGTTGTTTAGATATGTGATTATTTAATTTCATGTTTGAGATGATCATGACTATGATATCGATATGATTATTGTTATGGAAACTAGTTATGCTTAGGTGGATAAGGTTATGATGTGATTATTGTTATGGTTATGGATTATGGATCATAGTCATATGAATGTGATACATGGTAGGATGATGATGATTCTATAATGATGTTTATACTAAAATTTAATGAGTGATAGTTGATTTATTTATGGAGGTGGTAGATTTAGGCATGTGGTGGATATGGTATATGTGATTAAAACTTGGTGATAGTGATAGTTGATTTATTTATGGAGGTGGTGATTATGATAATGATGTTTGTTTTTGCTTATGATGTGATGATGATATTATGTGATGTGGTTATGATTATGGTCATTGTGTTTAGATTAAGGTGAAACACATAAAGTAAGTTAAATAATAAAATTAGTTATGAAAAAGAGAAGATAATCAAGAGACAAACATCTAAGTGCATGTATCAATTAGTATGAGAGAATAAGAAGGAGGTACAATGCTTTTTATTTGACAAGGAGTAAAACAAACCAATGTTAGATAGGCTTAAGGAACATAAGCACTTTGGATGCTTCACATTAGTATGCATTAGTTGGTTAAAAAAGGTGTCTTGATCACATAATGTCAAGTAAGCTCAAAATCCCTTACTTATAGAGTGTATAAAGGGAAGGAAGATGAAAATGGAACCTTCTTAGGAGACTAGATTTCCTCTATTGTAGGTCACCAAAGATATACTATAAAAAAATCCATATCATATAATGCGTAGCCTGATCGATATGGGAAGTATACTTATGAAATCCAATTGTGGCTTCCAAAATTATGTTTTTTTTTATGATGTTTGATAATGGGTCTTTTACGATTTTTTCTATTACTCAATAAGGTTGGGGAAGTTGATCGATATGGGAAGCTTCCAAGAAATTGCTATACTTTGACAAATGCTTGACTCAACCATCTTTCAAGGGAGTAATCTAAGTTTTGTATGTTTTGTTTAAGGCTTTCAATATCTATCCTTCAAGGGAGAAGTATACCTTATATTGAGTAATTTTGATATGTTTGTGGTAGCTGTCCTTCAAGGGAGTAGTGTATAGATGCTAAGAATGACCCATGATTATTTTTTATTATGATGTTTCTTTTTTTTTTGGCTTGACATATAGTTGATTATATAGGTTTTTAGGTTCTTCTTTTATGAAGGCAAAACTAAAATCACAAGAAGGTTAATTAGGTGTAAAAGAGTTTTAGATGACAATGACCATGAGAATCTATCCTAAAAAAGGGGGAAAAAGTACCATGATAATCATGCCATGGGTAGAGCCATGGTACCCATTGTTAAATATTAGGTTATGATTGTGATGGATAATCACATGATTTAACTTTAATTGGTTGTCCCTAAAATAAGGAAATGAATGTGGTTAAAAAATAAGAGATGAGCTTAAGTTGGATAAAAGTTGAGTTTGATCCTATTTTAACAAAAGAAAGGACATAAATACAAAGCATTGAGGGGCTCAAGATTTGAGTTCCCTTTAAGAGAGGATAATTGGTAAGTTCTAATTCATGCTTATGCATTATGATATAAGGTCTAATCCAATTTAAAGCAAACTTGCATCAATTAATTTTATCCATATTAGTGACATAGTTATTTTCCTTTAGGATGAGGTCTCTGATATTGAATGCTCACACTTTAAGGTGTTTGTTATAAGCATGTTTGATGCATTTTAGATAAACATGAATATGATTCAGTGCTACTAAATAAATTTTGTCATGTAGCTCAAGTTGGGATAAATGTTCTTGATGATAATCTCTCTCAGAGATGAGATCTTACAGGGATATGTGAAAAGATGTAATTTTCACTTCAAGAGGCAAGATGGTCTTTACTCCAAAAAATAGGGAGAAAGGGGTAACACCTATAGGGGTCCAAATGCTAGTACAATATGCCTATGAAGCAAACATGATATGTAAATGCCACTCCTGACCAGATGCATTAACCATTTTAGTTAGAATGTTATTGAGAGTTTTTTTAGAGGCTTTTTCCTATCCATTTGCCTATGGATGATAGGGTGATGAGAAACTTAACTTGATACCAAACACATCAAAAAGGCCTTAGACTTGTTTGATTTTAAAATCTTTTCCATTTTTGGTGATAGTTTTATGAGGAACACCAAAGAAAAAAATAATGCGATAGTTGATAAAGTCAATAATCTTTTCTATTTTCTTTGAGACAAGGGGAATAGCCTCTATGCATTTGGTAAAATATTTGGTCAAATTGATGATATAATGATTTCACTATTGGGAATGGGGGTTAATTTCACTAATAAGATCCAAACCCCATTGTGAGAAAGTTCATAAATCCTTGGATATGCAAAGACTATGGCTAGGTGCATGATGTAAATTAGCATGTTGTTACCATTTGATATAGTTTTTCACATAATCGCAATAATCTTGGCTAAGGGTGGGCCAGTAATAGCCAAGGCAAAGGATGTGTTTAACAATGGATTAGCCACTAAGGTGCCCCCCATAGATCCCATCATGTGTTTCCCTGATAGCATCAGAGGTTTCATGACTACGTAGTCAATAGAAGAGGAGACCATAAAAACTACATTTATAAATAATTCCCCCTAGTATGGTATAATTTGAGGTACTTTGGATAAAAAATCTTCAAACATTCTTAGAAAGACCTAAAGGAATGATGGTAATGTTGAGATAGTCAAAGTTTTGCTGATATCAAAGGTTAGGTTGGGTCTCCTCCACATTGAAGATGGTGGGAGAGTTTGATTTGACATAAGAGGGTTGGGTAAGTCAATGGATAATGACATATAGCTTAGATTCAGAGGGTGAAAATGAGATCTGGGAAGTGAGGGAAGCCATATGGATCATGGAGTGGTTTAGATACAATAGTGTACAAATGATGCTAAGAGTAATTTAGATAATTATTTATATTATTACAAATCATCATTCTTGTACTAGTAAAAGCTATTAATTTGATTTACCACAAGTTGAGAGTCACTAAAAATGTTGATTGTTTTGACTCACAAGGCTAACATAATTTGAAAGCCTATCACCAGGGCTTCATACTTAGCCATATTGTATGTACATTAAAAATCTAGCTTGAAGGACAAAGGAAGAGGTTCACCATGAAGGGGCAAAAGGATGATGTTAGTTACTCCACCATGTTGACACTTTGATTCTATCGAATAACATGGTCACTTGATAGGTAAAGTATGCTTGAGAGACATTTAAAATGGACTCATCTGAAAACTCAAGAAGAGGAGGTCAATTGTCTACTAATTGTGATTTATACAATTGGTTAGCAATGACTTGCCCTTTAATTAACTTCTAATAAAGAAAATCAAGGTCAAAATCAACCAAAATCATGAGCCACTTAACCATACATTAGTTTTGGTATGGCTTAGAGTGCATATACTTGAGTTGGTTGGTATTGGTTATGACATAGGTCTTGTGGTTGAGAAGGTAATGGTGAAGTTTGGTAGTCATGAAGACCAAGGCTAGGCAAACTTTCTTGGCATGGGTATACTGAGTCTCATACTCTACAAGTGTGTAACTAGTGTAATAAATGGATTGCTCTTTATGTTGTTCATCTCGGTGAGCTCACATTTCTCCTAAGGAGTGGTCGATGGAAAAAATATAAAGGTAAAAAGGTTCATCTTCCTTGGTAGGGATTAGGATGGGTGGGGATAGGAAGTACTATCTAATAAAATCAAAGGCCTTTTGATAGTCATTGTTCCACTTAAAATATACATCATTCTTTAGAAGGTGATGGAAAGGTTGGCTTTGGTTTGAGATCTTAGAGATAAAGTGATGAATATATTGGAGTTTCCCTTGCAATATGTGGAGTTACTTGAGGTGGGTAGGAGGAGGCATATTGAGGATTATTTTTATTTTGGTTAGATTGACTTCAATTCCCTAAAGGGAGATGATAAATCCAAGGATTTTTCCTAAAAAGACCTATTAAATACACTTTTTGGGATTAAGGTGGACATGGTAATGGATGAGTCACTTAAATATAATCTTAAAAATGGATAAATGATTTTTTAAAAATTTGTATTTCCCAAAAAGGTGATCGACATGTCCTCGATAATCTTGTGAATAAAGTCAAGGAAGATGTAGGTCATGACACACTAGTAGGTTTCACTAGAATTATTTAATTCAAAGGGCATGAATTTATAAAAAAAAGTACCCCATGGGGTGATAAAGATAGTTTTATGTTGATATTTGGGGGAAATTAGGATCTAATTGTAACCCAAGAATCCATCCATAAGAGATAACATCACATGGCCAACTGTAAGATCAACACATTGATTAATGCTTAGCAAAGGAAATTCATCCTTTGGGGAAGTGAGTTTAAGGCCATGAAATTACACATAAATGTGAATTCCCCCTATGGATGTGGTGATAGGTATGACATTCAAGACCCATTGAGGATAGTCAATGGGTTGGATGAAATTGATAGATAAGAGACATTGGAGCTCTTCTTTGACAACAATGGCTATGATATGGTGCATTCATCAAAGTTTTTTCTTAATGGTCTTGGAATTATGATTTGTGACTCTGTTATGGATGGTGATGGAGGGATAAATTCTTGGCATGTCATTGTAAGACTAAATGAATGCTATGTTACTATCTAGTAGGAAGGAGGGGAAGTTTGAAGTTCCTTAAAATTTAGCGATTAGCCAATTTTGATAATACACAAGTTATCTATAATTCCAAAGTTGATATCCATGGTGGATTCATTCAATATGGTTGAAGTTTCATGAGGAAGATAGTTATGGATAGAGGAATATTCTATACCAAGATAGGTGAGAATGGAATCTTCATCATGACCCCAAATGGTATTAATGGTAGGAGATTCATCTCTTATAATATTAGGATGGGTTATAAGAATAGTTATGGTTTGCCCATTTTTTGATAAGTCAGGGGTCTAAGAATAATAATGTTGATGAAAAAAAAAGATAGGGGGATGATGTCAGAATCCTTAGCTATTAATGTTGGAGGGGATGTTGAGGATGGGATTTCCTCATCAGTAATGGTAATGGGAGGTGGGTTGGTTTTTTTTTTAGGTATTATGAAACTGAAGCCATGATTTTTGTGAGGTTTTAAGGTCTTGATTGGAAGCAACTTATATATCCCATGTTCATACCAATCTAGACCAAATCCTTTTCAAGCACACCTATAGAGGTATGTCTTGGAAAAATCTATTTTATCTAGATAGGTGAAACTAGAGGTGAATGGTTAAGGTGAAAAAGAGGTGGTAAAAGTGTCAAGGGGTTTATCAAGGCCCCTATAGATGAATTTAGTTTGACAAGTTAAGGGCCTAAAAAAAAACAATGGTTCCAATATTAGGGTTATAGCTGGGTTGTGGGTCAAGATTCCCATACTCTTGATGAGTAGGAAAAATGTCTAATGTTAAAAGGTGATACTCCCCCAATGAAAGACACTAGGAGGTTGATTCCAAAGGGTCTATTATGGGGATTTGTGTGAAAGGAATGGATGAATTAGGGGAGGATTCAATGGTAGAAGAAGATGGAGCCTCATCTTTTACTAGTGAAGGTTTGTTGGATGGGGGAAGGACAATGTTGTTGGGTTGGTACATCATGTTTCATGATGTAAAGGGACTCATGTCAACTTGTATGGTAACAACTTGAATTTCATATTCAAATATGATGCATCAATGCAAGGTGAATGACATGTAGCCCATAGATCAGATCTAAAGGCCTCTTAGGAAAAGGTTTTACTAGAAATCACCTTATACTATGTTTAATATATTAGGAAGTATGCAAGGTCTTAGATAAATTTGAAGGATAATAGTTCCTAGAGTCATAGCCATGGTATCATTAAATGATCAAAGTACTATGAAGGTTTTCTACAAAATGTTCTTGGGTAATTTGAGTTAGTTATATGCATGAGAGGAGATAATGTTGATATTATCTCCCCCATTAATCATGACTAACTTAATGTAGGTTTGGCTGATGTACATGGTAATGAAGAGGGGAGGATCTAGGTAATCTAGGTAGATGAAAGTTATTTTTAAATCCTTGAAGGTAACAAGTTAGGAAAGTTGAAAAGCTCCAAAAAAGGTTGCTAGAGGTTGTGCGTATTTTGATTGGACATATATGGATTATAGAGCATTTATCATCACTTGGTTGTGATGGGGTGAGGTATTGATTATTTCATACAAACTCATCTTCATTGATGTTTGGTGAAGCTATTTTAGAACTACTCATTGGATTAATTTAGGTGGGTTGGATTGTAAGGGACCTAAGATGGAAACCTTAGGTTTGGTTGAAGGTAAAGGTGCTTAGTTTTGGCTAGGTGGTTGGGTTATGAAAGAGGGATATGTCCATAGAATGGACACCTTTGAATTTCCCGTATCCTTTGGTTGATCCTGTGATTGTGTCACCATATGGATGGTATGGATTTGGGGAGGAGTCAGGCTAGAGGGTTGTTTAATTTCCTCTTCACTTTTTGATGAGAGTGGGGGAGTAGGTAAGTGCTAGTTGATGGCTCCTAGATTTTAGATTGGTTTTGGGTTCATAGGAGGCTCATCTGATAGTAAGTCATCCTCATGATATAGTTGATGGGCTAGTACTTGGAGAGATTTACAATTTTCCATATCATGTCTAGGTATCTTATGGTATGAGCATACTAATTTGTCATTGTAAAAATATGGTTTAAGACTATATGGGTCAAATGATATGATATATGGTAAGGTTAAGGAAGATGCTTATAATAAACTCTATAGTATGGTTGAGTGAGATTTGGTCAAAGGTGACAAAGGCATGGAGGCCTTAGATTTGGTAGTTGAGTCATGAAAGTTTTTAGAATAGGCTTGGTGGTAGAAGTTTTGTGTAAATGAGTGTTCTTGGTGGATGGTTTTGGTTTCACTAGAGAGTTTGATAGTTTGTGGTTAGAAGGTTTTGAGGTAGACATTTGAGAGGAAAGTGGTTTATTTATAGATGATTGGAAGACAGGAGGTTTAGTTATGGGTGGTTTGGTGAAATTAGGTGTGGATGAAAGTAAGAGTGATGGCATAACCAAAAGTGGTGGTTGGGTTTTTATTGGGATGGTTGGTTCCCAAATTAAGGTAGAGGGATATGGTCCCCAAAAAGAGGGAAAAATGGTGAGCAGAGGTAGAGATTTATTTTGTGGGATCTTGGGTGTTTTTACCTTCTTTGTTAGCTTAATTTGAGGTTTCTTTGGTGGGTTTGGTGGATTTAATTCCAATTTCAATGAGGGGTGAGTAAGATCTTGCATGGGGAATAGGCCACGGTTTTTGGTAGGCTTGGTTAGAATGGTAAAAGGTGGCTTGGTTATCTTAGGTGGATTCAATTCAAACAATTCTATTATGGTTTCATTAGTAGAGGTTTCCAATGGCCTGGTTGTGGTGAAAGTGGGTTCGATAATGGGAATAGAAAGTTGGGATGACAATGGTGTGGTTTTAGGTTCTTGCTTGGTTCAATAAGGAAGCCTGAGATGGTGCCAAAATTTTTCATGATCTGCATTTGGTTGGATTAGGTAGTCCAAGTTTTGAACCAATCTAGAGAAGGGTATATAGATGGGTTTGATCCCTTTGATACTAAACTCAAAGGTTAAACCCATGGGTGGAGAGAGAGAAGCAGTTACTTTATCTTTTTCTTTAATAAAAATCTCTAAGGTTTAAAAATATGAGCCTCATATGGGAGAGGTAGGTAGGGTGATCACTTCTTTAGGGGTAATTTCCAAAGGAAGAGTGGACTACTATTGTTGACCATTTTTTTCCCAACAGGCAAAAAAATTGGTCCCCTTCTGCTCCTTGCCATTCTAGGCCATTTCTTTTGATTTTGCACAGGTCTTATAAAATCTATAGACTCTATAGGGATATTTTCTAAGGATTCAGTAGTTTCCTATAGAATTCATGTTTTTACAAACCCAGCTGGTTAGTCTTTTGGTGAAAGGAGGATCAATTCAGAGAATGCTGGGGTTTTCAAGACTTTTTGGGCTCTTGTCTGACGAATTCGGCCCTAGTTCAAGCCTCATTTTGATCTTCAAGACCATCGCTCCTGGTTCAATCACTAGTTCAATCGGCACTTGGTTCACCCATCTATAGTTCAAATGGCCTTGCTTTAAGCTTTGGTTCATCTAGATGGTTCAGTCATTTGGTTCAACTGGATGGTTTAGTGGCTTCAAGTTCATCGGCTTTGATTCACTTGGCATTAGTGTGCAATGGTTGAACTGCTTGAACCGTTGAACCATTTTTGGTTCAATGGCTTGGTTCAAGGGTATGCCCAGATGGCCAAAGGGCAGCTCAAAGGTTCAAATGCCCTTGTGGAGGGTAGGCATTTCAAAGAAAAGGTAGTTGAAGGGTAAGTTCAAATTTTGTTTAAGTCCTGAATTCCTTCAAACTTTTTGTCTGAAGGAGTTCTTTCGAACAAAAAGTTTGAAGGAATTCAGGGAAAGCCATGCTAGGGAACTCAGTGAGAATTCCACAAAATTTTTTTTGTAGGAAAATGTCTTTGGACAAAAGTATGTGGGAAAATGTCTGCAAACAAAAGTCCATGGAAACCCAAGAAATAGTCTGAAAGAACACAACGACCCACCGAAGGACCCCGAAGGGCAGGTGCCCTTGCGGGGGACTCTCAACCAAAATAAAGGGGCACTTTCCAAAGGCTGAAGGGTCACCTTCCCTTTGGGAAGGTGATAAGAAGGGACTTCAAGCAAAAAAGGCCCGCAAAAAGGACCCGACGGACTTTTTTTGAGGACGATGACATCCTGAAAGCCATAAAAAATAAGGAAGTGAATTAGCTGTTGGTTTTCAATGTGATGACGGCCGCGTGAACACCAAATTTCATATAATGAAATAGTCATTTGATTTCAAAATAAAAGGATGCCAACCATGGAAAAGGCCTAGAAATGTAGCGACCCACCAGAAGATCACCCCCGAGGGCCAAAGGAGCAAGAAGAGACAAGATAGGGAAAAGACAAAGTGCCAGGCATTGGGTAGGTAGATAGTCCAAGTGGTGAAGGGAAGTGCTGATTCAAAAAGTTACTCTAGTAGGTGAAATGATGCCTATGAATTGACCATTAGGAGGTGCAAATAGCTAGCAGTGCAACTGATTTTCTCCATTTCACATTAATGAGTAGACAAACTGTGTAATCACCTTGAAGAAGCGGCCTTACAAATAGACAAAGGGTGCAACTCATTAATGTTTTAACCGGCTTGCTCTTCCCAATGAGGGGACACAAATAGGCCACTTTTAAAAAGGGGCACCAAAAGGCCTCCTTTATTATTCTATATATTGGAGACTTGTCATTTTGTAATCATCTTCCACATTTGTAAGGCGTAGCCCTGGTAAAATTTCACCTGAATCAATAAACACATTTTTTACCTCTATCTTGGTTAGATATCTCTGTGTATGTCTGAGTGTTAATTTATGATTAGTCATTGTTTCTTGATGCTTTCATAGGTTCAACACCAATGTATCTGGTGTCTGTAAGGTGCCATCTCTATAGCTGGTCAAGAGAGTTCTATTTGGAAGTGGAGAAATAGAAGAAGTTACCTTATAGTGTGCCTTTCACAGTGCCTTTAGTGAATCTATGTTTTCTATATTTTCATTAAAGTCTCCCTATCAAGCTCTTGCAGTTTGGTCCTTCTACCAGTTTGAAGCATATGTATGTGTTTGTTTGTGTTCTAGTGTGAGGGTGAGAAGGTCAACTTATTTTGGTGCATCACCTCCTTAGAGTAGATTTGTTTTCCTGTAATCTTTCTCCCTTTTCATCCCCCCTCATTATATATCTATATACATATATATGTTAGCACTTACTGGAACAAATTAGATGCATCAAAGGGAGCTAGCCCTTACCTAGAGACTCTCCCCTCCAGTTTCACTGGTCCCATAGGTGAGAGGGGAGTTTCCATAGTTGTGTGAAGAAGGCAGGAGCTCGACCTCCTGCCAAGGGTGCAATCTTCTGCGTCAATAGTTTTGGCACACCCAGTGGGACATAGTTTTACAACTCAATAAGGTTTTAGGATTGATACTGGTCTTGTTATAACAAATCAAAGATTTCTAGCATCTGGTGACTCCACTGGTAAGAGCTTCAATTTTTCAATCAAAGACTAGTTTTTTAACTTTCTATGCCTAAAGTCACCACACGGTCTGCTTTTAAGGGTGTTCCTTTCGATTTCATTGAGTTGCCTTTGAACTCAAAAAAAAGACTAAGGTTTGAGAAGACCCATCCTTATTCAAAAAACCACCCTCCCAAACCTATTATAAGGGATGCATACATAGTAGAGCCACAGTTACATCTCATCCTAGCTATGGCATTGCCCTTTGCGGCTTTTCATGGTCAGAGCCCCTTGAACCTCCCACGTTATGATCCAATCCTTGGAACAACCCTAAAAAATGTGCCTTCTTTTGATGGAGAGGGACCCATTATAGTTGTCAAGCACATTAAGAATATTGCTAACCTCAACAATATTCACAATGTCACAGAGGAAAATATTGCCATCAAATTGTTAGCATTGTCTCTCAAAGGCAAGGCTCTTGACTGGTACGAGACCTTACCTATAAATTCAATCCATTTATGGAATGAATTGGGTACTTAGTTGATAGACCATTTTGGGGAAAAGAGTGATGGCCTCTCGCTTGCTGAGCAGTTGACAACCATAAAAAGAGCCCCACATGAGTATATGTAGGATTTCAACATGTGGTTTTAGAAGACTTAGGATAGAATCCCCATTTTGGTAAGACTGACTCCTAACTATGCTTTCCTATATTATTTAAGAGCATTAAACAATGATATTACTGTGATGATACAATCCATGGGAGGGTATATACTGCCTATTACTTATGATGTAGCCATAACAGCTAAAAATTGCTTAGTACAGGCTAGGAAAATAGCCCCTAGACCTCACATGCCACTTTTCCCAGAAATGCTACCTCTAATTTAGGCCATTGCTCCCATATTAGCTCCTCTACCTAGCATTGAGAAATCAACTACTATTCTATCCAATGAACTTCATGAGGTTAAGAGTCTGTTATAGAGCATGTCAGATGAACTTGTAGCTCTTAAAAGGTAGTAAGCTCAAAGCAACAGACAAAATCATGGATACCAGCATTATGGTCAAGCCCCTAGACCCCCTTTCCAAAACTATAATCAAGGATAGGGTCAGCTCACTCAAACTAGACCATTTCAAAACTACAACGCAGGCCCCCCTTCATCATCTAAAGTCATGGTGCCTGTTCAAAACAATTTAGTACAGGAACAACCAAGTTGTTTGACCATGAGATATGGTCAAGAATAGGCTGTTTATATAAATGAGATGATGAGTTATTTCCAGAATGTAGACAATCAAGTAGCCACTCATTCTGAAATCTTTGAGGCTCCAATGCAACCCAGCACAAGCAATAATTAGAGTCATCCTGACTCTACTCTTATGAACTACCTAAAAGGTGAGTTCTGTGTAATCAATTATGTGGGCAATACAGCCAATCAAGCTGACTATGTTGTAGCCAACACAAGATTTAAGAGGAGAGCATTGGGAGAAGCCTAGGCAACTACCCAATTGATAGCTGCACCTTCTCCATCACACTCAAATCAGAAAGCCCCAAAATTTAGACTATCATTTGTACCTTTAGCCCCTCAGCCTGCACCTCAAGTTGGAATTAGCCCCAAAGAAGGCTTGAAGGGAGGCAGTCCTCAAGTCAATATAGTGGACCAAATGAAGAAGCTACATATGAACATCTCTTTATGGGATTCATTGTCTCTACCAGGATAGAAGGACATGCTACAAAGGGAACTACATGAGCTGGACCGACAAGCTATCCCAGTAAGGACCAATAATGTCTTGATCATGAATGGACAGCGTTCCACCTCTAGCCAGGTAAAGAAGGAAGATAAAATTCCCCCTTTCTATTTGTCCTTGGTCATAGGAGATTTCTTGGTACACAACTACATCATTGACAGTGGGGCTAATACCTCAGTGATGCCCAAGTGCATAGCTGACAAGATGGAACTAAAATATGAGGGGATGAATAAGGGAGTCCTACAGCTAGATGGGATGCCTACAAAAAATGTTTCTATACGATTATTCGCTTTCACATTCAAGAAGAAAATGAGAAACTAAAAAGAATAGATGAGGATTTGTACGTACCTGGATTGTGGACTTACACACTAGATTCAGATGATAGCAGGAACTCTTCTTTAGTTGTGGAGGATGACACCTGAAAGAGAAAAAGACTAAAATATGAAAAACGTTAGATGACAAAAAAGTGGACTGCCAAGCGAAAGCTTGGTCCTAGAAGCATAAAGACTTCTCAAAGGATGACAGTCCACTATTAAAAACAAAATATTTAATAGAAATAGAAATGATGAAGGACAAAATGAAAGAAATAAAAAGCAAATGCATACCTGATATGTAGCAAATTGCTTTGCACGGTCGCCGGCATTGGTTATTATGCCGACGTCAGTTGGTCAAGTCTGTCGACGTCGGTTAGTCTGCCGACATCGGTGGGGGAAATGACTGGTGTCAATCGGGGTAGTAGTTTGGGGATGAGGTCTGGGTGAGTTTTGGACTGGGTTCATGGCTGCAGAATGGTCTAAAAGAGTGTAAGTCTGTTTAATGGTCTATGCAGGGGTTTGGGAAGACTGTATGTTCTGAAAAGGGAGGATAGAGGTGATAAAGATATGGGAAGGCCTTTCAACATTTTTGGGAGGAAGTCAAGTCTGGTCTGTGGTCTGATAGTCTAAATCTAGGTGGTGATATCACTTAAAAGCAGTAACTAGAAAAAAAATGAAAGCATAGAAGAATTGCTTACCTATTGCCTGTTGAAGAGAGAGTAAGAGACATGGTTGTAGATTGATTGTTGATGGTGTGTTGCAGACTGGTTGCAGATGTTTGATGTAGAAGACTTCCAGTAAGGTGACTAAAGTAGAGTACTTATGCCCGGGAGAGAGAGAGATAGATTTTGTTGTAGATCGATTGCTGATTGTCCTGACTGAGGTCTGATCTGAGAACGTCTTGAAAGAAGGTCTGATAATGGATTGGACAACTGATTGGGAAATGGATAATAGACATAGTTTTAAGGGTAACTGATGCCGGAAAAACTATCGACGTTAACCAAATAGTGACTAACGTCAGTGGCTACAGAATGGGGACAGAGGCTAATTTTAGCCTTCTACCCAGTCTTACACGCTACCAGGGTCAAGGTTCATGGGAAAATGATCGAGAGGGGCTAAATAGGCATGGGAGAATAAAATGGGGGTCATAAATGGGTCATAGGGAGAGAGAGAAGAATTATTAATGTAAAATAAGTGATTATTTTAAATTAATAAGACATAGGTTATGTGTGTCGAAGTGGACAAAAGGGATCAAGGGGGAGAGAATGGGGAGAGGATGACCAAGGGAGTAGACACGATTTCAGTGTCTACATTTGCCCCTTTTTATCTTGTTGGTTGTTCTAGATGAACTGCAAGACAAAAATAGGAGTTGGTTGCCCCAGGTGGGATGAGGTATTTCCCCTCAAAGTAGGAGTCAAGGGAAGGGAACCTGGAATTGGGTGCTAATTTGATAAAGAGTGGATGAAAAAAGGTGAGTGTGAATGCTGCAATAGTTGTGATTATGCACATACCACTGCATGAGATGGTCAGGTCAAATTGTCGTAGGTCAAGGGATGAGGAGTGCCAAAATTGAAGTAACCAAGCCCCAACATTTGGTCATAGCTGATCAGGTTATTCAATCTAAGCTATAGCTCCAATGGTCATTGTGTTCCAGGTATCTCGAGCTCAGGAAGTGCTCCTAGAAAACATGAAAATGTCACAAGTAGTGGGGATCAACCGACTTGTGATCCTATACTTGTGAAGGTCATAAATAGTCTGTGCACAAGTTTGCTAGCCAGTCGTGGGGTAGCATACATGCAAAAACAACCAAAGCAAAGTCATCTTGGAAGTGGTCAGGGTTGAAGGAGATAGGCATGATCCCCATGGTCATTAGTCGAGGTGGATGGATGGACGACAGAATGTGGCCAAGCTAACCTTAGAAGACATCGTGTGATCTGAGTGCTACCTACATAGGCCCTGTCGTTAGGGCCTTTGGCCTATGTAGTTCTCCCTAAAAGGGAGGAAGAAGGTCAAAGGTATGGATTGGTCTTGGTCGAGGTCAAGGTCATGGTCAAAGGTCAAAAGATTAGTCAAAGGAAAGAATGGTTTGTCCATCAAGGAGACAAACAAATAAGGGTGGTCGAGCTAACCCCAGAGGACGTCATGTCATCTGAGTGCTGCCTACATAGCCCCAGTCTTAGGGCCTTAGACCAATGTAGTTCAGAAGAAGAGACAAAATGGGTGATGATTGGTGTGGTTAGGTTATAGATGATGAGGATAAGATGATGCTACAACCTTTTCCAAATGGTGTGATGGTGTATTCTGTAACATTGGTTGGGTGGTCTTTCATCCCTAGCAATTTTCCATATTCATGATGGATGTATGCTAAAAATGAATTGAGTCTATTTATGCTTCAGCAAGTATTGGTTTATGCTTAACATAAATTGAGTGGTCGATAGTTTCCATGTGTATTGTTGTCCATAGAAACTATGTGAAATGGACTATGTCATGTTGGTAGTCTGAAAATGTTTGGGTTGGTTTGGTTGAATGTGACCAAAGGGTAAAAAGGAGTGAAAGGCATATTGCTCTTTCATTGACAAGGACCAAAATGATGGCATGGATAGGGGTTGTTAGAACAAAAGCCTCGTTCATGCATTACGTCGTTGACCAGTGATTGTGTTAGAGAGGTAATCGAATCACTTTGATATTAAAGTGAGCTCGAAGTCCCTTGAGCAAGTGAGAGGAGGAGGATAGGGTAACCCATTTCAGAGTAGAGATAATTTTGCCCCTTTTTATAGGAGACCCTGAGACAAAGAATAAGCCAAGTCCATGACCCATTTTTTTTTTGGTGCAGACCATTCATTGCGGGAAGTCTACATAGAGATGTCATTTTGCTTTGTGGTCATGTTGTGAAGCTGATCGATGCGGGAAGCTTCTAAGAAAAGTGTTGTGTGTAGCAAGATTTATTAATAGCCATCCTTCGAGGGAGTGGTCTATATTTTTGCTTTATATACATAAGGGCTTTGAATAGCTATCCTTCGAGGGAGCAGTCTATTTGCTATAGCAATGATAGTACAACTGTCCTTCGAGGGAGCAGTCTATTTTTTGATTTGAGTTGGTGACCTTGGATATTTTGACATCTTGATTATTTTTTTGACAGAAATGTGAGTCATGGACAAGACTATAGAAGTTCAAGGGCTCCATTTTATTAGGACAAAGCGTCCATACTGTATCAAAGGGGTATAGAGGATTTGTTAAGGGGAGTAGGGTTAAAAGGAATGAGGACTAAGAGGATGGGGATTGCTCAAGGGATGAGCTCAAGGTAAATGTCAAGTGGATGAGTACATGACTAATAGTAGAATGGTCATAGATGTAAGGCATTAAGAGGCTCAGGTTTTGGTCAGCCTTCAAGAGAAGACATACGATAAGTCCCTGGTCCATACTTGTGCATGATGATGAAAGGTTTGAGCCAATTAGGGGAAAACTTGCCTCATTTACTTCGCTCCATATTGGTCACATGCTAATTCTCTTTGAGGATGAGGTCTCTGATGTTGAAATCTTGTTCTCTCAGATTTTTGTTATAGGCTCGTTTGATGCAATTTTGATAGACATGGAGATGGTTGAGGGCAGCAAGACGACGTTCGTCGAGTAACTCAAGTTGAGCTAAGTAATCTTGACAAAATTCATCGTTAGAGAGAATGTCATGCAGAGAGATGCAAAGAGATGGGATTTATACTTCGAGAGGTAGGACAACCTCTGTTCTATACACTAGAGAGAAAGGGGTAGCACCCGTGGAGGTTCGAATGCTAGTGTGATAGGCCCATAAAGTGAAGGGAATGTGAATATGCCAATCCCTTCCAGTGTCGTTGACCACCTTCATGAGAATTTTAGTCAATATTTTGTTGGAAGCCTCAGCTTGCCCATTTGCTTGTGGGTAGTAAGGTGAAGAGAAGCTAAGTTTGATGCCAAATGAGTCACAGAGCTTTTGGACGGTCTTGCTTTTAAAGGACTTGCCGTTATTGGTGATGATTTTGTGAGGGATACCGAAATGACAGATGATGTGGGTGCTGATGAAGTCGACAATCTTGTCGGCTTTTATGGAGATGAGAGGAATGGCTTCCACCCATTTAGTGCAATACTCAGTGGTGGTGATAATGGACTGATGACAAAGAGACGAATGAGGGTTAATCTCATCGATGAGATCTAAGCCCCACTGAGAAAAAGGCCAAAAATCTTGAGAAACTTGTAAGGCATGGCTAGGAAGATGAAGCAAGTTAGAGTGCTGCTGACACTTGATGCAACGTTAAACATAGTCACTACAGTCTTGATGAAGGGTGGGCCAATAATAGCCTAGGTAAATGATGTGCTTGGCAACCGAATTCCCACTGAAGTGTCTGCCACAAATCCCATCGTGGACTTGCTTAATGGCATGAGAGGCTTCAATGGAGGTTAGAAAGTGAAGAAGGAGACCGTCGAAGCCTTGCTTATAGAGAAGACCCCCTAGCATGGTATAGCGAGCTGTGCACTTGATGAAAGCTCACCACACATTGCTAGAGAGATCAAAAGGGATGATAAAATGAGTCAAGTATTCCACAAGTTGCTTATACCAGTCATCTCATGGGCTAGAGTCTATGGTGTTGACATGGTTGATGTTAGAAGAAAGGTATGAAGGCAATGGTAGATGATGCACCATGATGAAAATTCTAGATGATGATGATGAAGACTAAATATGTGAGGCAAGAGAAGCCATGGTGTCCAAAAACTTATTCATGGATTGAGGAACAGTCTACAAGAGGTAATGGTCAAAAGAGGCCAGAAGAATGTCAGCACGGTTTTTGTACCTTTGCAAAATTTCATTTTTACAAAGGTATGAACTATTGACCTGATTGACGACAAGCTGGGAATCACCAAAGATGTTGATGGACTTAATGCTGAGAGAGAGGGTGGTTTGAAGTCCCAAAATTAAGGCTTCATATTCAGCCATATTATTGGTATAATCAAAGTCAAGCTTGAAAGACAAAGGCATGGGCTCCCTTTTGAGTGGGATGAGAATAACTCCTGCACCCCCATCATGTTGACATTTGGAGCCATTAAAGAACATGGTCATTTGGTAGACGGTGTCATTGGTGGAAAGCATGGTGATAGACTCGTCAGGGAACTCGCACTGCAAAGGTTGATTGTCGAGAAGAGGGGCATTTTTCAGTTGATTAGTGATGGTTTGCCCCTTGATAGATTTCTGCTGGATGAATTCAAGGTCGAACTCAGTAAGCAGCATGAGCCACCAAGCCACACGTTAATTTTGATATGGCTTGGAATGCATGTACTTAAGAGGGTCGGTGTGAGTGATGACAAAGGTTTTGTGGTTGAGAAGATAGTGGAAGAGCTTGGTAGTGGCAAAGACTAATGCCAAATAGAGTTTCTCGATATGAGTATACCGAGTTTCATAGTCAACCAGTGTTTGGCTAATATAATAGACCACTTGCTCACGGTGATGCTCGTCTCGGTGCGCGATCATGGCACCTAACAAATGGTTGGTGGTAGAGATGTAAAGGTAGAAGGGTTGGTCATCTTTAGGTGGAATGAGGACTGGTGGAGAGACCAAATAGCATTTAAGGGCTTCAAAAGCCTCTTGACAGTCTTTATCCCATTTAAAGGAGATGTCCTTCTTAAGGAGATGATGAAAAGGTTGGCAGCGGTCAGAAAGCTACGAGATGAAATGGCGAATGGACTAGAGCTTTCCTTGTAGACTGTGGTGCTGCTTGAGATTGGTTAGAGGTGGCATCTCGAGGATAACATGGATCTTGGTGGGATCTATCTTGATGCCACGGAAAGAAATGATAAAGCCTAAGAGCTTGTCAGAGAGGACCCCAAAGACACATTTCTTGGGGTTAAGGCAGACATTGTATTGAATAAGGTGAGAGAAGATGATCTTGAGAATGATCAAATGGTCGTGGCGAAGCTTGGACTTGTCGAGCAGGTCATCCACATAGTCCTCCATGATTTTGTGGAGGAGATCATGGAAAATGTAAGTCATGGTGCACTGATATGTGGCACCTACGTTCTTTAAGCCAAAAGGCATGACTTGATAGCAGAAAGTCCCCCATGCGGTGATAAAGGTAGTCTTGTGCTGATCTTTCGGTGCAATCAGGATTTGATTGTATCCTGAAAACCTGTCCATGAGAGATAACATCTCATGGCTGGCTATGAGATCAATAAGCTGGTCAATGTTGGGAAGAGGAAAGTCATCTTTGGGATAGGCTAGGTTAAGGTCACGATAGTCCATGTAGATCCAGATCCCCCCAGTCACTTTGGTGATAGGGATGATGTTAGAGACCCATTGTAGGTAATCAATGGGCTGGATGAAAGAGACAAAAAGGAGGCACTGAAGCTCCTCTTTGACAAGGAGTGCAATGCGAGGATGCATCTTTTGAAGCTTTTGCCTAATAGGCTTAGCCTTTAGTTTGGTGACTATGTTATGGGTAGCGATGGTGGGGTCGATGCCAGGCATGTCACTGGAGGTCCAGGCAAAGGCCTTGCTATGGTTTGAGAAGAATTGGGTGTAGTCTAGCTGCTCCTGAACGTCTAAAGATTGGCCAATATTCAAGACATGAGGAACATCAGAAGAGGGAAGGTTGATGTCAATGGTTGATTCATTTAACATAACTTGTGTCTCAAAAGGGAGGGAGCACTGGATGAAAGAGTCATTGGTGCCCATGTAGGAAAGGATGGCATCATCATCAATGTAGTGGATATTGTGAATGGTCACTGAATCATCCTCTATCATGCTGGGAAAAATGAGAGGGAGAGACCTGGACACCCCATTTAGCTGATAGGTCAGGGGTTTTAGGTGGATGGTGTTTATACAAAAAAAAACTAGGAGGGATGGAAACCACCGACTCCGTAGGTGAAGGGGGAGAAACGGGCGAGCTTGGAGGAGATTGGTCATTGGTGGGCTCAGGACAGAGATCTGCAGAGGCCTGAGTGGGGTCGTGGTATCCCAGGTCATATCATTTCTTGGCACTGTCATTGTTGAGAGGCTCGATGGGCTGATGGGAGCCTTGCTCATAGCGTCTGAAACTAAAACCCTTCCATGCACACCTGTAAAGGTAAGTGTGTGCAAAGGCAGGGTTGCTAAGAAATGAGAAGTCTGATGTGAATGGTTACAGTGAAGAGAGAGGATTGCCATTAGTAGGAGCTTGATTGAGTCCCCCATAGACAAGGTTGGTTCAGAGGTGAGGAGGACCATAAGGCATAACCATCCTAATTCAGTGATCGTAATTGGGGCTATGGTGAAGGCGTCCATACTCTTGTAGAGTTTGAAACATGTCTAAGGCCAACAAGCGATATTCCCCAAGTGAAAGTCATTGGAAGATGTCTTCCATGGGGTCTTTGGTTACCACTTGAAGAGGAGGGGTGAGGGCGACCACCGGTTGCGAACTGGTCAAAGCTTTTGCAGATGGAGGCAGCGCCGGGGTTGATGGCTTGATAGGAATGAGGATGTCATTTGGCTGATAGGTTGTGTTACAAGTTTTGAAAGGTGATGGGTCAGTGAGAATAGTGTGGACTTGCCCATCGTGTTCAAATTTTACACAATGATGTAGGGTAGAGGGAACATAAGCCATGGTGCAGATCCAGGGTCAGCCCAGCAAGATGTTATATTGAAACTCTCCTTCAATGATATAGAAGAGCTCCAGGATTGTGCGTGGGCCAACAAAAATGTGAAGGATGACTGTGCCAATGGTTGTGGTAGTGGTGTCATTGAAGGATCGCAAGATTGCATCAGTTTTGGATACGTAATTCTTGGGGAGGGTTAGTTGATCAAAGGCATGGGTGGAGATAATGTTGATGTTGGCACCTCCGTCAATCGTAACACGCTTGATGCGGGTTCGATCAACATAGGTAGTGATGAAGAGAGTAGCATCTTGATCTTCTGTGTTAGATGTAGGAATCTTAGAATCACTAAAAGTGATGGAGACGATGGGGGATAAAGAGTGGACTAGGGTAGCGAGTGGTTGGGGGTCCTTAGGTTAGACCTCTGATGCTTGTAAGGCTTAGATGAGGGCCTGATGATGTTGGGGTGAGGTTTGGATGAGGTCATATAGGGTCATCTTCACAGGCATCTGGTGAAGCTATTTTAACATGGAGTCATGGATTGCCCCTGAAGAGGAAGAAGAGGAGGGTTGAGATGTGCCAAGGATAGAAATCTTAGGTTTTGGCGATGAGGTGGCTTGATGAAAGGATAGGTCTAAGGAGTGGCAAATTTTTCTTTCGCCTTGTCCTTTTGTGACCTAGTGGTTACATGAATGGCATTGATTTCAAAGATAGGGGGTTAAGGAGATGAAGGAGTCATGGCCTGCTGATGAGATGTTGATGAGGTTGGAGGAATGCGGGAAGGCATCGGGGGTCAGTCGATGGTGTCCTCAAGAAGAAGAATGTCTTTCTCCATGTAGCAGTGAATGACGGCCTTGAGGGCACAGCAAGTATCGGTATCATGTCCTGGCGTACGATGATATGGGAAAATCTTTATATCATCAAACCAGGAGGGCTTAGACCTGAGAGGTTGGAAGGGCCTGATGGGCAGAAGGGTTATGCTGGAAGTCTACAAAATTCAGTGCAATATTAAAGAGTATGAGCCTACAAAAGAGTCCGTGCTAGTTGATGTGTGAGATGCTGGTGACTTTTGCTTGGGCGATGTTGGAGGAGGCTTCCATACCATCTTCTGGGTTGATGGTGCGGCGGCAAGGGAAGATGACACTTTCTTCATGAGAGGTGCCAAAATTTTTGGAGAGGATAGGCTGGAGGTAGGCAAAGGAAGCAGCAGAGGCAACTGGTTTTGATTAGAGGTTGGAGTGGGGAGGATTTTGATAAAGCTCAAAGGATGAGGGCCCAAAATAGAGGGCAATGGTGATGGGGGAGGAGAAGTTTGCCTCTGTGGTTTGGCAGTCTTCTTTGATTTGGTTTGAAGACTATTATTGGTCAGGGTCTGGTCTAAGTCCACCTTTACTTACAAATGAGTGAGGTTAGAGATAGGGCAAATGCTGAGTGACTTGATAGGTTTTGATGGGATAGATGAGGGTTTCGTTCTTGATGTGGTTGGTTGAGGTTTAGATGGTCTAGAAATGGAAGTCTGGTTTTTGTTGAGAGTCTCGAGAGATTCTGCCATGGGAGGATTGGTAGCATGAGATGAGAGGGCATGGGCATGTTGAAGAGCTTCAAGACGCTCCCACAATACCTGATGTTCCACTTTCCTTAAAGGGAGAAGTTCAATTTTCTCCACTAATCAGGAAAATGGTTGAGAAGATGTTGGATGAGACTTGGGTCCTTGAGAAGATGTTGACGGTTGTGGGGCCGAAGATGAGACTGGTGTAGTGATCTTGGACCTAAGGCATGATGAAGTCGTAACAGGTTCGTCTTTGGTTGGAGACGGAGGAGAGACAGGTTCTTCCCTGGGTGGAGAAGAAACCGAAGAATGAGGCTCCTCAAGAGGGTAAAGGGCAGGGATGATTGTGCCCTCCACTTGCGGTTGAGGAGTAAGAAGGGTCAGGTCCTCCATAGGTAGCAAGAAGGGGGATGGTGAGACCAGTGGTGCCGGTATGGTCGAGGCATCCTCCAATATAAGAGAGGTTGATGGAGAACTAATCGGAGAAGGGGGTTCATCCACATGTGATGGACTGATGGGTGGACTAACCTCTTGAGTTTGTGAAAGAGGTTGGTTGGGGATGAAGGGCGAGACCGTATTGACTGTTCATACATTATGTTCGTGAGTGTTGTCAATCATGGTCTGGACATTTTTTTGGGTCGGAGGATGATTGGGAAATGGTTGCTTGAAGATGTCGATGCCCTGATTGGGTGGTGCATTGGGATTGTCGAGGATGAGGTCACCCTTTTCCAACATGTCTTGGATGATGTTTTTAAGGGTCTTGTAGTTGCCTGTGTCATGGCCTTTAACATGGTGGTAGTTGCAGAAGTCATTTTCCCTATACCATGCAGGGATGGCGCATGAGGGATCAAATTGTGGAGGTGGTCAGATTTGGGGGAGATTAAGAACCACCTATTTGACAATTTTTTCTAGCACAGATGCGTATGACTCTCCAAGTGGAGTATACTATTGCTGCACGTATCTCTACTAGAATTGGCGAGTGATGCTTTGGGACGTGTATGGCTCAGGCTGGTTAGTTGAAGGTGAAGAGGATGAAAGTCTAATGACTACAGCGTTTGTTGATGCCTTAGACTTGGGGTTAGATGAAGAAGGCTTAGAAGAAGAGGAGTCATTGGTCTTGGAGTTGGGATTCTTACTTTGCAACTTGACTTTGTTCTCCTCGATGGCACGTAATTCAAGCTTGCGAGCCATCGTGAAGGCTTTGTCAAAGGTGCGGAAGGTCTGAACCCACAAGGTAGAAGAAATATGCTTGGCACAGGCTTGAGAGAAAAGTTCGATAAGTTTAGGTTAGGGTAAGGAAAATGAGAGCTGATTGATGAGGCCTCTCCAACGAGCAATGAAATCGGCTATGGATTCATCCTCGAACTGCCAGATAGAATAGAGGTCTGTGATTGAGACCTTTTTAGTGATATTGATGGAGAAATGATCAAGGAAGAGTTGTGCCAGCTGGGTGAATGTGAAGAGAGAATGGCTGGTGAGAGAGCTGTACCAATCAAGGGTAGCACCGAAGAGTGACATAGGAAACGTGCATAAAAGTAATTCATCGTCATGTGCAATGAGATAACAGGCATGTCTGAATGCCTGTAGATGCTATTGTGGGTCTTCCTTACTCTAGAAATGAGAAAATTTAGGAAGCTCCCACTGACTAGGATACGGCCTGATCGGGACAGAGGGATGAATGGGTTCGTTGCAAATTTGCTCATATGAGAGGGCATTGCGTGAACCAAAAACAGAGGTCTCTAGGCTAGACATCTTGTCCATCAACATTTTGATGATGTCTGCTGATGGATTAGTGGGTGGAGCACCCCCTAGGTTGTAGGGTGCTTGAAAGAAGCTAGAGGAGGCATATGACGTAGTCGGTTGCGCTTGTAAGGGTGCAACGTACTGATAACTAGTCATTGGGATGGAAATGGAGGCTAAGGGTGGTTGGGTAGAAGGCATTACTAGGCTCGATGTTGCCACGAGAGGTTGGATAGTGGTAACATGGGCCAATGGAGAGGTAGCCACCCTGGTGTTGATAGGGGCGAGGGTAGGTAGAATAGAGATAACCAGATTCTGGAAAGGGGTAGAGATTGGTTGAATAGGCTGTGGTTGATAGGGGGCTAAAACCTTGATAAAAGTGGTCCCAGAGATGGAGGGAGAGGCCACACTTAGAAGGTTGGTCAAGGGCTGGTCATTGGTCGAGGCAATAGCCTGGGTGTCTACAGGTTGAACTATAGATGCTGTCGATACGGCCACAGTCTTGACTAAAGAGGTTGGCATCCCATAAATTGGGTTGCTTAAGGAGTCTCGCATTCAGCTTCATGTGAGATAATGCTGCAAGGCTTTGAAATTGAGGTTCAAGAATCTTTTGAAATCTTGGTCCCCTTCAGGGATGATGGGAGTCTGGGTCGGGGTCGGTCGAGTAGGAGTTCTTTCAGTCTCCGAGTGGAACTCCATTATAGGACTGGTTATGGATGGGGAAGACGGAAGTGGTTGATGTCTAGCGTGGTCAAGAAGAGCCTTGGTTTGACTGTGTGTCAAAACCATTCAAGGCAAGAAAGAACATCCTCACAAGCTCAAACAAGCAGATAAGAATAGAAAAATGAAGAACACAAGCGGACCCTAAACATTAAATTCCTAAGAATAAATTATTAGGATCGTGGTGGCTTATGCCTTAGAATGTGTGTAGGAAGATTGGATTTTGAGATGGGTCCTAGAAGAAGTAGTCTATGGATGGTTTTGGGTTTGTTTCGGTGCTCAAAACTCTGTGTTAGGTTCCGTACATGGCCTGGTGCTAAGGAGCAAGCTCCCCTCACTTCACGAGCCCAGTGATAAGCTGGTCTTGCTTAGCCAAAATATACTTCCCCTAGAGATTATCCTCTGCCAGAGAACAGAGTGGGATTTCTCCTTGGTGATGAAATCCAAGTGAGATTGCTGAGACGGGTAAGGTATCCACTGGGTGATGAAATCCTAGTCGGGCCTTGTCTCAGGTGAGTTTTAATGTTTAATTTGTGTAAGTGATTTGGATGTGTAACATAAGTGTGATTAATTCATGATGTAGTTGTTAATTACTAGATGTGGACTAAGAAATGCAAGCAAGCAAAAATGAAATGCAATGTGTTTTAAGCCCAAGTTGAAATGTTAGTTCGTATGAAGACAAATGGAGAAAGGGTTGAAGAGTATGACTTTTGACTAGTCTATGATGCAAGAAAAGAAAGAAGAGTTCTTTTTAATCCTACTTATGATGTCGTTTAGAAGAGATAAAAAGAGGTGAAAAGGGAGAAACCTAATGCACCCTATATGAACAAAAAGAAAAGAACCCAAGGAAGACCCTAGGGTCCCATCGGGTGTGCCAGAATGTTTCTATACGATTATTCACTTTCACATTCAAGAAGAAAATGAGAAACTAAAAAGAATAGACGAGGGTTTGTACGTACCCAGATTGTGGACTTGCGCACCGAATTCAGACGATAGCAGGAACTCCTCTTTGGTTGTGGAGGATGACACCTGAAAGAGAAAAAGACTAAAATATTAAAAACGTTAGATGACAAGAAAGTGGACTGCCAAGCGAAAGCTTGGTCCTAGAAGCGCAAAGACTTCTCGAAGGATGACAGTCCACTATTAAAAATAGAATATTTGACAAAAATAGAAATGATGAAGGATAGAATGAAGGAAATAAAAAGCAAATGCGTACCTGATATGTTGCAAACTACTTTTCACAATCACCGGCATCGGTTATTATGCCGACATCGGTTGGTCAAGTCTGCCGACGTCAGTTAGTCTGCCGACATCGGTGGGGGAAATGACCGGTATCGGTCAGGGCAGTAGTCTGGGGATGAGGTCTAGGTGAGTTTTGGACTGGGTTTAGGGCTGCATAATGGTCTAAAAGAGTTTAAGTCTGTTTAATGGTTTGTGCAGGGGTTTAGGCAGACTGTATGTTCTAAAAAGGGAGGATAGAGGTGATAAAGATATGGGAAGGCCTTTCAGCATTTCTGAGAGGAAGTCAAGTCTGGTCTATGGTCTGATAGTCTAAATTTGGGTGGTGATATCACTTAAAATCAATAACCAAAAAACAAAATGAAAGCACAGAAGAATTGCTTACCTGTTGCCTATTGAAGAGAGAGTAGGAGACATGGTTGCAGATTGATTACTGATGGTGTGTTGTAGACTGGTTGTAGATGTTTGATGTAGAAGACTTCCAGCAAGGTGACTGAAGCAGAGTACCTGTGCTCGAGAGAGAGAGAGATAGATTTTGTTGCAGATCGATTGCTGATTGTCCTGACTGAGGTCTGATCTGAGAACGTCTTGAAAGAAGGTCCGATAATGGATTAGACAAATAATTGGGAAATGGATAACAGATAATGGATTTGGAAATGGATAACAGATGCAATTTTAAGGGTAATTGATGTCGACAGAACCGCTGATGTCATCCAAATAGTGAGCGACATCGGCGGCTATAGAATGGGGACAGAGGCTAATTTTAGCCTTCTGCCCAGTCTTACATGCTGCCAGGGTTAAGGTTCATGGGAAAACAATTGAGAGGGGCTAAATAGGCATGGGAGAATAAAATGGGGGTCATAAATGGGTCATAGGGAGAGAGAGAAGAATTATTAATGTAAATAAGTGATTATTTTAAATTAATAAGACATAGGTTAGGTGTGTCGAAGTGGATGAAAGGGATCAAGGGGGAGAGAATGGGGAGAGGATGACCAAGGGAGTAGACATGATTTTGGTGTCTACAAAAATAGTTGGGATTTTGAAGGGTTTAAGCTTGACATTGCATGCTTACCCAACCTTCTCAATTCCCCAGGATATAGTGGTAGCAGATGTCCCTCCTTTTTCACAATTTGCTTGTCCAGGGACTTCACATCAAAGATAGGTGGCTATCTAGCAGTGAATTGGTCCTATCTAGTTTTTAGAACCATGTATGGGACCAAGGTAAAGATTGAATCCAAGCCACTCTACAAGGACCATCTAGAACCATATTCACCCAAGGCAGCGAATGTCAGATACACCATTATCGACCCAAAAGAGTCCCAGATAGACCAATCTCTATCCTCTGCTCTTGAAAGAGTTGCAGACCTACTCTTGGATGAGTGGGGAAATGATAATTTCAAGCATGATCCTTACAAGTTCATAGTGGAGGCAGGACTTGGAGTCTACTACATGCATGAAGAGGGTACCTTCATACCAAATATAATGAAGGCAAGCCAAGAGGACCTAGGTCTATGGCAGTTGTACTTTGATGGTTCCAAGAGTAGGCTGGGAGCTGGTGGTGGAGCGATGTTAGTCTCCCCTTCAAAGGAGAGATAATTTTCAGTTTTTTGTTTTCAATTTTCTTGCATAAGTAATGTTGCAGAATATGAGTCCCTTATCCATGGTCTAGAATGGGCAAGAAAAAGAGGGATCAAGGAGTTGCAAGTTTTGGGAGACAGTGAGCTGATTGTAAATAAGGTGAAAGGCCAAAATTTGACCTAGAATTCCTTGCTGAAGTCCTACAAGCATAGGGTCTGGGACTTGGTGGAAGATTTCCTCACTTTCAATATCACCTCCATTCCCAGAGAGCAAAACAAACGTGGATAGGCTAGCAACAATTGGTGCTCAGTTCGATGTTTTTAGGGAGATAAATCGAGACTGTGGTTCACGCTACTTGAAGGTGGTAGTTTAGCCCTCTATCCCTGAAAAAATTACAAACTACCAAGTTTTCAAAAATGACCAACAAATAGCATTCTTCTTATAGGAGGAAGCTGAGTTCACAACACAGAACCAGGCAAAGCTGCAGCAGCAATATGGCAACTAGATTGTTCAATTAAAGAATAATAAGCTCCCTAAAGGTTTGGTCACTCTTGAGAGCATCTTCAATGGAGATGAACAATTGAGAAATGACAAAACATGCATCACAACTAAGGAGGAGAATTATGAAAGGGTTGAGATCTTCAAGGACAAGCTACTTGCACTTAGAAAAGTCTACACAATTCAAGAAAGGCAGGCTTTCATTTTGTTGTGTCAGGAGTTTTACGATGTTTTGCATGGGATTACAGTGATTTAAAGGGCTTCAACCCAAGACTCACCTAGCACACCATTGAATTAGAAGAAGGTGCCAGGCTAGTCATGCAGAAACATAGACCTATCAACCCAATGATTGAGCCTCTCATGTAGAAGGAACTAGCCAAATTGATTGAGTCTGAGATTATATTTCCAATCAAACATTCCTCCTAGTTGGCCAATCTTGTTCCTATTAGAAAGAAGAATGGGAGATCAATTTATGTGTCAATTTCAAGGACCTTAATAAAGTCTCTTTAAAAGATCATTATCCCCTCTCAAGCATGGAGTGGATCCTTCAAAAGGTAACAAGTAGTGAGCGTTTCTCCTTCCTAGATGGATATTCAGGGTATAATCAGATTATGGTGTGAGGCTATGAGCAACACAAAACAACCTTCACTACTAAATGGGGAACATTCACCTACAAGAAGATGCCATTCAGGATGGCTAATACTGAAGCTACCTTTTAGGGAGCCATGGACATGGCTTTTGGAGGCTTGATAAACAACAATGTGCTGGTATACCTTGATGATGTGACGGTGTTCTCCAAGGAAGTGAGCCAACACATGCAACACCTCAGGCATATTTTTGAGAGGTGTAGGGAGTTTGGCATCTCTCTTAACTTGAAGAAATGCATGTTTTCTATTCATGAGGGGAAACTCGGCTACATCATGTCCAAGGAGGGCTTATCTATTGACCCCAAGAGAGTTCATTCTATCTTGGAGATGTCCCTACCTAAGCACAAGAAAGGTCTGCGGGGCTTCTTTGGTAGGATAAATTTTATTTAGAGATTCATTCTAAATTTCGTAGAGATAGTCAAGCCACTGACCTCTATGATGAGGAAGGGTGAGGAGTTCAAGTGGACAACACAAAGGAAGGATAGCTTTGAAGCCATCAAGTAGGCCATAACCTAGGCTCCTACTTTGATCAGCCCCAACTTCAACAAAGACTTCAACCTCTACACTTTCAACAATGAAGAGGTGATCTCTGCCATGATTACCCAAGTAAATGGTGATGACCTCGAGTAACCACTTGCTTTTTTTAGCCAAGGGCTAGAGGATTTCGAATTCAAATACACATATGTAGAGAAGCAAGTCGTGATAGTAGTGCAGAGCCTAAAGAAATTCAGGCATATGTTGTCTAATAGTAGGATTCACCTCATGGTTCCACATCTTGGCATCAAGGATTTCTTGACCAATCGAGACCTAAATGAGAAGAGAGTGGGGTGGATCCCCAAGGTGATGGAGTATGATGTAGACATCAAGATCACCCAGTTGGTGAGGGGGAGAGGCCTATGCAGACACCTTGCTACAGACTTCAAGCAGAAAGGGGAAGATAACTTACTAATTCATGATGTAGCTATAATAGAAGAACCAGCTAACATAAAGGATTGGACATCAGACCTGAGGTGTTTCCTTCTCACTAGTGAGTGCCTGCAGGGTCTTGATAAGACTAGAAGAAAGTACTTCAGGCTCCAGTCTCTCCTTTATGTTTTGGTTTATGGAGTATTATTTAGGAAGGATCTCTTTGAGGTCTTTCTAAGGTGCATTGACCTAAACCAGGCTGATAAGGTACTGTCTGAGTTCCATAATGGGCCAGCAGGTGGTCATTTCACTCCTAGAGCTACTGCAGCAAAGATAATGAGAGATGGCTATTTTTGGCCTACTCTTTTTAGGGACACCCATGCCTGGGTAAGAAAGTGCCAAAAGTGTGTAATTTTTGATGGGAAATAATGGTTAGTTGGCATGCCTCTATAGCCTATTCAGGTGGAGCAACCATTTATGCAGTGGGGCCTGGATTTCATAGGGATGAATAATCCTCCCTCTAGTGCTAGACACAAGTGGGTCCTGACTGCCACAGACTATTTCACAAGGTGGGTAGAGGCTGATACTCTGAAGGAGGCAAATGAAAGTGTGGTCCTAGAGTTTTATGAGGACTTGGTGACAAGATTCGGGGTCCTAGCTACCATAATCTCAGATAATGCCTTAGATTTTTTGGGAACCAAAATAAGTGAATGGGCACTGAGGTATGATATATATCTCAACACTTCATCCAATTATTACCCACAGGGGAATGGGTTGGCTAAGTCCACCAACAAAAATTTGATCAAGATCATCAAGAGGACCATTGAATAAAATCAGAGGACTTGGCATGCCAAGCTGAAAATAGCTTTGTGGGCCGATCAAATCACTCCAAAGAGAGCAATCATAAATTCTCCATATATGCTCATATATGGAAGGGAAGCTAGGCTTCCCATGTCACTTGAATTTCTAGCATTAGACCTCGCTCGCCAACTACAATTAGAAGAAGGAAATAGCATGGAGGTCAGGCTGTGCGAGCTGATGGAGCTCCAAGAGACCAGGGACTGGGCTATGGCTTCTATGACTAGCCACCAACAGAAAACAAAGAGACACTTTGATAAGAAATATTCATCAAAAGATTTCCTTGAAGGAGACATTGTCTTGAAATGGGATGAAGACCGAGCTAAGCCTGGAAAGTATGAAAAATTTGATGCCCTATGGAGTGGCCCATACATAATCACTCAGTGCAAACAGCATAATGCATTCCAACTCTCCAGGTTGGATGGTGAAGAACTGCATATCCCAGTTAATGGGATATATCTTAAGCATTGCCACTAACCCCCTTTTTTATCATGTATATATTTCCCTTATATTTCTTGCTTTCCCTAAGTGCTTTTTGCACATGTTAGTAGTTTTTTTAGCCTTGTGTGTGTTTTTGTTTCCTTGGAGGTAAATTTGCGTGACTGGTTCTAGATTTATCAGAGCTGTTGCTGGTTTTTTAAGTTACCATTTGACTCCATACCCAATGGACTACAAGGCAACTAGTCTTTAAGCATAGTAGGCATGCTTCCCTTGGGAGTCACCAATTTGTTGACCATTTTTTGCCCAATAGGCAAAAAATTGGGTCCCCTTCTACCCCTTGCTTTTCTAGGCCATTTATTTTTATTTTTCATAGGTCCTGTAAAATCTATGGACTCTACAGGGATATTTTCTAAGGATTCACTAGTTTCCTATAGACTTCATGTTTCTATAGACTCAGCTGGTTAGTCTTTTGGTGAAAGGAGGATCAGTTCAGAGAATGCTAGGGTTTTCAAGACTTTTTGGGCTCTTGTCTGACAAATTTGGCCCTGGTTCAACCCTCATTTTGATCTTCAAGACCATCACTTCTAGTTCAATCGTTGGTTCAATCGGCACTTGGTTCATCCATCTACAATTCAAATGGCCTTATTTCAAGCTTTGGTTCATTTGGATGGTTCAATAATTTGGTTCAACTGGATGGTTCAATGGCTTCAAGTTCATCAGCTTTGATTCACTTGGCATTAACGCGTAATGGTTGAACCACTTGAACTGTTGAACCATTTTTGGTTCAACAGCTTGTTTCAAGGGTATGCCCAGATGGCTGAAGGGTAGCTCAAAGGTTCAAATGCCCTTGCAGAGGGCAGGCATTTCAAAGAAAAGGCAGCTGAAGGGTAAGTTTGGATTTTATTTAAGTCCCGAATTCCTTCAGACTTTTTGTCCTAAGGAATTCCTTCAAACAAAAAGTCTGAAGGAATTCAGGGAAAGCCACGTCGGGGAACTCAATGAGAATTCTGTGGACTTTTGTCTGTGGGAAAATGTCTGCAGACAAAAGTCCGTAGGAAAATGTTCGTAGACAAAAGTCTGCAGAAACCTGGGAAATAGTCCAAAAGAACACAACGACCCACCGAAGGACCCCGAAAGGTAGGTGCCCTTGCGGGGGACTCTCAGCCAAAATAAAGGGGCACTTTCCAAAGGCTGAAGGGTCACCTTCCCTTCAAGAAGGTGCTAAGAAGGGACTTTAAGATAAAAAGGTCCATAGAAAGGACCCGACGGACTTTTGCTGAGGATGATGACATCTTGAAAGTCATCAAAAATAAGGAAGTGAATTAACCATTGGTTTTAAAGCGATGACAGCCACGTGAACACCAAATTTCATATAGTGAAATAGTCATTTGCTTTCAAACTAAAAGGATGCCAACCATGGAAAAGGCCCAAAAATGCAGTGACCCACTAGAAGATCACCCCCAAGGGCTGAAGGAGCCATAAGAGACAAGATAGGGAAAAGACAAAGTGTCAGGCATGGAGTAGGTAGATAGTCCAAGTGGTGAAGGGAAGCGCTGATTTGAGAAGTTACTCCAGTAGGTGAAATAGTGCCTACAAATTGACCATTAGGAGGCATAAATAGCTAGCAGTGCAACCGGTTTTCTCCATTTCACATTAATGAGTAGACAAACCATGTAATCACCTTGAAGAAATGGCCTTACAAATAGACAAAGGTTTAGCTCATTAATGTTTTGACCAGCTTACTTTTCCTAATGAGGGGATGAAAATAGGCCACTTGTAAAATGGGGTGCCAAAAGGCCTCCTTTCTTCTTCTATATATTGGAGACTTGTCATTTTGTAATCATCTTCCACATTTGTAAGGCATAGCCCTGGCAAAATTTCACCTGAATCAATAAACACATTTTTTACCTCTATCTTGGTTAGATATCTCTGTGTATGTCTGAGTGTTAATTTATGTTTAGTCATTGTTTCTTGATGCTTTCACAGGTTCAACACCAATGTATCTAGTGTCTATAAGGTGCCATCTTTGCAGTTGGTAAGGAGAGTTCTATTTGGAAGTGGAGAAATAGAAGAAGTTACCTTATAGTGTGCCTTTCATAGTGCCTTTGGTGAATCTCTATTTTCTATGTTTTCATTAAAGTCTCCCTGTCAAGCTCTTGTAGTTTGGTCCTTCTACTAGTTTGAAGCATATGTATGTGTTTGTCTGATTTCTAGTGTGAGGGTGAGAAGGTTGACTTATTTTGGTGCATCACCTCCTTAGAGTAGATTTGTTTTCCTATAATCTTTCTCCCTTTTCATCCCCCCATTATATATCTATATACATATATATGTTAGCACTTACTAGAATGAATCAGATGCATCAAAGGGAGCTAGCCCTTACCTATTGACTCTCCCCTCTAGCTTTGCTAATCCCACAAGTGAGAGGGGAGTTTCCATAGTTACGTGAAGAAGGTAGGAGCTCAGCCTCCTGCCAAGGGTGAAATCTTCTGCATCAACAACTATATAATGGTGTAGAAGGAAATATTGGTAATGGCTACCTCTTTTTATATGCCTTCCAAAATTTGGGTTGGTGGCTCAAATACCTTAATGGGTAGAGAAGATAGAGGAGTTATTATTTCTTGGGTTTCATTTTTTATAGGAATGGAGGGTGACTCCACTAACTCAATAAGTGGAGGGGAAGGAAAGGTGGTTTCACCAATGACTTCCTCAATAATGGGTTGATTAAGGATTGAATTAATGGTATGGACTTCATGGTTTTGAGAGGATTTTTCTTGATTGTTTTCATTATTCATGGAAGGGGCATGATTAGGAAATGATTGTATAAAGATATCAAGTGATTGGTTTAGGGGTGCATTAGGGTTGTCCAATGCAAGTTCCTCCTTATCAATGAGATTTTATAAAACATTCGTGAAGGTCTTTTACCTACTAACATCATGTCCAATGACTTGATGGAAGGTGCATAATTAATTCTCCTTATACTAGCCAAGTACAAGAAAAGAGGAATCGAATTGCTATGGGGGTTTGATTGGTGACAATTTTATAATATTTGATTTCAAAAACTTCTCTAAGACCAAATCATATGACTCCCCAAGTAGATTAAATTACTTCTTGATGTTATGGTTTGGTTTCCTTGTGTTTTGATTAGAGGAAGTGGAAGAGTTATATTGGTTAACAATGGGTGGAGGGGTGGTATTAAGGATAAATACATTCATGGTTCCCTTATTTTTAGAATTAATATTGGTTTGATTGGTAGGTTTGGAGGAGGGGATCTCATTTTATTTGAAGGTGGAATTATTATTTCTCAATTTCAACTTCCCCTCATCAATGAATCTATTTTCTAGTTTTTGTGCCATGGTAAAAGCTTTGTCAAAGGTCCTAAAGATCTAAACACACAAAGTAGAGGAAATGTGTTTAGCACATGCCTAAGCAAAGAGCTCAATCAACTTGAGTTGGGGTAAAGATAAGGAGAGTTGGTTTATTAGACTTTTCCAATGGGATATGAATTTAATAATGTATTTTTCATCAAATTGATGAATGGAGTAGAGATTAGTGATTGAGACTTTCTAAGTGATGTTTATGGAAAAGTGATATAAGAAAATTTGAGCTAGTTAAGCAAAAGAAAAGAAGGAATGCTTTGTAATAACACTATACCAATATAGTGTCAGACCTGATAGAGATATGGGGAAGGTACGGAGAAGGAGAGCATCATCATAGACAATCATATAACGTGAATTTCTAAATGTGATCATATGTTATTGAGGGTTCTCCTTACTATAAAACTTTGAAAACTTTGAAATTTCCCGTTGAGGAGGATATGGTTGAATGCGGATGAATGGGTGAATTGGTTCATTATAGATTTGGTCATATGATAAAATATTTTGAGCTCCAGAAATGGATGACTCCAAAGTTGTCATTTTATCCATTAACATTTTGATAAGGTCAGTTTGTGATTGTGTATGTACCCCCATAGTTATAGGGTAGATTATGTTGGGTTTTGGTGGGTGCAACATATGGATATCTAGTAGGGGGTTGAGTAGTTGTCACATATTGTTATGTGGACATGGGTGGTTGGGATGATGCCACATATGAATACATGGAGATAGGTGTTTTTGTGGAAGGTAGAGGTAGATATGCTTGTGGGTTATGGATATAGCTCAAGTTTGGTACAATGGACACTTGTTGAGAGATTAACGTAGGTTGGGTAGGAGGTATGGTTGGGTTAGTAGCTAGAGGGTAGGTGTTAACTTTGGTACTAATGGGTAGAAAGGTAGAGGGTATGGAAACCACCAATATCTAAAATGGAGTAAAGGTAGGTAGGTTGGAAATGAGAGGAATGGTGGTGACACTAGTAGAGGGTACTCCTACGATGAGGGAAGTGATGGAGCCTAAAGGTTGGGTTTCTCCTATATTAAGAAGGTTATTGGTAGGGTAAGAAGGTGCTTGGGTGTTACTTGGTTGAGTGGTTTTATTTTAGCTGGTGGTATCAATGGGGTTATTGGTAGAAGAGGATGCCTAAGTGACTAAAGGTTAGGTGGAGATGGTGGAAGCCAAAGTGTCACCCATAAGGTGGGATGGCATGTGATAATGTAGGTCAATAGGTGGAACCAAAGTAGGGGTATAATGAGATATGGTGTTAAGGTAATGCTAGAGGTATATGGGGTTGTTATCTAGAAAGGTGGTGAAATCTACACACCTTGGGTAACTATTTGAGGGATGGTAGGGCTTCCAGAAGGATGGGGAGAACTCTCTGTATTTGATATGTACTCCATAGACGAGGGAGAAAAGGAATATGGATGATTAGGAGGTGGGTCCTGGTTTGCTTGGTTTCTTACTTATTACCTAGTTAAAACTATGCAAATAAGGTAAATAATAAGATGTAAGCAATCTCACAACTCAAAAAAAGAGAAGACAAGAAAAAAGTCAAGGAAACAAAACACACACTAAAGCATATTTAAATCCCAAGATTCTTTTTAGTCTTTATTGTGGCTTATGCCTTAAGCTTTAAGAATTATGTAACTCAATTTGGCTTGTAGAGCAAGTACTAGAAAAGAGGTATATGGTTGGTTTTAGGTTATGTTTAGTCTCTCAAAGGGATCTATATTAGAAATCAATATATGGCTTGATATTAGGGCTTAACCCCTCACTTCACACACCATAACAATAAGGGTGTTAGGTGCTTATCCAAGATATACTGATTGCTAGATATTATACTCAACTATAGAGCTGATTTGGTTCTCCCCTTGGTGATAAAATCCAATTAAGATAACTAGGAAAGGTGACCGCTAGGTGATGAAATCCTAGTCAGGCCTTATGTCAATGTTTTTATTCTTTATTAAGTGTAAGTGATTGGTCTTGTGTGTGTGATAAGAGTGAGGCTACAATTGATTCACTTGATTAACTAAGATATGTGAGATAAAATAAGTAATAAAATAATGGATGTAATCAATTTTAATTCGAAAATGAAATTTTGATTTCATTGTATGAGGAAAAAACAAGAAGTAGATAGATGCAAATATGAACCCAAGAAAAGACTCAAACATCCCATCAAGCATGCCAAACTATTTCACATAAATTTTACTTTATTTCCTTAAAAAAAGTTATAAAGCTTAAAATAAGGTTGAGGTTAGTATAACCTAGTTCTGGTTTGTGCGTGTTGATCTAGATGGTTGTAGATACTCTTCTTTGTCTTGGGAAGAATGAATCGTAAATAAGAAAGTACTAAAGAAATGGTTGATTAGTTAAATACTAGGGTGGATTACCTATCAAGCTAGATCTAAGAAGCATGAGCTTCCTTGTAGGTTGTCAATCCACACTTTTAAATACTTAAGTTCTAGAAGCAAAAGATAAAGTACTTGCATAAATAATAAAAAATACTAGAATGAAATAAAAGAGGCACTTGATAAATGAATTTGAATAATTATAGAAATAAATAGATTTATATTAATGCTAAATGAATCAGGTGTGGTCTAAAAAATAGGACGAGGTTTTCTGATCAGGTAGAGGGTTTGAAATTGGGATTTAGTTGAGATCTAATGGGTGAAAATAGCTTGTTGTTTATTTATCACACAGTGATCATTGGTGGTTAGGGTGACCATCAGTAGTTGGGTAACTATAAATAATAATGGACAAAACATCAGTAATTAGGTAACCATTTAAAATTATTGATAGACATTTGACGATCAAGGTGACCATTGTTGATTATTGTGGGTTTGATCTGCTTGAATAAAATGGTTAACAAAGTTGTAGAATGGAATTCTAGAAAGTGGGTTTAGGCTGGGTTGGTTGTGGAACAAAAATAAAACAACTAATTACTAAAAGCAAGGACTTAACTTGTTGTTTTTAAATCTAAATAAGCGTCAAGGTGGTCAATTTAGAACTCATTGATGGAGTTTGGGATATTTTTAGTAGAGTAACGATACTTGGTTACTAATTGATGAGTTTCCACAATACTTCAAACCTCTAACCTAGTTGCAAGTTTGCTAAGAGAATACCTACAAAAAAATCACTAATATAAGAAACTCTGATTTTGGATGTGGATGATGATCCATTTCACCTCCTCTTTCTCTCTTTTTATAATAAGAAAGGAGAGGTGAACTAATAGTTCAACAAGATGTGTAACAGGGTGTCTAAATTTAGATTTTGAATGCATTGGCTCATACATAAATTAGAAAAGATAAATATAAAAAATCAAGCTGGAGTTGACTAGAGTTAACTATTTAGGGGGCTAAAGGATGACCATCAATGGTTGGGCCTAACTGTCGGTGGTTACAGTGATCATCAATGATCAAGGGTAAGGTTGTGCTTAGTCAAGGTGGGTTAGCTAGTTAGTTAGTTAACTTTACTAAATTTTATGGTCAAAAGGTCATGGAAGAGTCCCTAGGGGGTCTTGAGGTGGTCTAGGGGTTAGTTTGACATCTAAAACCATTGTGCATGGTTTTCTAGTGTCTACACACATAGACTGGTTTTTAGAAGTGAAACTCCTCAATGAGGGGAAAAAGGTCAAGAGACAACTCCACATAGACTAGCTTGTCAAAGGGAGGATATTCAAAAATAAGACAATGGTTAAGATAATGATTTTCCTAAAGGTGGTTATAATAATTAAGAAGTGACTTTGCAAAGACTAGCTTGTTAGAGTGAGGCTTCTCAACAATAAGGATAATATATTAAGATGATTCATCACAGGTTAACTCATCATAAATAGGTGTTTCAACATAATCATTTCATATTAGTTGGTTCTCTTTACATTGGTTTACAAGTAGTTCTAAAATACCAGTTTTGAACACATCTTGGTATTTAAATGATTGGCTTTATTGGAGAGGTACTGATTAGATCTATTATAGCTTGATGATTGGCATGGGTTTTATAAAGTGGGGGAAGGTTGGTAATGGATGAAGAATGGATAGTGGTTGGATAATGATCTCTTTGTAAATAGGATCATCTAATATTGGATTAACAAAGACTAGTTACTAGTCTAGGATTGTAATTGTCACATGTCTAGTCAGAATTGCACAACTTTGTTGGGATAATGAGATGCCATACTTGTAAGGTCTTAAAATGGTAATGATAGGGCATTATGAATCTTGATTTCTCACACAAGTAAAAGGATGAGGTTTTTTAATGGTAATGGTAGGTATTGCAAAGCCTAGTTGTTGTTACGAGCCAAAGGATGAGGTCTTAGAATGGTAATGGTAGGGAATTGATAAGCTTGGTTGTTATTATGAGCCAAAAGATGAGGTCTTATAATGGTAATTGTTTTACTCAATTTTTATCCTCATTTATTAGTTTGAAATCAAGTAGTAAAACTAAAAGAGATGGGTGTGTAAGGGTTCTTGGTAAAAAGTGCATGTGTTGAATCCAGATGAACTGGGGACTCTTCTTTGACTAGGGAAGAGTACCTACAGATAAGAATTCACTAAAAAAACTAGTTTTTTAGATAAGGAGATGGGATAATTACCTAGAATAAGCTAGATATGTGAAAGAGTAAGCTTACTTAGGATGGCTTTCAATCCCCTTTCTGATAAAAAGTTTGATATAAATAAAATAAATGATGCTTGCATACAATAACATAAAAGATAAATGCTATGTAATACAATAGAGTAAATTGCTTATTTAAATAAAATAACTAACTATACCAAAAGTGGGTCACTACTCATGCTAAGGTGGTTAGGGTTAGTTTAGATTGCTATTTCTAGTTTATAGGGTAACAAAGACATAAAAAACAAAGTTTTGTTTGAGGGATGGCTTGTGGGTTGGTTATAGATAGTGAATCGATGGTAGTTAGGTGAACCAGTAGTGGTTTCACTAACCAGTGATGGTTGGGCAATTGATGATGGCTAAGGTAATTGATGGTAGTTTCTCTAACCATCAATGGTTGCCTATCAAATATTGGCTACTTAAAAAAGGGATTACAGGTTGGAAAATTGCTAAATTAAGGGTTTGATATAGGTTTGAAGGTTGAAGGATAGAATACTATTAGATCTGATAAGGTAGAAAACTTATAACAATAATAAAGGAATTGAAAATGAATTAAAAAATACCTATTATCAACTATGTGGAAGAGGGTAGAAGAACCTAAAGAAATTCTACCAGCATAACAATATTTTGGATTCTAAAAGTGACACAAATAGAGTTTTGGGGCATTATTGTTATTAATAGCTGAATACCTACAAGAGGATTCTGATAGCATATACTTATGGATTTTATGGCCCCCTTTTCCTTCTTGCATCTCTCCTTTTATAGGAAGGAGTTACCAAATGGAGTGGAATGAGATGCTAAATGGATAGAGGAAAAAGTTGCTAATTAGGTAGAGGAAAATATGTTATTTATGATGATTTAAAGTCAATTTGCTTTACATCAAGAATTTTCTAAATTGTACAATATTTATCTTATTCAGGCTGGAAGTGGCTTTAAATCAGGTGGGAAAACTTGACCGGTATCAGTTAGGCTGACGACATCAGTCGAGGGCTTAAGGAACAATGGGTGAAAATTAGTTTAAAAGAAGGTGGATTAAAAATGTTAAGTTAGAAAATTAATAAATGGGATAAATTAAATAGGTGGTATTCTATTTCCATGGTTAGGTAGGGGTTCAAGGCATGGGTTTGATATAAAAAACTAGCCAAGGTGTAATTTTCAAGTGTCTACATTTTGCCCCTTTTTATTGTGTAGTTTTCAGTCAATAATCAATAAAGCAAAAAAGAATAGTTTATTGGTCCTAGTTTGGTTACCCCAAGTATGGGAGGAGGTGTTCCCCCTCAAAATGGGAGTTGATGAGGTGAAAACTAAAATTAGGTCATTGTTTGATAGATAGTGAATGGTGAATTAAGAGTTAGGTGACTAATGGTGGGGAATTTAGAATGCAAAAATGTGCACAAAATACAAGAAGTAATAGTCAAGATCACACAAAGACTAAATTTGTCAATATTGGTAAAATTAAAGTCAACACCAGAGGGACCTAAGATAGGGGTAATGGGTCCACATTGTTAGTCATAGCTGATTGAGTCAGGCCTATAAAGCCATCTAGATAAGATCAATGTTGGTCACAAATATATAGGGTGGGAATTACTCCTATGAAATAACATAATAGGTTAGGTCATGCATGAAGTGGTGCAAAGTTTAAAAGTTCAACATGGAAAGGTTGGTCAAAGTAGTTAAATTAACCAAGGAAAAGTCATCACAAAACATGTGAATGATTAAGATCAAAATCCACCAACATCGAGGTGGATGTGGTGAAATCATGGGTTGATTGGGTATGGGTTTAAAGGGGATGGCCAAATTTACTCTAGATACACTAGACAAGTGAACTCTACCTACATAGTTCCATGTATAGGAATCCAAAAAGAGCTTTAGGCCTAATGTAGTTCTCAAAGGGTTGGAGGTTTACTTTGTCTAAGGTTAGTGGGGAAAAGGGTGATCTCTAATAGTTGGGGGAGAAGGTAATCTCTAACAGTTGATTGGTTGAGGGAGAATAAGCCACTCCTTGATAGGTGGTCAAGGTGAGAAAAAGATCCCAAGGTAAAGGCACTAGAGAGCAAATATGGATTTATGAATTCAGCCATGCCCCAAGAGTTTGTAGTTATTAGTGGGTAAAGAGGTTAAGTTAAAGATGGTGGTTTAGTTGTAATTTTAGGTTGATGCTAGTTTGGGTTGATTGAATTAGGTAAGATAAATGGTTGATGTGGTTTACTTACTTGGTTGGGTTTGTTGTTTAATTTTTTGGGTAAGGTAGTATGGAAAAGTTGTCACCTAGTTTTTAGAGGGGATCAAACCAAAGGTAATGTCATAAGGTAGCTATCAAATAATTGGGTAACTTTGGTTATGGTTGAGGTTAGGTTGACCTTGGTTGATATCTTATTTGTTGGAAGTTGATCCAATGAAGGTTGAAGTAGAATAGGTTAGTTGGGTTGATAGATTGATAGGGTGATAATTAGGTTGGTTGGTTTGATTGTTTAAGGTTGATAAGGTTGGTTGAGTTGAGATTGATCCACTAGAAGATGAAGTGGAGAAGGTTGGTTTATGAGATATTCTTATGAGATATAGACTCAATATCTTTAGGCATGTGATGTTTAGAAAATGGTTATATGATGATGTGATGGAAACATGATTTTGATTAGATAGTGAAAATGATGGTTGGTTCTTATAGAATTGATGATTTGTTTGTTCATAATCATGAATATGTGATAGATGATTTTTGATGATGTTTTTAATGATTAGATCATGGTTTGGAAGATGGTTATGTGATAGATGATGTAAGTATTATTTATTGATAATATTGTTCATAGGTAGGATCATGTGACAAAGTGGTTCATAGATAATATTTTATATGATGATGTTGATGATGTTTGATAATGATAATATGATGTTATGGTGTTATAATGTTGTGATGTGATTATTCATGATTGATGGTGCTTCGATTTATGGTTAGGAGATGGTTTATGGTTCATAATGTTATGATCATGTTGATGAGAATGATTTTTAAATGTTTTTATATGATAAAGGAACATATGGAGAGCACATAAAGTAAACTTAGGTAAAAAACTAAATGTGAGAAAGAGATAAGAGTCATGAGACATATATCCACATGAACTAATGAATAGAGGCAAGGAAAAGGCATGATTTTTTTGGTCAACAAGGATCCAACAAAAGGGAACCATACTTGGATTGACTTAGTGAACATAAGTCTATTAAATGCTTTGTGTTAGCATGCTTCGATTGAAAAATAAGGTGTCATGATCATTTTGCATCAAGTAAGATCATAGTCCCTAGATTTTAGAGATTTTGTGAAGGGAATGTGGGTGATAGGTAGAATGGTTGAATGGGAGATGGGTGATATGGTAATCTTATACAAGTCAATATGCCCCTTCTAAAGGTGATCAAAGAATTGTAATAGACAAGTCCATGACTCAATAGCGTATGTAGATAGATCAATGTGGGAAGTTTATAAATGCCACATATAAGAGCTGATTGTGGATTATTTGCTTTGATTTGGGCATAGGGTTGTTTGTTGATTTTTTTGCTTTGATAGGTTGGTGAAGCTAATCGATGTAGGAAGCTTCAAATGATTATTAAACCTAGCCATCCTTCAAAAAGTGGTCTAAAATTATAATTTTATAGCTGTCCTTTAAGGGAGCAGTCTATTTTAAAGTAACTATTAATGTTGGGTAGCTGTCCTTCAAGGGAGTAGTTTTCAATGCTAGAGATATGGATCTAATTGATATTTTAGTATCCCAAATGATTTTAAATGCTAGATTTAGACATGGAAAAGTCTACTTAGGCTTGGAGGTCTACCCTCATAGAGGTAAGACTTCTTAGCATAAAAGGTTAATGATAGATGAAGGAAGGTGGTTTGAGAGACATATTATCATGGGATTCCATCTGATTAGAGATGAAAAATATCCATGAGAACCATGCCATGGGTAGAGATATGATATCCATGCTTAGGATTAGGCTATAAATATGACAGATAATCACATGGTCCTATGCTATAATCAAGTGTCCCTAAAAGGAAGAGGGATAGGTAGGTGAAGGTGAAAATCTTGTAAACCAAGGGATGATCTTAAGTTAGACACAAGGGTGAATGTGATCCTACATTAATGAAAGAAAAGATGTAGATGCAAAGCATTAAGAGGCTTAGTTTTTGGTTTGCCTTTAGGAGAGGATAAATGATAAGCTCATGATTCTTACTTATGGGTTGTGATGTAGGGTCCAAGCCAATTGAGAGTAAACAAAGAGTAGATGTCCCCCAGTTACTTTTCAACACTTGATTAGATGTGGAAAATATTTGGATTGATAAAAAGGGCAAGTTTTTTTAGGGGATGGTTTGGTGGATAAAAATAATATCCAATGGTTTGGGGGATAAGGTGATTCCCAAATAGATAGGGTATTGTCCAAATGAGTTGCCCCAACTTAGTATACCACTTGGTTTTTGGTTTAGATGATGAAGAAAGTACTCTCCAAAGGTTGGGTGATGGAGAAAGGTAATCTCTAATAGTTCAAGGTTGGTTGATTGATAGTTTTAGTTAATAGATTGAAGTAAAAATTCCAAGGGTTAGTTTTGTTAAGTATGAAGGTATGGGTTGGGTTAATAAACGGTAAAAGCCTTATGGAGAAAAAGATGCCCCAGTTTGATCTTTCCATGGATGTTTGAGGTGGGAAAAAGATCCCAAAGTGAGTTGTTAGTTAATAAAAGGGTTTTAGGAGGGGTGAAGATGAATTCTTCCACCTCCCAAAAGGGGTTGTTAATTTTTAGTTATAGGTGGTGGTTCAAGTGGGATTTCCTTTAGTGTACCAAGGCTAGGAAAATGTTGTTGGACCTGATTTAGGTAGGTTAGGATATATTTGGTAGGTTTATTAGGTTGATCTTGGTTTGATTTATTGGATATGTTGGTTATGGTTAAGTTAAAAAGGTATTCTGATTGTGGTTGATTGATCTAGTGTATAGGTTGGTTTGATTGTTTGATTTGGTAGGGTTGGTAAGGTTAGGTGGATGGATGGTTATGTTGATGGTAAGTTTGGTTGATGGTTAATTGAGAAAGGAGACATAGAACTTGATGAAGAACTTGTTTCAAATCAATCAAGAAATGGACAACTTGGAATCTATAAATATCTTCTCCCAAAACATGAGTAAATAAATCAGAGACCACAATGAGACTAGGGTCAGGGATCATCCTCTAGTTACACCAATTATCATGCGATCCCCTATCATTACATTAATACCATAAAAAATGGTTTTTTTTTGAATTTACCCCATCTAATTCTCCCATATTGAAAGTTAACTGAGCCACTACCGATTACACTATCACCACCCAATCTAATAAAATAGTCATTCCTGCAACAACCTTCTACATTATCCACTATGCCTAAGGGAAATACTTATAAAAAACTACCAATTGGTTATACAAATCATATTATATAATTCAATAGTTGGAAAAGACCCCACTCAAATTTACATCATGGAGCTCCATAAGACATCCACTTTGCATAAGAAAATATTAAACCAAGTGATCAATGACTTAAAATTACCAAGTGACCTATGTACAAATAAATTTCAAGCATTTGTGGCATATATATCCCCCTCCCCACATCTCACCTTTAATTCTCAAGGTTTGTCGCTAGCTAGCCCCTATCATAATTATCCATTATACATCAAACTCACCATTGCACATCACCATGTCTCTCATATCCTTATAGATGAAGGATCTATGTTTAATTTATGTAATGTGGACCTCCTAAAGAAGTTGGGGTATTATAAATAATCTCTTGTACCCACCTTGATTATGATGATAATGAAAGACCATCAATAAGGTCTATATATCTCCCTATGATTATGGGACCCATGGTGCATCAGAATCTGGTACATGTAGTTAATGTGGATTTACCATATAATATGCTTCTTGGGAGACCTTGGATCCATGAAATTCAAGCCATCCCATCCAACCTACATCAGTGTCTCAAGTGTCCTCATTTAGGCATGGAGGTAACTATTTCAATAGTTATTGACCATCATAGCTATCAGATGAATCAATCTATCCTCCCATTACATCACACTAAAAATACTATCACTAGTCCAATGGTTAAAAATTATATTTATCTTGATCAAATAACATCCACATCTACTCTCACACTAGGGCTTACCAAGTTAAAAATCACATCCACTGGTTATAGAGAATATGAATATAAAACCTTATGCATTGGCCATCTTCCATTGTCTCCTTGTAGCTATGGGTCCCCTAATAAGAAGGAAAATAGACCCATCTAGTATCAGTTTGGCCCTATAGCTTTTGAAAGTGTATGATTTTTATCTGATAAATATATCAAAGATGTTGATAATTTTTAGCTTCTACCTGAGCATGAAATTATCATTTCATCCAAGCAATATTACCCTAAAGTCCATCGTATGATGGAAAATATAAACTATAAAGGCAAAGGACTAGGAAAAGAAAAACAAGGATGACTGGAGCCAATTTATGTCTAAGATAATTCATCCTATTATGGTCTAGGTTATAAAACAATATGGTAGTGACCCGATCAATATCATCATGGATTGTATCCTAACTAATGAGTGGTATCTCCCTAATGAAGATATCAAAACATGATCTATTTGTAGTCATTTCAAAGAGTTGGTTACCACAAACCTTTTTCTAGATACCACAATATCCACTATCAGTGTCTTCCTCCACTACCATCCCTCATAGACTAGGACTCTAAATAAGAGCCTACCTTATAAATGAGGTCAAGAACTTTTATTCCATCTTATGATCATAAGAAAGGTTTCTCTATTAATTTTTGTGAATCAAATTATTTTGGAGAATAAGAATCATTGCATATTCAGGAAGAAGAAGAATGGTCTAAAGATGAAGAAGAGACTCCCACAAAGCCAGATGAAACCCCATTCAATTCCATTCAATTAGAAGATTACCTAGATAACAATATTGAGTTGCCTAGAATTTTTTAATTTGACATGCCAAAAGTCAAATATCCCCCTAATATCCAAGAACAGTCACCTTCACTCATTGAGGAAGTGATAGAAATCAACATGAAAACTAAAGAAAATCCTAAGATAGTCAAACTAGGGGCATCTCTTACTCTCTCAGAGTGTGAAATTCTCATTACATTATTAAAAGAGTTCATTAACATCTTTGCTTGGAGCTATGCAGATATGCCAGGATTGGATCCTTCATTAGTAGTCCATCACCTCGATGTTCATCGTAATTCCAAACTTGTTAAGAAAAAATTGCATAAAATGCATCCAAAGGTGGCACTATTGGTTAAGGAAGAATTATAAAAGTTTTTGGAAGCAAGGTTCATCCATCCCATAGACTACACTGATTGGATATCCAACATTGTTCCTATTACTAAACCACAAGGTGACATTTAGATATGTATATATATTTGAGATATTAATAAGGCATGTACAAAAGATGACTTCCCACTACCTAACATTGGTATAATTGTGGACTCAATAAAAAGCTATGAAATGTTGTCCCTCATGGATGGATTTTTGGGTTATAACCAAATCAAGATCACATCTGAGGACTAGCATAAAATGACATTCATCACACCATGGGGTATATTCTGTTATCAAGTCATGCCATTGGGCCTCAAATATGCTAGGGCCACCTATCAACAAGTAATTACTATCATTTTCCATGACATGATGCATGATATAGTAGAATATTATGTGGATGATATCTTGGGAAAGTCATGATTGTGATCTGAACATCCTGCTATCCTCAAAAGAATATTTGAAAGATTATGAGAATATAAGGTGAGGCTAAACCCTAAGAAGTTCATCTTTGGTGTAACATATGGAAAATTTTTAGGGTTCATTATCTCATGAAGAGTATTTGAATTGGATATATCAAAGGTCCAAGTCATCACTAAAATATGACCTCCACACACACTCAAGCAACTATAGAGCCTCCAAGCTAAGCTCCAAGATATCAGGCAATTTATTTCCTATCTCACTGATAAATGTCACCCCTTTACCTATCTACTTAAGAAAGGGGCCAAATTCAATTATAATGAATAATGCCAAAAATATTTTGAAAGTCTTAAATAATATTTGGCAATCTACCTATTTTATCATCTCTAGTTCTAGTAAAACCTTTACTCCTATACTTATCTACTACAGGATGTGCCATCAGTGCACTATTGGCTCAGCATAATGATAAAGGCAAGGAACATGTAATTTATTATCCCAGTCACATGCTCATATCATATGAGCCAAATTATACACTAATATAAAAATCCTATTTAGTTTTCTTTTCATCACAAAAGCCTTGGAATTTTATACCCAATAACCAAGTACAAATAATAGCTAAAGTTGATCCTCTTAAATACCTATTGTCCAAAGCAACACTAATAAGATGATTAGAAAAATGGATAATGCTACTCAGTGAATTTGACATCAAATATGTTAATAAGAAAGTTATCAAGGTACAAGTCATCATAGTTTAGCTTGTGGTAACCCTATTAGAATTAACTAAGCTAATTGTAGCAACATTCCCAGATGAGTCCATTATACATACATCACAAGAAGAAGGCTATAAATTATATTTTGATTTGTCATTTACTAATCATGGATCTAGGGCAGGTATCCTCTTGGTCACCCTATAAGGTGACCTTATTATAAAAGCATTTTCTCTTGCTTTCCCATGCACCAATAATATCTTTGAGTACGAGTCCCTCATAATAGAACTATAACTTGCTATCTAATGGAATATCAAACACTTGAAAGTATTTGGGGACTCATAGTTAATCATAAAATAGGTTGATAAAGAGTTCCAAATGAAATATGAGAAACTACTTCCCTATAAATAATTGGTGGATCAACTAAAAACAAGTTTCTAATCCATCACATTTGAACAAGTACTATGAGGAAGCATCAAGGTAGCTAATTCTATGGTAACCCTTGGCTCATTAATTGACCTTCCTAAAGATGTCCTAGAAGGCAATTTTATGATTGAACATTTACTCATTCTATCTCATCAATCATTAGCCCCCTTTTAAATTTGTGCTATCAATAATCTAAGTCTACCATGGTACCATGAAATTTATCATTACTTTCATGACAATATCCTTCCACTTGACCTTAACTACCATCAATGAAAAGCCTTCATCCATCACACTATCCATTATACCATTTTCAATAGCACACTCTATCGATGTGGTTATGATGGAACCCTATTATGATGTCTCACATCAGATGAGGCAACTCAGGCCATTAAGGAGGTCCACAATGGTATTTTTGGAGGGCACATCAGTGGGATGCCCTAGTTAAAAAGCTCCTCTACACCACATATTATTGGCCAACCATGGAGCAAGATGCCTGTCAGTATTTTTGAAAGTGTGTTGATTATCAAAAGCATGGGAATCTCATTCATGCACCAACATAAGAGCTATATCCTATCATGAACCCATGGCCTTTCTATATATGGTGCCTAGATATGATTGGAAAAATCAATTCCACTTCCTTGGATGGACATAAGCTCATTATCATAGCTACATAATACTTCACTAAATGGGTAGAAGCAATGCTATTAACATATAAAACTAGCCTCCAGATCTAAAAATCTATCCTTAATCAAATCATTTGTTGCTTTGGCATTCCTGCCAATATAATATTAGATAATGACAAATCCTTCAAAAATAAAGATGTGGAAGTGTATGTCAAAAAAACACATCCCACAAAATTTCTCTACCCCATATTACCCCTAAGGCAATGGTCAGGCATAACCAACAAATAAGACACTAATCAAAATCTTGAAGAAGACTGCTAACCAAGCTAGGTGTAATTGGTATACCTAGCTTTATCCCACTCTGTGGTCCTATCACACCAATGTTTATACACCTATAGGAGCCACTCCCTATGCCTTGGTCTCTATATTTGAAGTTATACTCCTCATAGAAGTGGAACTCCCTTCACTTCATCTCTCACTTTAAGGCATAATCACTGATCACAATTTCTAATAGGAATGTCTACAAGAATTAGAACTCTTGGATGAGAATGACAATGAGCTCTAAATAATTTATGGGCCTATCAAAATAAGCTTAAGAATTAATATCATAAAATGGTTTAGGACCAACAATTTGAAGTAGGTAACCAGGTTCTTAGAAAAAATCATAAAAATACTAATGTAGATAGGGATAAGAAGGGAAATTTTGAAGCTAATTAGCTTGGCCCTTATGTTATCATTTCTAAGTTTGGATTAGGAGCTTACAAATTCACCACACTAGAAGGAGATGAATTGGATGATCCCATGAGTGACAAGCACCTCAAACACTTTTATGCCTTGTCCCCACATTTATAACCTTCATCTATAGGGATACCCTCCTTACCCTTATATTTCCATCCTTATATATTAAAAAAAGAAAAAAAATGTCCAATGGTGAAAACCAGCTCGCTGGTGCCTTGGGAAAGTACTATGGTGAAACCATTTTTTAGTGCCATAGTAAGGATACCTTGACCCTGATCTCAATAGTGGGAACCTATAGAGTAAATCAGTAGCAAGGTAGTATCATCATTTCAATAGGTGGTGAAAAAAGGGATATTGAAGGACAACTTGTTAGAGGGATCCTCTTAAAAGTCATCTCTCCATACTTGGGAAATCATATATCTTTTCCCCAAGTCTCATCTCCAATACACATTATCCCTATCATCCCTCTACAATCTTCTTTGATAGATTTGTCTCCTTTTAGCCTCAACTAGTAAATATTTTTTTTTGTCAAATCCATCTTATCCATATGCCTATAATCCATCCCTTCCCATTACCATTATGGAGGTCCATAACTCGATACAATCATTCTCTACCTAAGTATCCTAAGAAAATATTTACGATCCTAATTATTGAAGGGTCATCTAGATCCCTATTCTTGTAATTTATGATTTGAGTCTTATCATAGGCACAAATCCTCAATAATCATACACCTTGTAAATAATTTGTATATTATTTACACTACATAATGTCACCATATCACTCATCTTCTACCTACTCATCATCCTTAATCCTATCACCTATATCACATCCTATCTTCTCTAACATTATCCTTTACACTCTAAATGCCTCATCATCATCTATCCACTATCTATAACTATATTGGCCTAAGGTTTTTTTAGACTATGTAGGCATCACTTGGCCACATTTTCCATGACTAAGGATATCTCATCCACTATCTTCATCATCCCACACCCTCATCCTGCCTATCAATATCCATTATATCATATATCCATCCACTATCATCCTCATCACTACATATTTTAGATGCATGTTTGTTTTATTTATGGTTGTGTATGATTGTGCACATGAGTATACTGTTTCTTTTTTACAAATATTTAATTAATTAGCATAATTTTTATATCTATTACTAGGGATGAGGATAACTTGGATGACCATTGGGAATTCATCTCCAAATAAGTCATCCCTTAAAATGGAGTGCCTTTCATGCATCATTATTCCAATTCTAAGGACTTTCTATGACCATTGGCATGTTTCAAAAATATGCAACAACAAATAGAATTGCATAAACTAATGGCTTGACAACCTTTTAAGAGAGGCAATCCTGATCTTGAACCCACCCATATCCTACCCTTCAACCAACATCTAACCACCCATTTCCACATCTTACCCTAAGCAAATAGCTGAATCCCTCCCATGTACCTACTATATCTATATGGTGTAGGAGCATTCATATTTGGACTACAACACTAATCACTAAAAAGGGATGCAACCTCTATCAATAAAAAAGATAAAATAATAAAAAATAATCCATCACATCTCGTATACATCCATAATAAATCAATCACATCCCATAATTTACATGCATCACACATCACTAACAACATAAAAATCTAACCGTATCATATTATCATGAGTCCATCATAAAATCCATTTAACATAAGCATAATAATACAAATAAATCCATCATATCTCATAAATCATAAGAATTATCCATCCATAACAATATAAAATATAAAAATATAACCATATCACATCACTATGCATCCATCATTAGAGCCATCTAACCCTAAGAATAACATTCATCCCATCCTTAATTCAAACCATCTTACATAATCATCTACCATAACATACTCAAATATCCTTAATCCATATCATCTAACATCCTAAAACATCACATATGCATTAATCAACCACTAATATTGACTAACATGCCATCACATCACATCTCATCATATCAAATAGCATCACCACATGAATAACATCATATAATCACATGCACTACTAACATCAAATAACATAAATCATACCAAATAACATCATATAAGCATCAACTCATAAGTGCATCACAAGCATCACATAATCATAATATCCATAACCCATGAAAATGACCAATAATAATCATCATCATATCACATAATCATAATGCCATAATACATGAATCAAAATAATAAACATCATCATCATGTATATAACATCATCGCATCACAATATTACATCAACCATCTCATCATAATGTCATACATCAACATGAAACCACAAAGGTAAATCATCATATATATCATGAATAGAATACAATATCTACATCAGATCCATGCCAAATATATATATATATATATATATATATATATATATATATATATATATATATATATACATATATAAGTTATATGATCCCATGGAGAAAAAATGAGCTATAATACATCCTTGATACATATACATAAAAAGAATGTCCAAAAATGTCATGCATGGGGTGAGGGTGTTGACCTCAATCTTCAACTCCTGAATGGCTATCTCATTGATGACTCACTAACCTAAAAGGATCTTGCTCACCTCTTAGATGGAATGAATGCCTCATATAGCATCTTGTATTAATGAGCCTCCTGAGTGATCAACAGGATTTAGCCTATGACACCCACCATCCCCTATCCATGTAATCCCTCATCTGCTACATCTTGATCCCTCCCCAAAATGGCTAGTTCATTTTATTGCTCTTGAATCCATGACTATAAGAGGGCTATTTGCCCAAGGATCCCATCCACCTACCCCTATATTATAGTAATATGTACTTGGGCCTACCCCAAATGACTATCTTGATAGCTAACTTAGGCCTATAAGGTGGAATCTAAGCATCCCTCTAGCTAACCTATGCTTGCAAAGCTACTATCTAATTATCCATCTATAACACCTATCCCTAAAGAGTCACCACCTATGCATGTAACTGTGCTAGCTCCCCATCTCTCTAGGTAATATAGGCTTGTAAAACTATAATCTCCACTTATGCTTGGGTCACTTTCACATCCTCTTGAGTCCTCAAAGCTTATATTTGAGTGTGGATCTGGTCTTACTCTCGGTTGATACCTTTGAACTCTCTAATGTATGCCTAGATCTCTGCCTACAAACTAGCCACTAGGGCCTCATCCTATACATATCTAAGAGGACACAAGGGCCATGATCCTCCACCTATCTATGATTAAGGACCCTATGGTGCTCCTGTCATGGCTTGTTATGTTGGTACCTCAGGTGTTACCACCCCAAGAACTGCCTGTGCTACTACCTATCCTTGTCTCTACCCATCATCCCCATCAATATCTAATGCATCCTATCCACCTCCCTCATCCTCCACCTCCTACACTAGCACCTACCTCCTCTACCATGCATGCTGATGAATACACACTAGGCTACTAATACTCATCTCACTACCTCACCAACTATCACCCATAGCTATTCTAATTATCTAAGCACCCAAGTATGCCACCCAAGTATGCCACTATGCTTTATATGTAGTAATCACCCTAGGATATGGAATAACTATGAATAAATCCCACTACTATGGAGCCACACTATCACAATCAACAATTGCATCAAGATACACCACTGGCCTCCCCCAGTTGGATTGCTTCTACTCACTACATGCAAATAAATGCTCCATAGATGACACATCCTGAACAAAACTAAACTAATGCTACACCCTATCTAGTTTATATCTTTTATTAATATATTCTCATCTCCCTGTGATGTAACATGGTGTCAACATGTACTACATGAAATCCTCATTATCCCATTTGAATGTAATATCATGATAGGACATCTAAGTAATATGATCAAGGTGTAATGTGTTGAAGGCCTCTCGATAGTATATTATGTCAATTACATGGCCCAAGGTAACTCCTATAATCGCTCTCCATCTAAAAAATAGGTGTTTTCTAGGCTCAAAATCCACAAGAGTACTTAGAGTCCACTAGATAGTAATATACTCCTAGATCCATATCTATAACAACACTAATGTGCCAAAACTGTGTGCCCCTTTATATGCCCCAAGATGGAGCTCCCTATAATAGTGGGCCAAAATAACTAGACCCCAAACATAAACTCTATGATCATGGAACATATTAGCTATGATGTCTCCCAATCCTAGGTGAAACCATCTACCACTCTTATCCAACAATAATATGCCAAACATAAGAGCCATCATCACTAGAGTCAACTGATCTAGGGTCCCCTCTCATCTACATTAGTCAAGGTTGATGTTCCCATCATAAACACCAATTTGTAGGCTACTACCAAGATGTTGCAATGTCTGCATCAATGTCCATGATATTTATTAAATCCTCATCCCCCTCATAGGTAGGTGGAAAATCCTATACACATCCTCAAGAGTAACCATCATCTCCCTAGTTATAAAGTAGAAGGTACTCATCTCCAAGTGCCATCACTCTACTAGTGTTGTGATAAGTTCCTGATCAATATGAATAGAGGGCATGGTTACCATGTCATGTATCCCCACTTGCTCCAAGATTCCATACTATATAGGCATCACCCTTCACATCTCATGCAAGATATTTGGATGCCATGAATGAGATGATAGAATAAGTAAATTCTCCTACACCACACAAAACACAACTTAAATAATCTATTACCACTTTCCCCTTAAGCCATTTCCCATATAATCATCATAGTCGTACCCTTCCTCCTAATCACCCCCTAACTAACTATCTAAACCCCTTCTCTATTCCCTAGTAATATCTTAATCCTACCTAGTGTCCCTTTTTCCAACACTTAAGCTAAACCTAGGCCAATCTCTCCCATCTCATAATACCACCACTCTTTGGACAATACCTCCATTCCCTTACATAGATATTGAAATACCATAACTTCTTATTCATAATATTGTAATACCATGATTCTAATCGATGGGATTGCAACCTTGCCACTTCTAGTCATAGGATGTCAATCTCACCCTTTCCCTACTAGTGAGATGGTAATCCCATTATTACCATAGTTACAAGATTACAATCTCACCATTTCCCTATCATGAAATTGAAATTCCACCACTACCCCTCATAGGATTATAATCCCATCCCTTTCCCCCTACAATCCCATGACATTTTTGTCAATATCACCACTTGCATCTTAAACCCCACAATTGTGGGCAAGAAACCCAATCATGGGATTATAGACCCATGGTAGGTGAGTTTTTTTTTACCCTAATAACTCCTAAAATCCTACCAAGCTTGCATAAAAACCATAAAAAATATAAAATACAATCCTAACTTTCTAGTGGTCCAACCTCTGGCACCCTTTGATGTACTTGTACCCTCTCTCCATGGTGTGTTACTCATGAAAGGTGGTCCATAGTCTCTAGCAGGAGCTCTATATCTCTAGAAGGATCAATGTGCAAATGAGCCTCCTCATTGCCCTTGGGCCTCTATCAACCCCACCCCCCGTCCCTCACTAAATTTTTTCTTTACAATTCATCTCGTCCATGCTCCCAATAACATTCCTAATATCCTAAGACATGTTATGCCATGCTAGAATTTTTTTTTATTGTTCCCATCTATAGACCTTGATCCCTTTTTAATCCCTAATAAAATCCGCAACACTACTATTAGTATCCTATAATCATTTTCATCTATCATTATCATCCCAAACATGAATTTAAATCTCTTATTTTTACAATCCCCAAATTTTATAGAAAATGGCTCTTTCTCATTAAATGTTATTTATAACTTCTATCCTCTTTTTCAAGCCTCTAGTAGCATGTGCCATTGATATCAAGCCTATCATTTTCTCAAACCCATACAATCTTATTCAATAACATCATTCTCTAGGCAGGAATGTCTATTGCCTAGACCCATCACTTGAGTCATTGATAAACCTTGGGGCATCTTTTTAATCCACTTTAGGGCCTCCCACCTTCCATCAATATCAACATCTAATCCCACCTTGGGATCTTTAATTGAGTGAACATCTGGGTCAATTGGTTTCCTTGCATGCTCCCTTAAGGGGGCATCAACATCATATCTGACATTATAATTTTTATTTGAAAGACCATTACTTCACTTTTCTTATAACACCCTTTCAAAGAGGGGCAAAATGTATGTATTTAAATATGCTCACCCTGCTAACTTTATTAATTATTTCTAATTTATCCCAATTACCATATCCATAGCATTATCTAACCTTTTAACCTAATCCTCATACCCATTCCTATTTCTCATGAAAAACATTAAATTATCATAAAACCAATTAATCACACTATTAAACCCTTAACATCTCCAATTACCTACTAACTTACCCCCTAATCTCACTAACTAATTTTAAATTCAAAAATATTCCAACTACCCACCCACCACTCTACACTAGTTTTTATTACACCCCTAAAACCTATAGAGAGATCTATAGAGTTAGAGAATTATATAAATATCTCTAATTAATCCCTTCTCTCTATAATTTTCCCTAATCTAGAGGATTCCATGGAATTAAATATTCCATGGAAAATCCTCCACCCTTGATCTTAGTGGCCCAAAATCAAAATTGGACCATAGATCTTCCTCTTTTGGATCTATAAAACCAAACCACCTCGCATGGCTTGAGACTAATGAAAAAATAATCAAAAATTGCATAAGCAAGCCATTAGCATACTCAAGCTACTCCAAGCAACATCAACATCCATTTTATCTCAAGGAAGCCATTATCAAACCATCACAAGCAATCTAATATCTCAAGTCTACATGCTCAAGCATTTGAATTTCAAGTCTTGGAATGGAGCTATAAGAAGGTAAAGATGATGGTGACAGTGTTATAATCATTATGATTTGACTTTTGTATCCATTTCTATTTGTGTCATTTATTTTGGGTTTGTATTATCAATTTGATAATATTTCTTAAATCCCAAATTTGGTGCACAAGTTCCACATGGGTGAGTGGAAAAGGTTGGTTTATTTCCTTGATTATAATTCTAAAGGAAATTTGAGAAGGTTATACTTGGTTAAAAATTAGTTTGGATAAGGGTTAGATTCTGGTGTTATCAATAATGAGTGAAGGAAGAGGTTCAATCATTTAATATTGGATGATGTTTAAGGCTAGGTTAGAGGGAACACAGAGAATTTCCTTCAAAAACTCCTTGTGATCGATAAGTTCTTGGATGAGAATCTTAAAAGAGCTACACATATCTATATCATGTCTATGTGTGCCATGATAAGCAAAAAAATTATTCTCTACAAACCAAATTGGTTTTGGAAGAGAAATATTGATGGGTTTGATTGGAAGATGATTAATGATATAGGCCTCCAAGAGTTTGTCAAGGATTGAGGCATATGAATCCCTTAGTTGGGTGTACTACCTAGGAGGAGGGTGTACCAATGGCTCTTAAGTTTGTGAGCTAATTAGTTGGTGTGATAAGGTTTATTGGTTTGATGGGTTTGGTAAGTTTAATAAATTAGATAGGTTTGGTTGGTAGTTGTCAGTTGGTTTTGAGAAGTGGGATAAGGTGGGTGAAGTTGATAAGGTGGGTAGGTTGAATAAGTTAGATAAGGTTAAAACAAGTTTGATTGTTAGTTAATAGTTTGGTTTGTTAAGATTGATTGAATAGTTTGATGTGATGGGTTGGATGAGGTTGATAGTGGTTAGTTGATAAATTTGTTGAGTTAAGGTTGGTAAAGTTGGTTGGGATGATAAGGTGGATTGAGGTAATTGATATGATGGGTGGGGTGGATAGCCTAGGTTTTTACAAGGTTGGGGTGATTGGTGTGATTAATGTTGATAGGTTATTGGTTGTTGATAGGTCGTTAGTTGATAGTAGTTGAAATTTGACTGGTTGTAGGTAAGGGTTGATTAGTCATAGATGTTGGAAATGGATGACTCCACTTTGGCTATCCAATTCATTAACATCATTACAATTCAATTAGTAGTTGATAGTTTGGGGGTTGATTATGGGTGAAGTATGAGGAATGATGGGCAGAGTTGGGTTGATCATAGGTAAGGTAAGGAACATAGCTAGATTAAGATGCTAGATAATGCTCAAATGAAAGAGGGTTGTGTTCTAAAATTCTAGAAAAGATGGGATCTCTAGAAAAGACTATATAATGACTCTCCATCTAGATGAAGAGGAAGGAAAAATGGTAGGAATTTTATGGTAGAAGATATATTCTGCACAACTCAAATAAAGAGCAAACAATAAAAAGTCAAGAAAGTAATACATACACCTAGGTTCGTTAGCTCTTATGATAAATTTTAACTCATGTTGGCTTATGAATTAGTTAAAATGTGTGAGGTAGGTTTGGCTTACAAATTGGGTACTAGATAGGTAAGCTAAGGATGGTTTCAAGCTGAGTTGTGGTGTTCAAGAAAATCTATACTATATCAGGTACATAGCTTGGTGCTTGGAGATTTTCCCCCTCACTTCATGATCTTGAAGCTGAGATGGGTTGCTTAGCTGATATACCATTTTTCGATGGTTTATAATCAAATATATAATTAAGTGGGCTCTCCCCTTGGTGATGAAATCCAAGCAGGATCATCAAGTAGGGTAAGGTGATTCACTGGGTGGTGAAATTCTAGTTGGGCCTTATTTCAAGTACCTTTTGATGTGTTGGTTATGAAAGTGGTTTGGTTGTGTAACATAAGTGAACTATGATTCAATTATGACTCTTTTTAATTAAGTTATGTGAGATAGAAGATAATCAAAGAAGCAAGCAATGGATGCAATGTTCATTTTAAGCCCAAAAGAAGTTTTAGATTTGTTTAGATAAACAAACTATATATATATATATATATATATATATATATATATATATATATATATATATATAGAGAGAGAGAGAGAGAGAGAGAGAGAATAAATGCTAACTAAGAGAAAAAGTAGTGGGTCCCACCAGGAATGCCAAAATGTTTTACTCAAATTTTCTCTTCGTTTCTTAGTTTAAAATGAAGTAGTAATATCAAAAGAGAGGAGTGTGTAAGGGTACCTAGTAGAAAGTGTGTGCATTGAATATAGAATAAGTGGGGACTCCTCTTTGGCTAGAGAAGAATACCTGTAGATAAGAAAGCACTAATAAAACTTATTTGTTAGACAAGGAGATGGGGGGATTTCCTAGCATAAGATAAATCCATGAAAGAGTAAGATTACTTAAGATGACTATCATCCCGCTTTTGTTAAATTTTTTGATAAAAATAAATAAATGATGCTTACATACAATAACATAAAATATAAATATTATGTAATACAAGAAAGTAAATTGCTTGTTCAAAGAAAACAATTAACTATAGCAAAAGCAGGTCACTACTCATCCTAAAGTGGTTGGGGTTGGTTTAGATTATTGTTTTTGGTTTATAGGGTAATAAAGACATATAAAATAGAGTTTTGGTTGAGGTCTAGCTAGTGGTTTGGTTGTAAATTTGGTTATAGATAGTGAACCAATGATGGTCAGGTGAATTGGTGGTAGTTTGTTAACTGATGATGGTTGGGCAACCAATGATGATTAAGGTAATATGTGGTGGTTTCTCTAACTATTGGTGATTTCCTATCAAATTTTGACCACTCAAAAAAGGGATTGTAGGTTGGGTAATTGGTCAATTAAGGGTCTGATATAGTTTTAAAGGTTGAAGGATAGAATACTATCAGACTTGATAAGGCAAAAAACTTAAAACAAAAATTAAGGAATTGAAAACAAATTAGAAAATACTTATTATCAACTATGTGGAAGAGGGTAGAATGTAAAGAAAATTTTCTAGCATAATGGTGCTTTGGCTTTTGAAAGTGATGCAAATAGAGTTTTGGGTCATTATTGTTGTTACTAGCTGAATACCTACAAGAGGATTTTGACAACATGTACTTATGGATTTTTTATCCCCCTTTTCCTTCTTATAGTTCTCCTTTTATAGGAAGAAATTTCCAAATGGAGTGGAAGGAGTTTCTAAATAGATAGAGGAAAAAGTTGCTAATTAGGTAGAGGAAAAAGATGCTATTTAGTATGATTTAAAGTTGATTTCATTTGCATAGATAAATTTTTAAATTGTGTGATGTTTATCTTGTTCACAACTAGAAGTGGCCTTAAATCAGGTTAGGAAACTTGACTAACACCAATTAGGCTGATCGACATCAGTTGAGGGATTAAAGTAAAATGGGTGAAAATTAGTTTAAAAGAAGGTAGATTAAAAAGGTCAAGTTAGAAAATTAATAAATGTGCTAAGTTAACTAGGTGGTAGACTATCTCCAAGGTCAAGTAGGGGTTCAAGGTATGGGTTTGATATTGAAAACTATACAATCTGTAGTTTTCAAGTGTCTAAAATAATGGTAGGGTATTGTAAATATTAGTTGTTATCATGATCCAAAGGACAAGGTACTAGAATGGTAATGGTAGGGCATTGTAAAGATTGGTTTCTTTCATAATCCAAAGGATGAAGTCTTAGAATGGTGATCCTTGGATGTTGTGGATCTTGGTGGCTCTCATAATCTAAAGGAGGTTTAATGGTATAGGTGGTGGATTGAGTACATTTGGATATTAAAGGGTAAACTTGGTATGTTAAATAGACAAAATAAGGTATCACCACATACTATGCTTGAGGATATTAGGTTTATTATCCAAATTGAGTATTGTATGATGGATAAGGATCCATCTCACAAACAACATCATAATTGTAGGGGTAATGAACAAAATCATATTGTGTGACCACATTATCATATCCTAGATTGTACATGGATCCATTATGAGTGTAATGAGACATATCCAAATCAATAATGAACATTTCACAAAAGGCATAGATTTATACAAAATCTAAAAAATAAGGTCCAGAGGACACATGGCTTGAACCCGGTATAACTTGGTCTAAAAGTGGAGTTGTATCTCCAAAATTGTCTAATGCTAAAACTTGGTAAAAAGAGTCTAATGTTAAATGTTTTACACAAAAAGGCCAAGTTGATGAATAAAAACTAGAATGCCAAACTCTAGGTACAAAGGGTTTTAAACAAGGCTAATATAAAGAGAATAAAAGTTGGTAGGTCTTTCAGAGAAGGCATAAAATATAGGCTCAAGACATGCATGTGCTAGGTCTTTTTTAAAAAGCACCAAATCTAGACTTTAAAAAAAATAGGGTATGAGATTTAATATAACAAGTTTGAAACACTTTGGCATAAACTAGGCACTCATATTTAGACATGAACTTGGTCACTTTGCATAAAGACATGAAAATATAAACACATGGAATATGTACTACTTCCCCCAAATCTAATCACAAATTATAGTTTTCAAATTGAATAAATAATTAACCTAAGTTACACAACCCAAAAGTGAAAGATCGATGTCTAGGCCAAAATTACATAAAGAATAGGAAAAAATAAAAAAATATTTGGATTTTAACATGTCAAGGTTAATTTCAAACTCAATGTAGAACATTAGGATTCTCAAAATAGATATCAAGATATACACGTATGAATGACATAATGAAATTAGGTATAGATCCAAAAGGCACACATAGTTTTGGTTTTGAACTTGGAATTTTGGACCAAAGGAAACAAGTTTTTGAAATGATTCAAGAAATGTAATGACATTATCATTCTATAAAAGATGTGATAAATGCTTATTTCAAGACTCAAAGGCACAAAATTTGGAATGAATTGGACAACGTAACATTACCCTTTTTTAAAAGTGACACACACAACAAAGTTTACCAAAAACAATAAGGCAAAAGTATAGTGTCAAATGGATGGCATCATACCTCCTAAAAAAAAGGAGTGATATATAAACAAGACTCATTTTGATGAGGTAAAATAAACAAATATTTTATACTCAAAACAATATGAGAAAGGGATAAAATGACATAAATACCTAAGTGTAATTTTCTAAATCCTAATAATGACAAGGTTGCATAGTACTATTAAATTTCATCAATATACTCACTCTTGAGAGGATTTAAATTGTTAATCCAAAAAGTAAAATCACATGAAAAATATGGTTTTAAGGCTCCCTCTTCTCTCAAGAGTGTGTACTATGACATGCAACTTTGGGCTACTTGCCCTACATCAATAGTATGTCCATGGCAAGTGGGGTTGTTTTAAACTATTAATTTTAGCTCATTTCTAGATGGTCCCAAGTGTGGAAAAAGATAGAGATGCAATCATGTCATTTGGATCCATATCAATTATCTTATTGTGAAAATATCTTGTCATTTTCAAAACCACTACATCTATTGCTTGCTTAGTGTAGTGAAATGTCTATGTTGCCCTTATGTTTTGAGGATGAGTATCATTAATAGAGCTTGTTTTCACCACTCAAAAAAAGTATCCTAGTAGGTCACCCTCAATATATATATACCCCACTATGGATTGGGGTTGAAATGATGTTAGGAGATGAATTATTGAGTCAATACTTTCCGAAATAAATTATGAGGAGGTGATGAAATGCCACTCACAAGCCAAAATGCATGAAAATAAAGACAAGTGAAAATACTTTATGGTCATTTTGGGGTCATCCACATCATATATATTTGGGGAGGGGCTTAACAACTTTATTTTCAAACTTTGGAATAAAGTGGCAAAGGCAAATAATTATCATTTTTGATCACCCAAGTTTCCTAAAGGGGATGGGGGGAGAGCATACATGATTCACTCATTTTGATTAAAAACAAATAACTTACATAAACAAATAATAAAAATTAATCTCTTAAGATTATTTTGTTAATTTGAGAGTTTATTTTAATCACCAAAATGAAGTGTGTTATTAAGTTTGATCCTCTTGGAATTTTATATTTTAAAAACTTCAAAAATAACTAAGGTATGAAAACAACTAAGTTCATTCTATGAACAAAAAAAATGTGTGTAAGCTTTAACCATGCTTCAAACTTTGATTTGTCTACCTTAAGATCTGAAATTTGTTATAGGGTTTTATTAGGAATGGTAAAAATAATCCATGAGGCCAAGTTCAAAAGAGTTCTCAACAAGAACATCACAATGGCTGCAGACAAATGGAATTCATCACAAAGCAAAACCAAATGTATATCCAGATTATGAGAATATGATGTGAAGTTAGTACAAGGCACTTACTTATATAGGTAAGGTAGAATAGAAACCAAGCTAATATAACTAATGTGGGATAAAACCACAAATAATGCTAAGTATTTTTAAATATTGTACCTAACAAACATAAGTAAACATATGAAATACTCTAATACCCCTATGTAAGTGAAGATAGGGGATAAAAAAAGCCAAAAAAGTGGCATATCAATAGAATGAGTTTTGGTAGCTAGGCCTGATAAGGTAATCATGTACAATATGTATCCATGAAATGAATATATAAGATGACTTCATGAACACCCCCAATGATAACTTCTAAAACCCTAAGCATGCCATGCAATTCAAGGAAACAAGGTGATGCAAAAGGATCCATGAAGATGTCTACAACTTACTATTAAATCAAAATATACTCCAAGCTAAGAATGCCATCCTAAATATGATGATGAATGACGTGCATATGTACCTCAATGTGATTGGTTCATTGATGCTCAACTAGGTGATGAGATATATTAATTGCACTCTAGTTATCACACCAAACTATAGTGGGTGAATCTTATGTGAAGCTAAACTCTGTCAATAATTGATGAAGCCAAAGAACCTATTAACTTAGTGTAACTACCTCCATATACTCAACCTCTATATATTATAGTGTAATAACCTATTTCTTCTTACACAAACAAGAAATAAGTGAAGAACTAAGACAAAATAGGTAGCCAAAAGTGGAATGTTGTCATCAAGAAAACTTGCCTAATATGAATCATTGTATCCAACCAAGTAAAAATCTTGGTGTAATGTAATCCAAAATGAGTAGTGCCTCATAGATATCTCAAAATCCTCTTGACAGCCTACCAATGACTGTCTGAGGGTCATGTGTACACTTAGATACAAGCCCAACTACAAATTAAATGTTGGGGAGAGTATGGGTCAAATACATAAGACTCCCAACTATCTACCATATAATGTAGGATCACAAAGAGGAGTAGTACAGGATGCAATACGAGTCACTTAAAAATGAAAAAGAGTAAGACTTGGCTTATAATAAACCATGCCAAAATGCTAAAGAAGATCAATGATGTACTTCTGATGACTTAAATAAATCCCTATATCTAAGTGTGAAATCTATAAACCAATGAAAAAGTGTAAAAGACCAAGATCTATCATGTTGAACTATGCTAAAAGTGCTTGTTAAATAGTCTAAATCTATGATAAGGAGCTACCTATGAGAAGTAGATTGTCAACATACAAGACCAAAATAACAATGTCCTCCCTAATACGCTGAATATACACTATGGAATCAAAGTGGCAATAAACAAAGCCATTAGAGAGAAGAAAAGAATCCATCTTCTCATACCAAACAAAAAGGGCCTATTTGAGACCATAAAGAGACCTCTAAAGTTAAAAAACAAGATAATAATCATAAAAATTCCAAAAAGATGATCCATATAAATTTCGTCATGCAAGTCTCCATGCAAGAAAACACTCTTCATAGCCATCTAGTATACTGGCCAACCCTATGATATAATAAGAGAAAGTATAAGGTGAAAAAAATCCATCTTGTAAATGGGCATAAAAATCTTAGAGTAATTAATACCTTCGACTTGTAAGAATATTTTTGCAACAAGATGTGCATTATACTTGTCAATGGACACATTAATTGCATACTTGGTATGGTAAATATGTTTGCACCTGACCAACTTCCTTCCCTTAGAAAGAGTGACCAAATCCCAAGTGTGATTCTTCATCAATGAATAACATTGATCTATCATCACATCATCCCACTCCTGTATCCCATGGGCCTATGAAAAAGACCATGGATCCCTAGAGAATGCCTGACATTAAATTCCAATACTTGTAGAATGTGCATGATGATGCTGAGTAGGTGGAAGATCCTATATGAATGGTGTTGCCTCATCAAATATAATACAAGACCACTTAGGCATAGTGGTAAAATTAATGTGAACATGATCCTCATCATCTATAACCTCCTTAGGAATCTCCTGAAATGGCTCTTCGATGATTGAATCCTCTAGAGGAGGTGAATCATGGAAAAAAGAAGAAGGTATGGAAGAAGATGAAGAGTCATGACATGTGAAAGTCTCATCAAATTGAATATGTGTGTGAAAATGAACATCATTAGTATCAAGGTTTAAAATATGATAAGATCTCATGTCCTCATAATACCCAATAAAGACCAAATGTTTTCTCTTCTTATCCAATGCTTTTCTTTTCTTCATTGGTATGAACTCTCAAGAAAGGTTCCCAAAGACTTGAAAAAATGATAGATCAGGTTTGGATATAGACCAAGCCTCTTTTAGATTCATATGCTCAAGTTTTCAATGTGGTGTTTAGTTCTTAATGTAGTTTACACAATTAACTACCTTTGCCTAATAGATAGGAGGTGGATCCTATGAATGCATCATGCAGTTAGGCATCTCCTTCAAAGTTCTATTCTTCCTCTCTACTAAGACATTATATTTTGGAGTATGTGCAACAGAATGCTAGTGAAAAATACCATGGGATACTAAAATTAGTGAATTATTGAATAAAATACTTCCCTCATTATCTGCATGAAGCTTCTTGATGCAACTTGATGACTATTTCTTAACCAAATCCTTAAATTTTTTTAAGTGAGCAAAGACATCACTTTTATACATGAGAAAGTAAACCTAAGTAAGCCTCAATAAATTGTCAATGAAGGTAAGTGAATACTTAGCTCCATTGAAATAAGGATTAGGAAAGACCATCAAATAACTATGCACAAGTTCAAGTGGTTAATAAGATCTCATGGACATCCCCTTAGGAAATAGATCTTGGTGTTGTTTCTCCAATGCACAACTAGGGCAGACTCCATTAAGACATGCAACTACATGAAGACCCTCTACCATGCTGTGAGTGCTAAACTCCTTCAAATATTTATATTTTAAGTGTCCAAATCTCTCATGCCAAAGTCAACTCTTAAAATTTTCATGAGAAACTAAACATGTGCCTAAAAGAGGAGTATCATTAAAACCCTCAAAATAGTAAAGTTGAGAACTATGATCAACAACACCCTATGCAATGAGTGTATGTGGCTCTAATAAATTTTGAACTTCAACACCCTATGGTGTGAAAGTCACTATCTTGCCTTGACTAGAATGATAAATAAATACACTAAGAGTAGATTAATGGTGATGTCTGGAACATATAGTACATCATTGATGCGGCCACCATCTAGCTGTATGTCACCCTTCTCCTTAACATAAATGAAAGAAGAATATCCAACCTTAATGTTGGAATTATAACTCAAACCAAGAGATATAAAGGACTCCTTGGAAGAATTCATATGATGTGAAACACTAGAATCTATAACCTAACTATCAAAAATAGGTAATTATGATTACTTGACAACATTAAGTGTTTTCCCATGATCATGAGATGGAGAAGGAGAGGAGATAGAGATCTTGTGTTTCCTAATTTAATCCTCTAAGTCTTTCATTCTCTTGAAACACCCATACACTTCATGTTTAGTCCCCCCATAATACGAACAAGATAGTTTAGACTTATACTTAGGTTTGGAAGATGGTTTGGGTTTAGATGTATAAGTGTTGTTGGGCTTAGGTGTACTAGTATTGGGGGTATTAGATGCATTTTGAGGTAGAGGAGGAATGTTTTTATTTTTAATATTAGATTTTACCTTATACTTAAGATGTGAGGTCACAAATACTTTTTGAGAGGTGGAAGATTCAAGGTTAGACAATTTGGATTCCTCCCTAGTGAGTCTCTCATAAAACAACTCAAGATCAGGTATTTGTGATGAAATACTTAATACATCTATACTAGAGAAAAATATAGAGGAAAAGATTTTGAATGGGCCACTCAACTTAGAAAATATTAATTAGACACATTCCTTATCCTTTTTATCTCAACCACTCCCCTTCAACTGTGTCAATAAATGTTTAAACTTTGTGAGATACTCTACAATGGAAGAAAAGTCATCTAGATTTAGTGAAGTGAGCTCCACTTCAAGTTTCATGGCTCTTAAGTGGTCTACCTTCCCAATAAACCATTGTAACTTAGTCCATATTTTGAATGGAGTGTCACACCCATCAAAGTGAATCAGAAGACTATCACTCATATAACTCCCAATTAAGCCCATACATTCTTAAAACTTACACTGATGCTGAAATTTTTCATTTTCCCTTGAAAATTGTGGTTGTGTTTCATTAATTAAGGACCATAATCCTTTGTGCTTAATGATTGTCTCTAATTTAGGTTTCCATGTGTGGTAATTTTGTGTCATTAAAATCTCCCAATGATCAATTTCAAATGTAGAAATCATGCCAACCAATCACGAAGCATAGAAAGAATATAAAGGGTGAAAAAAAAAATGGCATTGAGATAACCCCCCCCCCCCCCCCCAAAAAAAAAAATATGGAGAATTGAAAAATACACACTTTTGAAAAAAATGGAACTCAAATTCAAGTTACCATTCAAAAGTCATGTGTTTTGATTTTCTGTAAAATGGGCCAAAATAATTAAAATTCACTACAAACTAGATTTTTAGGCCAAATTTGAAAATAACATGTGCACGAAACCACTCGTTGTAATTGGAATTTCACCATGTACTTATAAAACTCAACAGTAGTGAAAAAATGTTTTTCAAGTTACCTCAAGAAGCGTGAAATCAAGTTTTACTCCTCTTTAAGAAAAATTGCAGCTTGTAACAAAAGAGTAATGAATAAAAGTTGTGTAAAGAGGAGAAAGAGAGAATAGTGTTTGGTTTTGACTAAGAGAGGTGCCAAGAATGTTTGCCAATGCTGATCTAACCTTATTCAATACCTCAATCCCTCCATGTAGATACAACAAGTAAAATGGCAATGCCCAACCAAAGTGAAAAATACAACAAAGGAAGGATTTCAAATGATTAGATCAGATCTTAGACCAATAGGAATGCCTCAGGTAGAATAAGGATGCCATAAATTAATGAACAGATTATTTATCAAAAATAAATATCAAACATTCAATTATTTTAACACAAGTTTTCAAAAAGAGAGGAAACTCAATGCAAAAAATAAATATCCAACACAATAGCCTCCTCCTCTCAATAGATCTAAGGATCTATTACAAATCCCAATGTTTTCCTATGGAGAAAGATGCCCAAAGTTGTAGTAGAACAAGATGTCTTCTCCAATCCAAAGGATAAGACAAAAAGAAAAAAAATAAAGGTGGCATATAGTCAAAAAAGGTATAATTATGCATATTTTGAAAATCTAAACAAAGATGCCAATAAACAAGTTTGAAATGACACCTATGCAAAAGACAATGCAAACTTCCAAACACCACACATAGGTCTTATCCTGTCGCAATGTATTGACTCAAAAAAAAAGGGATGCCAAACTTTAGAGAATGATGCCAAAATAAAAGGAAGTATTCCAATGCCTAAAATTTTATGTCAATAAACTACTAAAACAATGAGAAACAACATAATGCCTTACTTCTCAGCCAATAAAGAAAGCCACATGCAATCTTGGATACTTTGGCAACCATGTATATAAAAAAATAGACAAAACACCCCTCTTTTCCTCCATATTTATCAATACATTCCCCTCCAACTTCAATGCTAAAAGAATAAGACAAAAAAGATGCCTCTATCCACAAAAGTGCCACAATATTACATATTTCTCCAATGCCTTTGCTTTGTAAGCTGAGAAACAAGCAAAAAATTCAAATTGTCAGGACCTCTATTGCCCACTAAGGGCACACTTGATTACCTTTGTATTAGCAACTAAACACGAAATTTAACCAGAATGAATAAGTAACTAGAAATATGAAACAACGCAGGATATGAGAGACAATACACAATCTCGTATTAATACTCATCCAAAAAGAAAATATAATAAAGAATATGCCACACTTCTTCTTCCACCTCTGTAAGGCTTCCCACACCTCAAGGGCTCCCAATAATTCTCAATCAAGAGTTCACTCTCTCTCTTACGGTCCCAACACACAACTCAAACATAGAGTTGGTGTTCACCTCCACCAGTCAGTAACAATGCTGCCAATACACCAAGTACACAATCGTACTCCAAGAAGATCTTCCTTTCCTTGTTGCCACCTGCAAATCAATAGACCTTACTTACCATGTAGATGTCTCTACACCCTAAAGAACCCTTGTCCTTTCCTCACCAAGTCCTCATGATTCTTCAACCAGTACCCCAGTGGATATCCTAGTATAACTTGTACAACCTGCAACTCTCCCTGATCATACACACTCAGCACCCCTTTGGAACTAGGAGGAGCTACTCTTGCTCTCTCTTCAAGCATAATGGCTTTCTAGCACACCTTTACAATACAACCCATGAGTCTATTATATAGATCTCATGCATACAAAAATTAGAATTTCTTAATTACAATAATTAGACACGCAACTCAAGACTATAATTAGCCTTTAACATGCAAACACTCAGTTTGTTAACAAACTATTCATCAACTCGTAGTTCTGGAACTGCACAAGTGACTGACGTCGGTCCCTGTCTGCTTGGAGGTGACCAATGTCAGCCAATCCTAATCGATGTTGGCAGCTTCCTATCTCTCCCTTGACTGACATCAATTTTCCTGACCAATGCTAGTATCTGTGACACTTCAGCAACTCCTCCTGTTCGCATCTTGGTGAAGCTTTTAACTCCACAACCTAACAATCTCTCACTTGGAGATAAATAGTTGCACCTATACCTGTACTTGTACCTTCATCTAATTCATTTCTTGGCTTGTATCCCTCTTCAAGATCAATCCTGAAGACCACCCACCACACAACCTATGGTGCACCTCCTGTCATCCAAGTAACCTGCCACATCTGAACCTACAAACCCATGTAGTGAAGTCCTTGACCCTGCATAACATGAATCCTTGCTACTGGTCCCTCTCAGATACTTGAGAATCCACCTTCCTCAAATTGGCTCCAAACTCTCTGACAACTCCCACTACTTGGGAAAACTCAGGACTACACTAGACCTCATGTGATTTTAAACACTGTTCTAAGCTTAGCTTGAACTGTCCAGCCCTTGGTGTGCTTACCGGTTCTGCATCCTACGTATTGAACCCCGTCAACACCTTTTTCACATCAGCTCCCACTGGAGACAAAAATATCCATGTCTCTTATGCCAAAGAATTTTGCTGCTCCCAAATTCTTCATTACATACCTCTAAACTAACCTTACCCTTAGCTCAGCAAATCCCTATATGTACGAACCTGCAAGAAGCATACCATCCACATACAGTAACAAGATAATGTTGCAATCATCATCCACCCTAGTAAGACAAACACAATGGTTACACTGACCTTAACTAAAGCCCTGCTTTGTCATCCACCTATCAAAACCTGTACCACTATCCTGCAACTTCCTCATGACCATATACCTTGGCCTTTCATCTCATGTATCCATCCACTCTCTTCTTTAACCTGGGAACCCATTCATCTGTTAGTGCTTTCATACCAGCTAGCAACCTACCAAATCTCCCATTTATTCTTGCATCCTGTTCATGCCATGCTCCCACTGTTTCCTAGATCCTTCCTGCTTTGTAGTCAGCAACTAGTATAAAGAAGAGGAACAACAAATTTGAGGCTTACTTGCACTTTCAATCCTCCCCATGGGTGTTTAAGACTCCTTGATAGCTTGCTGTCTGCCCAAAATCTGTCTTAGTGACTGACCTCAGTCACTACATAGTCTGCATCCGATCGATGTCAGGTCCATGTGACTGTCCAGGTCACCGACGCTGATTATTATGCCAACATCGGTCTCCACCTGCCTGACACCACTGACTTCTCTGGTCTGCACATGATCGACGTCAGTGCTTGTCTATTCGACGTCGGTTACCTTTGACCGATGCCGGTACCTGTGTTCACCTGTGAGTGATGACTTTTTACTTGTGAGCTCTCCATGGATCAAAACCCTATCCAAACCACCCTGCTCAGAGGTATCTAGCCCCATCCTCTGATCTCTATCTGTCATCTCCTCCAAGAACACCAAGGCTTTCCAATTCTTAAGTTTATCAAATACATCAGTCTTCCTTTTCCTGCAAAACACACAATCCTTTCTTGTAGCAACCCACTGCTCACATAAATCTCAGTCTATGCTCTGCAATGCTGATCTCTTACCATCTGACTTAAGAACATCCATTCCCTTCTCACTTATGTGACCAAGCCTAAAAAGCCACACTTGTGCAACAGAAGTGGAATCAGTAATACAAGCAAGTAGATAAAGAGTACCTGCTTTCTTACCACATGCTAATTCAAGTGCATCCTTGGTAACATTCCAAGAATCTGTTGTGAGAGTTCCTGTGCATCTCTCATCACCCAACTTTCTTGAAGCAATTAGCTACATCTTCAAGACTGGGACCTATATGACGTTCTTCAACACCCATGTGTTGGGCGCCTGCAATTTCAGCCGCACTTCCCCTTTGCCAATACTTTGACAAGGCTCACCAACCCCTCTACTTGGGGCTGCATGGAAAGAGGCAACATAATCCATTAACCAAGATTCAACTTTATCCAAGAAACATCCTAGAGCATCCTGTGCAACAACACCTACAACATCTACTTCTTTAGTTCCTTCATGCTGATCTGCTATCAACCAACAATATATCTTTACTTGCTCTTTCTTTCCATAGCATCGTAAGTGACCATTCATGCTATTTAGTTTCTCCATTTGTAGCTTACTTTTTTTTGTCATTGCTATACTCCCACTCAATCAGAAACCCCTGAGAGTGACCTGTAATCAAACACAAAACCTGCTCCCTGCAACCTTAGCTCTGATACCAACTATCAGGATCCTCTATTGCCCACTAAGGGTACACTTGATTACCTTTGTATTAGTAACTAAACATAGAATTTAACCAGAATGAATAAGTAACTAGAAATATGAAACAACACAGGATATGAGAGACAATACACAATCTTGTATTAATACTCATCCAGAAAGAAAATACAATAAAGAAGATGCCACACTTCTTCTTCCACCTCTGTAAGGCTTCCCAAACCTCAATGGCTCCCAGTAATTCTCAATCAAGAGTTCACTCTCTCTCTTACGGTCCCAACACACAACTCAAACACAGAGTTGGTGTTCACCTCCACCAGTCAGTAACAACACTGCCAGTATACCAAGTACACAACCGTACTCCAAGTAGATCTTCCTTTCCTTGCTACCACCTACAAATCAATAGACCTTACTTACCATGTAGATGTCTCTACACCCTAAAGAACCCTTGTCCTTGCCTCACCAAGTCCTCATGATTCTTCAACTAGTACCCCGGTGGATCTCCTAGTAGAACTTGCACAACCTGCAACTCTCCCTGATCGTACACACTCAGCACCCCTTTGGAACTAGGAGGAGCTACTCTTGCTCTCTCTTCAAGCACAATGGCTTTCTAGCACACCTTTACAATACAACCCATGATTTTATTATATAGATCTCATGCATACAATAATTAGACTTTCTTAATTACAATAATTAGACACGCAACTCAAGACTATAATTAGCCTTTAACATGCAAAAACTTAGTTCGTTAACAAACTGTTCATAAACTCATAGTTTTGGAACCGCACAGGTGATTGACGTCCATCCCTATCTGCCTGGAGGTGACCGACATTGGCTGATCCTGACGGATGTCAGCAGCTTCCTGTCTCTCCCCTGACTGACGTCAGTTTTCCTGACTGACGCCAGTGTCTGTGACACTTCAGCAACTCATCTTGTTCACATCCTGGTGAAGCTTTTAACTCCACAACCTAACACAAATCTTGGCAAGAGAAAAAAACTTATATCGATACCAAATGATTGTAAAGAAGATAAAAGGTTGATGATAGAGCCAAGATTTTTAATTTCTTAGATTTAATAATCCTTCAATGTCTTAGATCCAATGTAGCATCATAATCAAGACCTCCACATCTCTATTCTCTTGAATATAAACAGATTTTCAAATCTTAGAATAAAATAAAAAATTAATCTTAGCTTAGATCTAAATTAAACAAGGAGAATAAGGCATTTTTATTTTCTCAAAAGTAACAAAATATTTAAATAAAAAATAAAAAAACTTTGAAAACTTGAAAAAAATCTAAATGAGGCCCCCAAATCTTTTCTTTGAATTGCAAGCTTGGATGGTTGAAATTTATTTAAGGCTTTGGTATCATGTTAGGAATGGTAAAAACATTCCATGAGGCCAAGATCATAAGAGTTATGAATAATAAAACCATAATGGTTATAGACAAATGGAATGCATCACAAAACAAAACCAAATGTATATTTAGACTATGAAAATATAATATGAAGCGAGTACAAGGCACTTGATTATATGGGCAAGGTAGAATAGAAACGAAGCTAATATAACCAATGTGGGATAAAACCACAAATAGTGATAAATAGTGCACCTAACAAACATGAGTAAACATATGAAATAATCTAACATGTTTGCCTACTTAGAAGCCCAAAATCAAGTAAGAAAATAACATTTAGAATTTAGCTCTCAGGTTTTTATATATTTTTTTATCTTAGAGATGGATCATCGTTGATCCACATAAATTGATGTCGATCTTGTAGATCATCGATGTTTCCTGTTAAAACATAAAAAATCATATATTTGTTTTAATAGAAAGATGATTAATTAAATGATCTCAAAAACAAAAATATCTCACTAGGTCCTTAAATAAATGAGTTTGACAAATAATATGCAAGTATTTAGACACAAAATGAAGATATAAATATCAATAAAAACTTGAGTTAGTTATGTCTCTGCCATGTTCTATTATACACATAGATCTTGGTCAATCATGGTAAAAAATATTGATCTAAAAAATTGACTTTGATCCCTGTCAATTTTTAAATAAAAAAACATTTATCTCTACAATCTGAGTTTCTAAAACTAAAAAGACATGAAAAATGAAGTTAAAACTTGAATTTTAAATATTTTAAAGCATCCATTATAAAAACTAAATGTAGTATATCATCCTCCTTGGTTATATGGGATGATATATCTCACCGAGCATGCCAACATGTGAATAAGGATTTAACATAGAGGGGAGGTTAGTTTTGTGTTAGTCTCATTAAACAAATGAAATAAACACATTAAAATCCTAACACATCTAGGCTAGATAGTAGGGAGAGATTGAGTAACAAATCTAAATGAAAGAACAATAAAAACATAAAAGAAACAAGTCTTTGAACTTCCTTGGAGCTCCAAATGGATTGTTAAATGGCTTACTCAGCTTGTGCATCAAGATGACTTTGATAATGGAGGTTGTTTGGCTCTTTCTCTCCTTGGCACCTTAGCTTTGATTACTTGGCTTAAGAAAATGGCATCATAATCTTACATTTAAAGCTTGTCTCTCTCTAAATTAGCATTATAGCTTTGGCCTATGAGAGCTTAGAAATTAATAGGCATGGTCTTGTATTTATAGCCTTTAGAATTAACTCTCATCCAAGCAAAGTTAAGGTTGAGTTTAGGCTTGGAATGGGTTCAAATTAAACCTACGTGAGTTAAAACTAACTCTAGTTGAGTTAATAGTTTTCATGTAATTATGATTTGTAATTACTAGGCATGGATCTCAAATTAGATATTTTAGGATATTTTTAAAGAGCTTGACAACTCATAAAGGCAGTAATGAAAGGCTTTGATATTTTGATTTTTGAAATTTCCATTTTTAGATATTCATTAATTTTAAATGGATAATTTAAATAGGCATTTAATATTGTTTAATTTTTAATTTGTTTTTATTAACCTTTTAGATCTTTCAAGATTTGATAATTGATTAAGTTTCCCACTTAATGGGTCCATAGGCCAAATTGAAAGTTATGATGTTGCAAGGTGATTAGGGATGAATGGGTGAGAGGTTATTTTTGTATATGATGGAATACCCCAAATAGGGATGTCTCAAAATGATTTTGAGATTTTATGAATGATGCACAAGAAAATTTTGGACATTTACTGATTCCTAGGCTTTATTTTCAATAGTTGGTAGGAATCAATTTAACTTCTAGTTCAGAGCCAATTATGTCCATTTTTAGGTGTCTACAGCTACTACCTAGGCATGACTCTATACTACAACATCCCTCTTATATCAGGTCATGTCTCTCTATGATCTAGTAATATTTCTCTCAAATGTTAGTTGTATCCATGCTTGGTCTAACCAAGCTATCTTTGACCTCAATTTGGATATATTTATCTAATCCATTTTGATATATGCCAAGTCCATGGATAACTACTAAGAGAATTGATCCAATCTACTTTGTGTCCCTTCCATATATATATTTTAATTCTTAATCTCTCTTGTTAAACTAATAATAAGTTCCTTTATCCATGTTGGTATTGTAGCTTTAGAATAGTTGGCCTATCAAGGATCCATTATCCTCTATGTATCTTAACCAATCCATGTCACATCTATATCCATATTTCACTCATTTGATCTAATCTATAACTCCTATACATAATTGATATCCACATCATCTCCCTCCTCTATCTCAATATGTACAAACTCATCATCATCATCTTCTCCTCTTCTTCTAGTACCTGCTCTCATTCTCTTTCTATATGAACTATTATAGCCTATGTCTCCTCTCCATCCTAGGGAATGATAAGTCTCAAGATATGAATCTAGGCCCACCATGTCACATATGCATTTATAACTCTAGAATCATATGCCTCCATATGTATTCCCAACCAAATTGGGGTACTAATCCAAAACTAGCTCTAGCCTCCACTCTATTTGGGGCTGGTCCCCACTATATAGTATCTATCACTACATGTGTGAATGTATGTGGTCCTAGTGGCATGTCTTGATGTATACCAATCTATCACAATACCCTATCTAGTTAATACCACTTAATGGTATAATATTTTTGACCTAAAATATAATGAGTGGTCATATATATCATCACCTTATCATCCTCAACCCATTAAAATTGGATGTTTTGATAAGGTTTCCATGTTATATCAACATCAATCAGATCATCAATGACATGTATGTAATATTAAATCTCTAAAAAATGGATCTTATGCCTTGGTCTTATGTGTTCCCATCCATAAGCTATGGGATCTTTTAGAGTCCTCTACCATCACATATAAATCAACTACATAATAGCCACATGTTCCCATGACCATACCTAGATAAATGTCGATGGGCATATGATCCATCACCTATGGTGAAACACACAATGTAGATAATGATATAAATGGGCTAATATTACTATCCCCCATGAAAATATAATTATACCTGATAACATATCTCTCACCACATCACCTATCCCTAAGTGGAATAATTGACCAATTTTGTTAGGTAGCAGAATACTAATGATAAGATCCATAAGGATCAACACCACTCATTCCAATATCATGGGTATATGGAAACCATACTCTATAACCTAATATTTAGTAATGTCCATCATGAACTCAATCTCATAAATATCAATGTAGCCCTCGTGCACCATCTCATTATCTAGTGGGCCAATTAGCTCCTCTAAAATCTACTTTCTATCCCTCAAAACCAACTAATATAGTAGGTGACCAATAAATGGAATGTGAAGTATATTATGCAAATCTTATATATTAATTTTTATCTCTCTTATTGATAAATAACAATTCAATGTGTCTAACTTATAACACTCAACTAGGGCACTACATAAAATTTGATCTATCTTGGTCGTGGGCATCCTTGCTATATGTAAAAGCCCAATAGTATAAAATAATGCCATCATGTCACCCATACATAAATAAGGGTTGAAAATAATGTGTGATCATGATCTTGGGCAATGAGAATCTCCACTAATTTCTATAATCCAATAAAAATCACTCTATCAATTATCTATTTATACATCCTAGATCACAATTCTATAGTCTAATCATGTCTACTTATCTCATAAAATCATAACATTTCATTTTTTAAATGTTAATGATCATTTTTATATGTATTTACTTCTTCCATTCCTATTTCATTGTTATCTTTTGATGATTTAACTATTTATTAAAGTAAATTCACCATTTGATAGGCCAATTTCATCATTATTTTGACTAATTCATTGTTTGACAAATGTCTCAATAATTTCATTGAAATCATGGTGATTTCACCTCTATTCTGGTAATTTTTTTTATATTCCCTTAATTTTTATCATTGAATCATCAAAAAAATGCTAATATTTTTTCACTATAATTTGGAAAATTTTGATAATGGTTGGGATGTTTTCATTGGCCTGTTCTTCAATTTTGCCATTTTCCATATCCTAAAGTTTTCTAAATTTTCACCCTTCATGTTGATGAATTAAAAAATTTCAAGGTCAATTTCAGTTTTTAGTGTGAGAAATTTTCTATTCTGGTAGAGATATCTCACTCATTTATTCAAATGACAATTTCACCATTTTCACAGATGAAATCACCAAACCCTAAGACATTTTTACTAATCATTTGACTAAATCATTATTTTTGATGACCAATTTACCATTTATGTGGATGAATTAATAAATTTTAAAAAGGTTATTTCATCACAAATTCAAATTTAAAATTCAATAAGTGTAATTAAATGCAAAATTAATAAGAAAACAAAGGTACCTACTAATGGCCCCATCCTTCTTGGTCGTCTAAACTCTCAAAATCTATCTGGAAGTGCTCTCGATCATATTTAGCATGGTATATTGTCTCAGTCTCCCATGTGAAAAGTTATAATGGTAAATTTTCAAAATATGGGGTGAAAAGGAATTATTTTCCCACTCTAGGGTGAATCTATACCCCATTATTTGGAACACTTTTCCCCTTGGCATTATTTTTGCTTCTCTAGAAGCTCAATTTTTTTCCCCAATGTTCATTATTATTCTCATTTTCACCTATAAATTTCATTTTTTTCTCCATATATATCATGTATACATCATTTTAATATCATTTTCCATCATTTTCAGGATTTAATCTACCAAAAACTTCCTAAATATCCTCTTGGTGGGGCATCCATGGCCTACCAAGTGTTACTTCGGGGTATATTTAAACCTATTTATTGGGGGTTTTTAGTAATTTCCTATGATTAAACATAAAAATGATTTTCTTATATGATCACTAATGTTTTTCTTTGTATTTTATAAAACTTTACTTCATCTACAACTCATAATGCTTTTGTAAAATGTAGACACTCCACTTTTATCACCTTCGTGTCAAAACTTCATAATGGAATGATTCCAAACAACTACACATAGTTTGGTCCAAGGTCATATATTCATCTAATATACACATTTTAATGCACTTTGGGGCATCCTTCAGTGTGGTAACCAACCTATTAGATCTTTTCAATTAGGATCCAAGTCAATTTTCTCTTTTCAATTCATTATTCTTCGATTGATTCGACAATTTTCCATTTGTTCAATCCTATTATCTTCCATAATTTTAGTCCATTAATCAAATTAATCACATTGTATTTAATAAAATAGGTATTTTATCTATTTAATTTATTACTCTTTTAGTTAATAATTTTTTTGTTGTACCCCTCTAAAGGACATCTTCATGCAAGAAAGAATCTTGAGATCCTAAGAATATACCCTTGAGAGCACACCAATTATTCAAAAAAGTATAAATAAATGGGGATTATTCTCCACCCCTCATCTTGGAAACAAGATGAAGTGACAACTTTTGAGATCCATGTGATTTATTGGAGAGGTTGATCCACCCTTCATCTTGGAAACAAGATGAAGGGTCAATATTCATTCATCTTTGTTAGTTACAAAAGGTCATCCTCCATCCTTAATTTTGTAAACAAGATGAATGGATTATATTAATCCATCATTGATATTTTTAAATGTCATTCTCCACATTTTGTCTTGATTGATATGAAGGGATTATATCATTGATCCATATGCACACTTGAGGACCCTATGGCAACTATTCATTTTTATTTCAAGATGAAAGGTCCTCCTTGATCTATATTTTATATAAATACACCTATTTTTAATGTAATTCAATATTATTAGTTAATAAAATGAAGTGATTTCAAACAATCATGCCTTTATGCATCAATCATATACAATATTAATCAAACCAACATGGTACATAGATTTAATGGAGGTGTATAACTATAATTTGGTATTGATAAATATTTTCTAAAGCTAAATCCAAGCCACATCCCAACAAAGATAAGTTAAAATGGGGTTTGAATTATGTTTATTTGAATATTTAAACATTTTAATATTTTGTATTTGTTGATCTCACGAGGTCTTAGGCATGTGTTTTCATATTTGATATCACTTTGTTTTGTGTTATTGACAACTTTGTGAAAATATACAGGATACACATTCTATTGACACAATGGATTAAGGTCTGGAAAACATATATTATGAAAATCATAATGATATCAATAATTTTTATGAATTAAATAATTCAAATGTTTTATAATAATAAAAAGGATATGAAATTGGATTTCATAAAATAATAATTGTAATAAATATAAAATTAAAACTCAAGTAGCAAAAATAATCCTTGAAAACTTGTTCATCATAAGTGACATTTGCTTCTATCATGTTAGTTTCATATTCAAGAGAACTCAATGTTTTGATAGCTCTTTCATAAGGAAATAAGTCCACAACATAACACGAAACATACAATGTCATACAAGTCTAGATTTTTATCCAATATGTTTTGAAGTTTTGATTTAATGAAAGATAATGCACTAAATACTCTTTCATCTTCGATTTATACAATTTTTTTTTTTTTGAAAAAGTTCATATAATCAAAAATATTCACTAATATTTTCTTATAGGATGCTAATAGGATAATTTTTTTACATAGCTGTGTAATTTCACCATTTTATATTGGTTCGCTTATAGACTTATATTGATCTATCATTGTAATTATAAAATGTGTTGATTGAGATGTCTGTAAATACATTCATAAAATACCTTTAATTTCAACTCTATTGACCTTTATATATTTATTTAAATGTTTAATAAGAGAACCAATGTATTTTTGAAATAAATTTCTTGTTAGCTATTGACCATTATCACTATTCCAAAATATGGGATTCACAATTACCATCATCTCCAATAAATCATCCCTTTTAAAATGATATTTGATCTTAATAGGTAAGTTTTGTAATAATATTCTCAATTTCATTCCTATTTCACATAAAATAATATCATATAGAGGATGTGTTACATGTAATTCTTTATCTTTAGCTCCCATAAAATCAATTCTTCTATAGAAATTATGCATTTGTATCTCCTTGAAATTAATGATGACATAAAGATGATCATTAATATCAAATTTAAAATATTTTTTAGGGTTCTTAAAATCTATCAAAATTTTCTAGCTCCTAAAAATAGGTCCCTAAAATTTTTCATTTGAGATGTATAATATATCTAGAGATTGACGTACTTATTTTATCAACCATATGAAATTATATATATATATATGGATCTTGTATATAAGGTAAAGTGAAAATGATCTACAAATAAATCCTACCTTAGATAGGATAAATCACACTATCCATTCTATTTATTAGTACATTTAGACAATTAGGATCATGACCAATATGGATCTATTAGACATGACTAAGGGTCTCTTACCACACCATATCACTAGACAAGGTTAAAAATCATATAGTCAAGCAATACCATATGATAACCCTTGCTAGGTCCTATGTTTTATTATCAAAATTAAATTACAAATTAAAATTAAATCTAACGTAGTGTTCACTAAATCATGCAACACAAAAATAGGGTAATAAACATAAAAGTAAACATAAATAAAATAAATCTACTAAATTCAATGTAGAGGTAATATTAATGCATGGAAACAAACACATTCATAAGATAAAAAATGTAGATCTATCCAATTAATAAATAAGAACAAGAGTTAGGAATACTTACCTTTGAAGATGAACCTCCCAAGCCTTAATCCCTCCCTTGGCTAATAGTGCATTATAAGAGGTTGTTGTGTATGTTGAAGAAATTAAGGATATATAATGGACTATAGCTTAGAAAAGAACCTTCTAATGAATCCAAAGTTTTCATAAGACAAGATCATTCTCTCCAAAGGAAGTATTAAACCCTAAGCAATGGCTTCCCAAGAAGAATAATGGATAAGTAGATGTGAAAAATTATTAACTCTATCTCTCTCTAATGAAAATGTAGTGAAGGTTGTATTTATATACTTGGATCTAACCTAAACTCTTCTAAAGTTTTAGACAACAAAGTCAACCTAATTAACCATAATATTTAATTAATAAGGTAATTAGGTCCTGAACTAGGTCAGATGAGGCTGACCTAATCCCATAATGTGCTTATATATTTTAAGTACAGGGTTGGCCCAGGCTGACTTTATTTAGTAAATGTCAAAAAGAGGTTATCACTTAGGTAGGAGTTGTTTAAAGGAGGTGTCAAAGCTTAATGAAATTTATATGAGAGGTTTGTGTTCTTTTTAAGTGGTGGTATAGGGGAGAATAATCTTATGAAGCACCTATGGTCTACCCACCTCTTTTTTGATACACCCTTTAAGGTGTGTACTCAAAGGGATTGGGACTTGATGGTTTCCTTCAATATATAAAAATATATCAATTGATAAAGCTTAAGAATATTGTGTGTACATATACTCTATTCAAATCTCATCACGTGTCACATAGTTTTAGCATGGGATCATGCTTTGAGAAAAGAACATAGCAACACAGAATGCTGAGCTAAGTAAATTATAATAAGAAACAAATAAGATAAATGAAAGAACATAATTAAAAAATACACATGTTTAATTACTATAGTTCTTTAAAAGATGATGTAAGTAAGAGAAATATTAAGGTGTCCAATGTAGGGATCATTAGGTGAACTTGTAAAATAAGTAAAAAATTGAAATTTTTGCAAATTATACATGTAATATGTGGAAATATTCTTTCCAACATCAAGATTCCAAAACGTATTTTGATTTAGAAAAGGAGTTATTAGAAACAATTTCATGGGTGAAAAAATAAATCTAATTGAAAATAATTGTTAGGTAAATAATTTTGAATAGTAAATATAAATAGGGTGAAAATTAATTATATTTTATTTTTACTATTCTAAGAAAATATTGACTTGAGAGACCCAGTTTAGCCTAGAGAGTGACCATGGTGAGGAGACAACATCTATGACATCGAGGATACCTAATGGCCATAATGAGTGTAACTCATGTAAAAGATGCATTAATTTCAAAGTTTTGAGTAATTTTAATTAAAATTAAGCTAGATGTTAAGCAAAAAGTAGAAACCAAAAATGACCATTAAATTTTTTTAAGGTAAACTAGGGGTAGAGTGGGGTTGTAGGTGGAATGAATTATACTAATAAATTCCTAAGGAATTTATGGTAAATGGTTGAAAATTAATTATAAAATAAGAATAGAGTTGGCCCTATCGACTAAGTTTGCAATCTTAGAGAAATCAAGGTGGTCAACTGTATAACAAGGAGTTGATTAAGTATTGATGGGAGTGGTTGACTAAATAGTAGGGAGCTGATCTTGTTAAAAAAGTATAAATGGTTGACATAGTACCTTTTGATCAATTTAGTACATGGTTGATATGGTTTATTAAATAGGGATAACTTTTTGTCAAAGTGCCGATATAATATGCCATAGATAAGAAAGGGATGATTTAGTATGCTAAAGAGGGGTTAAGGCTAGTTTAATATAAAAAAGGTTGACTGCATAGGAAAAATGGAAAAATAAGATAAATATGCTAATAAATTAGTTAATTTTTATTATTTTAAGAATATTTAAGAATGTATTTTTATATTTATGGCATCAAGATATAATAAATTCTTTATTGTTTGATATTTTATAGAGGTGAAACATATTTTGGTGCCTAATAGATGCATCATGACTACCATATTTATTAGAGAATTTTTCAGACATGGATTGAGCTCGATTAGTTGCCTTGGGATTTGGAGGCATCAAGGAGATGAGGAGGATCCCCCTTAGTTTTTATCTGGTTGTCATGTTCCTAGGAACATGGGAACAATTGACCAACCCATTTCGTTAGGAGGTGGAGGGAGGTGTGATAGAGGTGGGAATCACCTTGGAGGATGTCCATGCCTTTCTTGGACTACACATTATTGAGACTTTGGTTATATGTGATGTTCTAGAGATGGAAGATGAGAGGCAAGCCCTAGCCCAATAGGCATAAGGCTTAGAGAGGATTTATCCTATTTTTCATGTGATTTTATTTTATTTTCTTATCTTGGTCATTATAGATATATGGAAGGCCTTGATAGGGCTTATGATAGAATTAATGCTTTGTCACAAGTTAGATGGGAAGGTACCATTATACGTAATAGCCTTTATCACTCCATCTTAGAGTAAGATGCATTATACAAACTTGGATCTATCATTTGGGTATAACTCATACATGATATGTATGGGATGGTTACTTGAGTGTAGAATATGGTGGGCCCTATTATTTATTTAAATGCATGGATCTATGATAGATTCCCTATGTATCAACTAACTGGGTTTCCCCATGTAGTCAATGAAAGGTTACCTTAGGTTATTAGATGGAGGTAGGATCATGTAGTGTGTAATGTGCCCCATTTTTTAGCTTTATAAACTATTACATGAGAACAAATAGTGTGCTAGTCATACACTAACATTACTACCATATGGTAGAGTTGGGTGACTATTATGACTAGTTTGGCATGCATTTGGATCATAGGTCACTATACTTCATGGGCAAAGCCACATCTAATAGATCATATATTAGGGTATCTAGGCCTACCACATCCATCAATCTATTTATTAGTTCCTTAATATTAATAATATAATGATATAGATCTAAGAGGGAGAGGAGGTATAGGGGTACAAGTCAAGATACCTATGATTAGGCCTTAATGAGTGAAACCATTGATAAGGTATGTATAACAATAGGAGGAAATAGGGTATAGTGCTAAGCATGTGATGGATTTGGATGTTAAAGGTAAAGATGTGGGAGAGGATACATAATAGGGGTGATAATATCCAACTCAAGTTAATTAGATATGGAGGCACCATTGATGAGAGGAGACATAGGCTTGAATAGTCTCACAAGGTGATCTTGTGATGAATTCAAGACATAATTGGTTGATAGAAAGGCCACTGAGGAAGGGATAATGATGGGATAAATTGGTGATTCTTAATTTTTTAATTATACATAGTTATTTGATATAAGAGGTGCCCAAATGGTAATTAGATAGGGAGACCATAGTTGATGATACTAACACTAGTGATAAATGTTTATATTTATTACATTTTTGACATAGATCACTAGCTACATTATCGTTTATGGTTTAGTGATAGATATATGGTTTGAGATATATACATGAGATCTAATGTGTATTTTGATTCTATTTCATAGGTACTATAGTAAATGATATTATATGGGGAGCCATGATTAAGGTCATAGACCATAATATTTTGGATGGGGTACTATTGCATTATGATCCATCCACTTTGGTTGATCTTATGGAACCATCTACCCCAAATTATGTTAGATGGTTTATACTAGTGAGGGAGGTTGATTAATATTTGCAAGCATGAGATGGTTCACATCCACCTACATGGGTAGGAGAGGAAGAGGCTCGAGCTTGGTAGGTGTTGGAATAATAATGAGATACTCATATGAAAACCATTATATAAATTTGACATGTGTAGGCCCATGTGGCCAATATATAAGGTTAGATTGATGGCTTTAGATCCAATACTATCTCATTATATTCCACCATTCATATGGGTTAGTCATAGGCATCCATAGGTTTTGTGGCTTGGCGATAGGATATATATCAAAGAGAAAATACCTAGATATATATATATATATATATATATATAGTATTTTGTACTTGTATTTTATAAAACTCATGGTATAAATATTGATGTGGACATTTACTAGTCTATGATATGTACTTGTATGTGGATGGATATATGGATATGTTTCATTTCTATCACATGAATTTTAATTTCATTATCTATGCTATATGAAATATGTGATGTATGTTTTATTTTATATCATTTTGTGATGCACATGCATGGTTAAAATGAAAATCACAATGATTTGGAAAAGTATAAATAATCATAAAATGTAGTCCACACTATATCACAATGGGGAATGTGTAAAATCAAAATATTAATAAATATAAGAAACCAAAATGGTAAAGTAAAAGGTAACAAATGTTTTCAAACCATGAAAACAAATTTTGCACCAAATTAAAAATAAGCAAAATTCATACTATATCAAGTTGGGAAGTATGAAATTTTGTGTAAAAGTGGAAAATCATGTGAAAAACAATGGTATAAAAATAAGTAAACAATAAAGTTAATCAACCATACTAAATCAAGATGGGAAGTATAGAAATAGAAACAAATGTAAGTATAAATAAAATTAATCATACTAAATCAAGATTGGAATTATGAAAATTTTAATAAAATGGTTGTAAACATACATGTAATTAGAAACTAAGAAGATAAAAGTCAAGTGTTTATGAGGTAAGCATAAAACATACTTAATCAAGATGGGAACTATGCAAATGACATGTAAATCATAATGTAACACAAATCATCTCAAATTTGAATCTTGTAATTTTACTGTGACTTGGTTTTCATATGAACTAGTTATTGGAATATTCTACGAGGAGGGTCTTGTCTTGTCCAAGGTCTTATACTAAAATTCACAAAGAGAAAACCAATGAGGTGGAAAGAACTATGGTAATAATTTGAAGATGTTTTAATGTGGTAGTTTGTGAGGAGAGCCTAGCAATATCCATGGTCTTACACTACAACTCACAATATGAACATCAATGAGGTGAATGGTAATGAGGGTAAAAATAAGGGAATATTTGGTTATGGTAATTTTTGAGGAGAGCATGTTCCTATCCATGGTATTAAATTATAGGTTATAAAGGGAAACCCTAGGAGGAATGATCAATTAACAAAAAAATATTCCTTAGGGGGAAATATAGGATTGTTGTAAATAAATAAGGAACTTAAAAAATCATGACATAGGTGTTTTTATGAGAAAACCTTAGTAAACCTGAGGCATACTAGGTAAGAAGGAAAGACAATAAGAGTCTAGTGATCATAAAAATATAAAGGATAACTAATCATAGTAATCATAAAGTTGTATAGGCAAATAGGTGGAATACTAAGATGAAATCATGAATGTTATATAAATAAGGAAATAAAAATAGACCTACCTTCCCACAACATGTTCCCCATTCCTCAAGACCTCTTATAGAGCTTTCAATCTACTACAAAGATTGGGTACTTGTGTGAGAATATAGATAACACTTATAGATTTTTTTGTTCTCATATCCCAATCTACTGGCCTACTAGGCATCAACTCTATCATTAAGCCAACTATGGATTTTGAGCTTCAATTAGGAATAGGAGATGTTCTATGAATCATGTATTTTCATGTTATTAGAATTTTAAACTATATGTTGCCATTTGAATCATTTAATTTTGTTTAAATTATTTTTATTTTAACCTTTTTATGGATTTTTTTAATCCTCCTCCATTTAGATTTAGAATAACCAACATGAGTGATAAAATTAATATACATGAATGAGATTTAGACTTTGGTTAAAGTAGGCTAGACTAACTTAAAAAATCAGAATTACCTATGAACTAATATGTAATATCAAGTTTCAACTTTATGTATTCTTAGTGTGTGAAAGGAAAATAAGGGAAGAAAGGAGATCAAAATAGATCAGTGTACAAAATTAGTACAATGAGAAGTCTTGTTTGTGAACTAATCATATGGTAGAGATAAAATACTAAGAGAAATAGGGTTTTATAGCCAATTAATAATAATTCTTAATTTGAGTTTAAAAGATAACAAATGATCATTACAGAGAAAATAAAATAATCCATCAAAGAAGAGAAAATATAAACATAAGTTTGCATTTATGAAAAGAATGATAAGAAGCCATAATAAAAGTGAAAGATAAGGAAACAATATAAAAACACATAAAGCATAATATAATGGTACATGTAAAATAGATAAGTGAAATCAAATTTGACATAGTCAAGAATATAAGAGATATATAAATAGATCGCAAATCTAATTCAAAGCATAAAATATAAAAATGTGAAAGAAAACCATGTTGTGTTCACAAATAATTATATATTTGACCAAAAATATTGTCCATAACATATAAAACATCTCTATGAAATTGAATTCTGATGATATCAGAGTCTCATCAATATTCATGAAAAGTTATGGAAAGACTTCCCTCCATATCATCTCAACTAAAAAGGTAGGTGTATCAAATGAAGAGTAATGCTCATGTGGTATATCCTTTATGGGATACACAATGTGAAGAATGGATATCTCAATTGGAATGATTTATGTGGAGATAAAATGAGGTGCAACTAGATGAGAAAGAGGACCTTTCTTCCATGGGTGACTTGTAGGAGGAGGAATAATTGGTTCTAGTATCTGCTATGATAAAGCGTGAAGATATTTCTGGATCACTCAACATTAATTGGTATGTTTACCAAATTTGTGTCAAATAAAATATACTTCCCCATATTTAAAGAAATACTCTATTAATATCTTAGGAGGTGGTATGGTCTTACCTTTGGGCTAGACAATAATTGGGTGCAATGTGTCAATGTACTACCTGAGTTTTTTTTAGTGGGTATAGGAATAGTTACCTATCTTATGAAAGAAAAAAATATGTATATTAGTAGACTATGGGGATCTACTAGTTAAAGAGGTGGAAGGAGAAGCATAAGGTTGTTGATATAAATGGAAATATTTTGTCTAATGACCAACAACTTTGTGAATACTATAATAAGTTTGATTTACCCATTATGTAGGCAAGGTATCAAGCTAAGGTAAGGTAAGAAGGCCATCATAATGGAAGGGGGAGATGGAATGTAAACTAGACTAGGCTCATCAGTAGGTCAGGTTATCTATGTATTAGGTCTAAACATAGTGGCTAACATCTCTAGAAGAAGTAGACTATAATGGTCATGGTATCTAGTAAAATGATAAGGTCCTTTCATGGCATGATCCATGAGCATACTCTCGAGGGGATTTAGTATGATTAGAAGTATACCATGTGAGTGATCCATCTCTATCCTATGAATAATATTACAAAACTAGTATTAAGTACAATACAAGAAGTGATATAATAATAACAAAAATACAAAAATAAAGAAAAACAATATCTAAAAACTTTAGAATTTCTTTCTTGGATGAATCTAGCTAAAAAAGGGTCATCTAAAGTATATCCATCATCATAGTTAGGTGTGTACAAGTTGATGGTACATGTAGCAATTATTTTATCATTAGAGGAAGCATGATGAATGGAGTGTCAAATTTTAGTTAAGGTAATAGGTATGTTGTTGAAAGCTAGATGATAAGATCGAGGTTGAAGGGGAGGAATTTTAGTGATGATATGAGGGGAAATATTAGAGGTTTTAAAATTTAGGTTTATCTCATCCAGCTCATCATCATTGTATTGAATAGGTTAGGTTGAATATCCCTAATTAATTTAGGGTGACCATTATAATCTCTAGTGGAGTTGACCAGATAGTTGAAGTGTTAGGATTATTCAAATGTGATACTAGGTAAGGATTTAACGGTGGGTATTTTAAATACACCACATTCTTAGAATTATTTGAATTTCCAAGGGTTTATGTCCCCTTGAATCTCTTAGATATCTCTATTTTGAGGGAATTTGACACATTGTCATGTATATGAGGAGATTTCTCTCATAATATGAGTCCAAGGTCTACTAAGTAAGATATTATAAGATTGTAGAAAGTTAAAGATCATAACATTCACATGGATGGTAATAGGAAAGATGGTAACTACAATCCAAACATAACCTAGAGGAGGCATTTTCCTTCTATCATAGTGTTAGCATGTACCACATTTATATTTGAGGTTGCATTGAGAATACCAAAGTGTATTAATAAAGGTAAGGGAAGAAACATATGTGCCTAAACCTTTGTTAATTAAAACATGCTTAATTTTTATATTGCTTATTTATTTGCTAGTGAATAAAGGAAGATCATCTACATGAATCAATATATCATCAAGAATCATAGAAGTGGTTAGGAAGTTAAGTTAGAGAGAAGTGTCCACTATTTCATCAACATGGATGGACATCTCTTCACATTTTTGAAGTATACTATCTTTGATTCTAGATAAATTATATTTTTACCCCAAAGGAATAGGATGAGGGATGTTCATTTCAAATAATAACTATGTTAGGTAGTTGTGATGGTAGGGATAAGTTATCACTAGCTATATGAAGGGGATTTGAGATGATAAAAGAGAAAGTTACATAGTAATATCCCATTCATCATAACTCGTAGAAGGATTGTTAGATATAGGTGCATATTATTGTAAGATCTCCTGGGAAGGAGGGCTGGAGGTATAATTAAACTTGTGTTTATGGGTGTGTTTAGTTTAGGTTGGATTAAAGTGGGTTGAGTTAATTTGGGTAATGTGGTGGTTGGTTGAAGTATTTCTTATGGTTGGGTAGAAGAAATACTATTGGAAGTTTGAAGTATGTTTTTTGGGGTATGGAAGTTAGGGGAAGACTATACATTATATAAATGGTATGAGACATATGATCAATTGGTTTAGTTATAAATGGTGCTTTTATGGATAATGGTTACTCTTGACCCAATTCCATGAGGTGGGATGGGGAAGTATCTTTAATGATTCATAATGGTTGAGAGGTGGGATGTGTTGGTGTTGGATTGGAGTCAATAAAATAACTACTCTTCTAATATCAGCCATATTAAAGACATTTTTGTCATTGGTGTTAAGTTATATAGCACTTTAAATGATGTTAGTAATAGGATTATGTTGTTTAATGTTTTCTTAGTGGTTAAGAAGGGGATCCTTGTAAATAGCTAAATGAGCACTAGCTTGATTTTTATTTTTTGTTTCACAATCTTTAAAAGCTATGTCATAATCTTATGGATGTTTTTAGATAAGGTATTAATGGTAAAAATTAGGACCAAGAAAAATAATAATAATAATAGTTTATATTTATCTATAAGTCTCATGATAATGGCCCCAACTTACATGAAACCAACATAATTTATATGAATCATACCATAGTTTTATAGGATGAGTGGGGTCAATATCTTTTGGTAGAGGTCTTGGAAGATGTTTTTAAATTTCTTATAAGGATAATGGTTTGTGTACATTAGTGCGATTTTGTTAATAAAATATGGGAGTAGGATTATAATTGTTAGTAGGGGGAGTGGCATGCTCCATGGTATTATTTAGAGCAATAGATTGGATGGTATGTATAGTTTCATAAGTGTCAGTAACACGATCATTTGTTACATTATTACTTTTATTTTTGATGAGCATGTGAGTTCCCATTATATTTTGAGGTGGTTTAAATTGATGCATGAGGAAGTATTGTCATTTGCCTTGGTCAAGAGTTTATTCCAAAGTTTTTGGAGAGAGGCTCCTAACATGATATTATAATTTAGGGTGGATAACATTGATAAATATGTGGAAGAGGTTATCATCCACCATATTATACTCACATTTATTAGACAAGTTTTTCCATCATTTGATGAAAACTCGTGTAATTTTAATTTGGATTTGTTTGCAATTTATAAAATGGGCTAAGTTATTTTTTAGGAAGATCACTAGTTTGGAATTCTTTGATGAGTGAGTTGATCAAGTCTTTCAGGATAGTGATAGAGTGGGGTTTTAATTTATTATATCGATCTAAATCATCTCTTGAGAGTGATTTAGCTAAGAATTTGATAGCATTGAAATTATTAAGATTAACCCAATATTAATAAAGGTTACCAAATGTTTTTATGTGCAAGGTAAGATGTGTAACTTTATTGTAAGTGATGGTAGGAGTGATACCTCCTATGTCAATATTAGTAATTTGAGGTAATAGAGGTCCATTTTATAAATGTTTGATGGTTTTATTGATAAGTTATGGTTGTGGTATGAAGTTACCATGGGAATCCCTAAGGGGGGTTGGGGGCATTAAATTTTTTTTCTCCCCATGGAACTTGGTGAGGTTAGTTTTGGAGATGTATGACATGATTTTGTATTTGCATCATCTAATTTACATTACTAGTTTGAAAAGTATGCATCTATTTAAGCATTTGTAAGACAAATTTCTTAGTTTGAGAAACATTTTGACTAGTGGATGCATCATATAATAAATTAGTATTATATGAGGTATTAAGAGTTTGTGATGCACTATGAGTGTGTGATGAAGTAGTAACATGCACTTCACTAGTGTCATGAATAAAATTGGTATAAAAAGAGCATTGGTAGTAAAATATTCATTGGTAGCAAAATAACCATAGGTGGCATGGTGAAGGATGTGGGTGTTTTGAAGGGGCTTAGTAGAAGTTAAACCTACCATGTTGGTATAGATACTTGGGACAAAGGTTGAATAAGCCATAAAAGATGATGTCATGGTGTGGGAAGGAGACATTATAGATGGGATGATTTATATGCAAAGAAAGGGGTTCTCATAAATCCATGAGAAAGGGTAGGGGAGGGTGAGTGGGTTTCTCCTATATGAGGTCCCATCATGAGATTATAGGTGGTTGTAGGATATTTTACTATTTATTGAGGGTTTTCATTGATGTAGTAGAGCATTTCCATTATGTATTTAAGATCACACTCATATTCTAAATAGAATAAAAGGTTAAGTGTTGAGTAAGAATGGGGAGGAGTCCCATAGTTGGTAGTGTGGGTGGCAACATGGATATTGATTTGATCCAAAGTGTGTACTACATGGTGTGTCTTAGGGAAATTATTGGGGTTGTTAAAATTCATCATGTTTGATTGATTTAATTTTATATTATCCTCAATTAATAAATTCATGATGAAGGAGATACACTAAAAAATTGGTAAAAATGAAGATCAACTGGTAGGATATAAGGTCAAACTAGTCAGTACTATCTTGTAGGATAGTAAATAGAATAGGCTAAATAAGATAGTTGAATTAGATAAGTCTATTTTGAAGATGGTGAAATTTAGAGCATATAAAAGACACACAATTAGATAGGTTGACTATGTGTTGAAGGGAAACAAAATAAGTAATCTATAAGAGGCTAATTTGAATAGATCAATTGTATTCAATGAAAAATAGAGAATATAGGGAACATAATTGAGTAGATGGACTATGTGCCAAAGGTAGAGATAAATGTTATAAATTATGATTATATATGATCTAGTGTTATTTTTAAAAATACTTAAAATAAAAATACAAACAAATGTATCAATCTAGTCCATATAGTTGTGGCACCCAACACAAACCTTACACCAATGTTGGTTACTATAAGTTTTGTAATACAACATAAAATTATTAGAGAGCAAGTAGTAAAGATAAAGATACTAATCTATGTGGTCATTCTTGAATGTTTTAAATTATAATAATTTTTTATAAATAAATGTGATAGAGAGTTGGATATGATAAGGAACTAGAAAATCAATCTAAGGATGGTTTCAATTAGTTGAGTATGAAACAAATCTATATTAGTGATGGTACTAGCTTGGTATTGGTGCTTACCCCCTCACTTTACAATCCCTTAGTGATAAGGGTTTTAGGTGATTTTTTCAATATGTACCATCAACCACCTATTTATAATTCACCAAAAAACCAAGTCTAATTCCTCCTTGGCGATGAAATCCAAGTAGGTATCCTTTGGGTAGATTTTGTTTAATGTTTTTTAATGTTATGTGATTCAGAAGTGTATGAAAAAGAAAAATAGTATGACTAAATAAATAAATTAAAACTTCTTATTTAGTTTGTGTGATAATCAAATCAAGTAAGAAACAAAAATGAAAATAGAATTAATTAATGACAAGATAAGTTAATTACTTTGCTTTAAGAATACAGGGTCAATTTAGGTGACCATGTATGTAAATAGTATATAATAGAATTGACAGGAGGGTTGATTTTGTGTATTTAATCAAGATCCATATGAACATAATCTATGAATCGATTAAGTCTTCTAGGTAGGAAAAAAAGATACATAACTATGTCATTATAGTTAACCTAGTTTGTTGTAGGGTTACCATTTTATAGATTGAAAACTATGAAAAATATGAAATTAAATGAATAACATAAATGATTGAGATGGTAATAATGAACTTGGTAATTTTTTAAGATGTTTAAATTGTTATTTTTATATTATGTTTTTCATATGATTATTTTAAGCTACTAACAGAGTTGACTAGGCCAATTGAGTCTAAAAACCTATATGTAAAGAATCAAACTGAGTCGAGCCAATTGATCTAGTTACCTATGGTTGAAAATGACATGAATATAGAAATATAGATTTGATTGGAGTGACTATGTGTTAAACCTTCATATATAATATTAGACAATATTGATAGATTCAATAAAATGAAAATATATAATAAATTATAATAAATTAAGGAATGAAGGAAAACCTATAAGGGTTAGTTTACATCAAGTTTAACATAATTTATATAAGGGAAAGTGAAGTTGATGTACAAATCAATCCTAACTTGGAGAAGATAAATCACACTATCCCTTTTGTTTATTGGTACATTTAGACAATCAATGTCATGACCAATATGGATCCACTAGACCTAATTAAAGGGTATCTTACCGCACTATATCACTTGAGAGGGTTTAAAATCCTCTAATAAAATAATATAATATGATAACCATATATAGGTCCTATTTCTTCTTATCACAAGTAAATGATAAAGTAAAAGTAAATCTAACCTAGTGCTCACCAAAGCATGTGGCACAAAATGAGGGTAATAAACATAAAATTAAACATGCATAGAATAAGTCTACTCAATTCAATGTAGAGGTAATACAAATGTATGGAGAGAGAAGAATATTCATAAGATAAAAAAATTGTAATTATATATAATTAATAAAGAGGAAAAAAATTATGAATACTTACCTTTGAATATGAACCCACCAAGCCTTAATCTCTTCCTTGGCCAATGGTTTTTTGTAAGAGGTTATTGTGTATGTTGAAGAAACTAAGGATGGATAATGGACTATAGTTTAGCTAAGGACCTCCTAATGAATCCCAAGTTTTCATAAGACAAGATTTTTATCTCTAAAGGAAGTATCAAACTCTAAGCAATGGATCCTCAAGTAGAATGGTGGATAAGAAGATGCACATATAAATGATTAACTCTATCTCTCTTTAATGAAAATGATGAAAAATATGTGTTTATATATTTGGATCTAACCCTAAAATCTTCTAAAGTTATAGCTAATAGATTTATCCTAATTGACCCTATTATTTAATTAATAAGGTACTTAGGTCTTAGACTAGGTTAGCCAAGTTTGACCTAACCCTATAAAATGCTTATATATTTAAGTACAAGGTCAAACTAGGATGCCTTTGTTTGGTAATTGTCAAAAAGAGTTTTTGGCTTAGGTAAAAAATATTTTAGGAGGTGAATTTCTTAGAGGAATGTGTAAGGGAGGCGTTAAAGCTTAGGGAAATATATAAGAGAGGTTTGTGTTGGTTTCAAGTGGTGGTATAGGAGATAATAATATTACGAAGCACTAATGGTCTATCCACCCATTTCTAGATGCACCCTGTAAGGTGTGCACTTAAAGAGATTGAGACTCGATGAGTTCTTTTAAATGAGAAAAAAATAATTTATAAAGTTTAAAAATATTTTGTATATATAGATCTCTCATAAGCATGTTTTATTAAAAAATGATTTCTTTAAACATTGGGATAACTCCACTTTATGTTAATAATGTTTCCAAATTTGCTAAATCATACAAACAATATTTTTCCTTTTCAAATTCCCTAAAATATTTATACATAAAACATACTAACAATGGATATTCTTTAAAAACTATGCATTTCAGTTCATACATATAAATCCATCTTATATAGACATCTTTCAATAGTTTTATGCCATTGGTCACTCTTATTGTAAAAATTTTAAACTCAAAAAATATTTTTAGACTGCATGACATTTAATCATGCAAGTCATGAATGAGCTCTTCCACTTTTGTGACATTACTAAAGGTGATAACAATTTTTTATGCAATATTCATCCTATGAGCCTTGCAATGAATCAAAATCATTATGGGGAAATATTGTTTAAAGAAAAAAACAAAGACCATTTATATAGCCCTACATTATTGATGCATCATCAGTTCCAACACATATGAACTTGGTATCAATTACATAATCAATCATCCCATCTTTATATCTCAAACTAGATACAACCAATTTGTGACAGTTTTTAGAATTATAATTTTCTACCATTTTATGAATAGTTAATAGATGAGGTTGCCTTCAATAATTATCAAATGTATGAAAATGAAAGTAAACCCATTATGTATTGTCAATTGTTGTGACCTCATCAATGGACAATTAGATAAATAGCAATTTTTGAACTTTTTATTTCAAATCATCATCGTTAATCATTAATAGAAATTTTTACATTTCTAAATCATTGTTGGAACACAACTAGATACTGAGAAGGGGGGTGAATCAGTATATAAACTAAAACTAATCCTTTAAGTAATTTTGATGTAGTTTAAAAGATATATGTAGATTAAATCAAAATATGTAGAGATCATATAAACACAAATACATATGACATAATATTTATATGTAGAAAACCCAAAGGGAAAAATAAGAGTGAGAATAGCTAATAGAATCTACTGTTCTAATCTAACCTCATAGTTCAAAGTCTCACTTAAGAAACCTCACTGGTTACACTTTTAAGGACACCAATCCCAAGGAGACACCAATACCCTAATTTAAAATCTTTAACTCTAAGGAAGCAACCACTCCCTAATCTGAACATCCACTTAGTCTGTCTGATGGTACTAACCAATCATATTCCTATGGAGCTACAACTCCAATTTATGAATGGATTCATACATGAATCCAAATCTCTATTCTTATTATAGGTATAATCTACAACTAATCATACCCTGCACATTCTCTTTATGTCTTTCTTCCTCTTTGGTCCTATCTATTCCTCTATGTTTGAATATGTCTTTATTTGACACAATACATTAGCATCACCAACCTCCCTTCTTGACTATGTCTATATATTTTCCCTTTTTGACAATCCTCATAAACTACAACTCATCTTACTTACACCTCTACCTGTGTCTTGATAATCTTCAATTATGATACCTAGTTCTAATTATTTCAACCTTCTTAATTTTTATTTTGACCTAGATATTTTATACAATTGATCTAGGGTTCCATTTATTCTATGTGTTCACACTCAGACTATAAACACGTCATACCAGTTTTGAACTTTAGTTCATTATTACTTGGACTGTAAGTTTCTTGCATATCAATTCCATGCTTCATGCCATAATTTTAAGTCTCTTTACTATCTATAGCATCTGTTAGACACAAGTTTTGATGCACAAGCTCTTTAAAGTATATTTTATCAGTTTAATCAATCAATCTCATTTTCTATGTTGAGATATAGAGCTTATACACAAGTTTATGCATGATCCTACAACTAACCATTTGTCTAGTCATGAATTTAAATGTTGGTCATTGATCTTTCCTTCGGTAACACTATTTGATGGTCCATACTCAAATGACTCAGGTTTAAAATGCATCCATTCAATCACCTTTTGATAGGATTATGATATCCATTAGATATTTATATGATTCTAAAATTTAGCTTTGTCATATTTAAAACATGCCCATTAGTCTTCTTAATTTGATCTTTTTATCTCTATCAAGACATTAAACATCAAGCTCTTTATCCCATCTCCTTGATTCCTATATCTTTGGATCACTTTTTCTCTATCAATCTTCTTGAATGTGCTTGGTTTTTAACTCACCACTATATCAATAAACATCAATCACTTTATTCTAGATGAGTCCACTCACTCCATTAGATCTCCTTTATATGATCACCTACTCACTTTCAAATCTTTTGATAGGCTCAATAATTAAATTTAATAGTCTTATGCTCATTGGGTCTCTGTCTAGTAAACTCTTTGAATGTGAGACTTGTCAATTATGTACTCACTCAGAACTCCTTTTGAAAATTTAACTTCGTCATGCTCTATTAGATCTCCAATGTCTGATTAAGCACTAATAGTTTATCAAGTATGGACATAACATAAATTCTAAGACTTAGGAAATATTAAGTCCTTTGATCATTGATTGATTCAGTAATTGCTAAGTTGAGGGGCTAGTTTCATAATAATGACAAAGGCTATAGTTATTACTTAATTTACCAGGTCCCAGATATAACCAATCACCATAAAAATAGAAAATTTCTATTAATTACATGACTTAAACCCTTAGGGTTTTATTGATAAACCCTATCTAGTTTGAGATTAAAGACAAATCAATTTTGAGCTCATTCCTTCTTAATTAAACTTGCAGATCATATCTCTAGAATGCACATGAAAAACCCATAAAAAATCTACCATCTATTTATTTTTCAAATGTCCATAGATGAGATTTATAAAATCATGACAACTTTGAATGACCTTGTGCATATTTTGTCTAAGTATGGATACCATTCATTTTGCTTGGAAGGCTAACTTTGCACCTGCATAACTCTTGTTGCACTTAGTCTCGTGACTTGAAAATTGACACATTTGTTCCTCATTCATAGGATATTTGATCCATATATCCATTTAGCCTTGAAGACTTATTATGTGCAAGATACAACATTATAAAAGTTCCTACTTATCTTTATCTTACAACCTATAGTTTGACTATGTTGGAAAAAACTGTCAAAATGTCTTGGAGCCCAACTTTGATAAAACATATCTTATAATCACCATATTTAGTCTTAAACATCAATGAAATGCTCATAATGTCCCTTTTGACATCAATGACAATCATATTTTCAATAATCTCCCCCTTTATCTTTGATGGCAAACTAAATGCTTTGATCTTATACTATTCCACTCTTTTTTTTTGGCATTGCTTGCATTGGCTTCTGATAAGTATGAACTAAAGTTGTTCATACTAAACTTGCTCACCCTTAAGTAATAACATATTTTCCTAATACATAACTTGGATACTTGCTCTATTCCTTTGACATTTTCACTTTTTATAAAACTTTTATAGAGAGTATTTGCACCTATTCTCCCCCTTTGACATCAATGGAAAAGGAACTCTAGCTAATTATTTGTCCAAATATTTTTCCTCCTTTATCATATAAAGGAGTTTATCCTATAATCTGTAACTTTCAACTCTTTAACTATAATTTTTAGAACTATACATACTTGAGTTGACTTTTCTCTCTTCTTCCAAGGATTAATTAAGCTTTCATGAGACTCCCCTTGGACTTATGCCCTATCACCAATGATTTAGTGATGTGGTGTAGGAGCCGCCACTCCTAAATTTTGTCTCATATACTCAAAATGTTCCTTAGGAAGAGGTTTGGTGAATATGTCTATAATCTAGTCCTTATTTGGCACATATTCCATTCTGACCTCTTGATCTATAACCCTTTCTCTTAAGAAGTGATACTTGATTGATATATGCTTGGTTCTTGAATGCATTATTGGATTATTTGATATATTTATATCACTTGAATTATCACAAAGAATAGAGATAGGTGAATTATACTCAACCTTGATTTCCTTGAGTATTTTATTCATCCATAGGACTTGATTATAACATGCCACTATTGTTTCATACTCATCTTCTACTATAGATAGAGTAACTAACTCTTACTTTTTGCTCAACCATGAAACAAGTCTGTTTCCAAGAAAAAATACACCACCACTAGTGCTTATTCTATCATCTACACTTCTTTCCAAATCAACATTTGTATATGTTATAAAAGTTAAATATTCACTTTTAGGATAACATAGGCCACAACCAAATATGCTCTTAATGTAAATTAAGATCCTTTTTACTGCATTGACATGGGACTCTTTATGTGCATCTTGAAATCTAGAAACCATACATATTACTTGCATGATATCTGGTCTTGATTTAGTTAGGTATAACAAGATACCTATCATTGATATGTACATGGTATAATTTGCATCAAATGACTCATCCTCTTTGCTCAACTTTCATCTAGTTATCATGGGAGTACTAACTAGTTTGCTATCTTCTATTCTAAATTTCTTGAGAATATCCTTTGCATAGTTAGTTTGGGATATGAACATCCCTTCATCATATTGTTCTATTTGTAAACCAAGGAAGTAGGAACGTTATCCTAGTATAGACATATAAAATTCACTTTGCATTTGTGTAGAAAATTCTTTGCAAATTTTTTTATTGATACCACAAAAGATGATGTTATCTACATAAACAACAACAATCAACATATGCTCACCTTTTGATTTGAAGTATATATTATTGTCTACACATTCTTTTTTTAATCTTTGTTGTTGTAGGTATTGTTACAATCTTGAATACCATGCTCTAGGTGCCTATTTTAGACCATGTAATTATTTTTGAAGTCTGCATACATGGTCATCTTATTCAGACAACTAAAAACCTTTAGGTTATTCTATGTAGATTTCTTCTTTTAGATTCCCATTCAAGAAATCTGACTTGACATCCATTTGGTAGACTTTGAATTTTTTATAAATGGAAAATTCTAGAAACATTATTATAGCTTCCAATATAGAAATTGGAGAAAATGTTTCCTCAAATTCTATGCCTTCAACTTATGCATATCCTTTGAACACCAATCTTGCTTTATTACTTATAACAACTCCATATTCATTTAGCTTATTTCTATAAACCCATTTTGTTCCAATCACATTATTGTTTTTTGGAACTAATTTCCAAGTTTTTTTATTTTCTATTTAGGTCAATTCTTCTTCCATGGCTTTTAGCCAATTCTCATCCTTGTTGGATTCAACATAGCTCTTTGGCTCAATTTTAGACATTAGAGCAAAAATTACTTGCTCCTTATTCATTGTAGATCTTCTCTTTGTATGAACTCCTTCATTCTTATTGTCAATTATTTCCTCTTTATGATGATCCTTTTGAACAAATCTTGGAGGTGCCTTTTCATTATTTTCCTTAGCATCTTCACCATTTGCTTCAAGATCTATTTCTTCATTACCAGTTTCCTTGTTAGGTTCAACATGTTTTATGCCTTGTTCAACTTTGACATTTATGTTCTCCACCATCTTGTGTAGCCTCTTATTGTAACATACATAGGCTTTGCTTTGAGTGGAATAACCAAGAAATAATCCTTCATTACATTTCAATTCAAAGCTTCCTAGTTTATCCTCATTTCTTCTAATGTAGCATTTCATTGCAAACACTTTGAAGTAATTAAAAAAGGTATACTTTCTATACCATATCTCATAGGAAGTTTTGTCACTATTTACCCTTAGTTAAATTCTATCTAAGATGTATAGTATTGTTTGGACTACTTCTCTCCAATATCCATCTTGTAACTTGGCCTCCTTTAGCATTGTTCTAGCCATTTCCTTAACTATTCTATTCTTTCACTTAACAACTCCATTTTGATGTGGAGTCTTTACTACAAAGTATTACCTTTTGATCCCATGCTTCTCACAATAATCTTTAAATTCATTTGAGGTGAATTATCCACCTTTATTAGACCTTAAGCATTTGATTTTTCTTCTAATATCATTTTCAACCATGGCTCTAAAGATATTGAATCTCTCAATGGCTTGAGATTTGTCCTTAAATAAGGTTACCCATGTCATTATTGAGTAGTCATCTACAAATAAAATGAAGTACCACTCTCATTTAGATCTTCTTATATTGGTAGGACAACAAAGATTGGTATGAACTAATTGTATAGGCTTTGTAGTTGCATAGTCCTTTGTTTGAAATCTGACCCTTGTTTGCTTGCCTAGTTGACATTCCTTTCAAGTAGTATCTATGGGTTTAGTTATCTTGGGAATGTGTTTTAAACATTTATTTGATCTCACTTTGACTAGATTATTAAATTTGATATGACCCATTCTCCTATGTCATAACCAACTCTCATCAATCTTTCTCATGAGGCAATTATTTCCATTTACTTCAACAAGATTGTATATATTGATTTCAATCCTTTTGCTTTCTACAAATATTCTTCCAAATCTCCTTAAATTTTATCCTTCTACATCAAATGTGACCTTTTATCCATTGTCACACACTTGGTTGACACTTAGCAGATTATGGTTCAATCCTTCAATATAAAGGACATCATGTATAGGCAGTTTACCATCTATGTTAAAGGTTCCTTTACCTTTGATATTTACTACTATCTTGTTTCCCATGATGATAGATCCTTCCTTAAATTTTCTCAATTTGGTGAACTTTCTCTTGTTACTAGTCATATTATTTGGGCAACCAATATCTATCACCAATAAATTTTGCTCTTTGGCATGGAGTGCAATTTGAGCAATCATGGATTGATTTTTTACTTTCCACACTTCATTGGGTTTCTTATAAGTCCTCTTATTCTCTTTATCAGAGACTTATGAACCTTTTTTCACACTAGGAGACATACCTTTATTTACATTATGTGATTTTAATTTTATAAAGCTAGTTCTACAATGTTTAGGTATGTGACCAAAGTTATTACAATTATAACACATTACATTTGTATCTAACAAATGAGCAAATGATTTTTATACTTAATTTTTTTTCTCCTTGTAGATACAACTCTACAATGAATATCCCTATGACCAAACTAATTATAGATATAACAATACCCATAGAAATATGAGGAATACTTGGTCATAGCATTTTTTGGTGTAGCATGAGGAAATCTTATTTGCTTTGGCTTCTTCAAGTCTCTCACTTTTGTGTATCCATCTGCATTATATCTGTTTGTCTTTTTATTTTGTTTAGGATTCATTTTAGGTTATTCTTTCTTCAAAGTAGTTATTTTTGAGTCTATCTTTGTGTCCTTACAAGCTTTCTCTTTCTTTGCTTCTAATTCTCCTTTTGCTTTGAAGTTTTCATATAGGTTAGCAGATGTACTAGTTGAAGAATTTTTTTCCTTCTCATAACCCAAACCTGATCTCTCTTTTGAGGCATTTTGAGAGTTGATTATTTCATTAAGAATGTCTAATCTTCCTATCAACTTTAGACTTTGATTTAGTTAACCTTTGTATTTTTCAAGCTCTTTTCTCAAAGCCACTATTTCTACCTCTAACTTCATACATTCATCAAATTTAGATTTTAATTCACATTTGACATCTTCTATTATCTTAGCCTCTTCAAACTATGTCTTTATGATAATTACCATTTGATCATATTTATTAAGACTTTTGAACACCTTTGCAATTTCTTTTTGTCTAAGCTTATTCTATCTTGAGTTCTCTTTTATTAGCTTGCCAATCTCATTTAGAGCACAAATGAGCTCACATTCAAGATCCACTTCTCCTTCTTCTTCTTCTTCTTCATCTAATTCTTCTTCTTCTTGATCCAAAGAAGTTGATTTCATTATCATGAATAGGACTTCATTTTCCTTAACCATAAAATCACAATCATGATCATTAGTGGAACTATCACTATCATCCATTGAATCACTATCTTCTTTTATGTATAGACCTTTCTTGTTTTTGAAGAAGTTCTTCTTCTTGGGATAGTAGGGTTTTACCCTTTTTATAATCTCTACTTGCCCAAAGTTATCCTTTTTATTATTAGGGAATTCAACAATAAAATGTCATACTTAACCATAGTTAAAACATTTGAAGGGTAACTTACCTTTGTGCTTTCTCGACCCTCTCTTTAGTCTACTAACAAAGTTAGCTTCTTCTTCATCAGTTTCCTCAGATCTGGATGAGGATGCTTCTATTTTTTCTTTCTTGGAAACTTTTAATGAAACTTCTCTCTTAAAGGTGTATGTCTCTCCCATTATCATCTCATAGGTTATGAAGGTCCCATGCAACTCATCAACAATTAGTTTATATATATTTATTACTTATTATATTGCAAATATTTTAGAATCATATCTTGATGAAAAAGATCTTAAGATCTTATTAACAATGATTGATTATTTCATTTCTTCTCTAAGACCTTTGATTGCATTGACTATTTCATCTACCCTAAGGAGATAGTCTACAATCTTCTCCTCTTCATTCATCTTAAGGCTTTCAAACTTGCCTTTATAAGTTTTTAGTTTGGCCTATTTTACCTTGTCATATCCCTCATAGATGCTCTTCAATTTATTCTAGATATCTTGAGTATTTTGACACTACATCACTTTGATAAACTTTAATTTTGACAATCCACAAAGAACATCATTATTTTCTTTGGCATTGCTCTGATATGGATATTTGTCAACCTGATTAGTAGGAGTTATAGAAGGGGATGTATATCAATTTTTTATATACATACATACATCAAACCCTAATGAGGATAAGTATGCTTCCATTCTTATGCTCTAAAATGCATAGTTAGATCCATTAAAGAGAGGTGCTTTGTTTGATGAAAATCCTTCTTGACTAAACATATGTGTTATCCTTCCAAGATCTACCTAAGTTGATTAATATTATATTAGGAACATGTGGCTCTGATACTAATTATTGGAACACAACTAGATACTGAGAGGGGTGTGAATTAGTATATTAACTAAAACTAGTCCTTTAAGTACTTTTGATGAAAATTAAAAGATATATAAAAATTAAATCAAAATATACAGAGATCATATAAACACAAATACATATGACACAATATTTATACGTGGAAAATATAGAGGGAAAAATAATGGTGAGAATAGTTTCTAGAATCTACTATTCTAGTCTAGCCTCAGTTCAAAGTCTCACTTGATAGACCTCAGTGGTTACACTTTTAAGGACACCTATCATATGAAGACACCAATCCCCTAATTAAAGAGCTTCAATTCTAAGGAATCACCCACTACCTGATTTGAGAACCAACTTAATCTATCTGATGACACCAACTAATCATATTCCTATAGAGGTACAACTCTAGTTTAAAAATACATTCATACATGAATCCAAATCTTTGTTCTTATTATGGGTCTAATATATAAATAATCATACCTTGTACATTCTCTTTGTGTATTTATTTCTCTATGATCCTCTCTATTCCTTTATGTCTGAATTTGTCTTCATTCGATACACTACGTTAGCTTCACCAACTTTTCTACTTGAATGTGTATATATATTTTCCCTTTTTGACACTCCTCATTGACCGTAGCTCATCCTACCCACACCTCTTCTTATGTCTTGATAATATTCAATTATGAAACCCATTTATAATTTCTCCAACCTCCTTACCTTTTATTTTCACCTAGATATTTTATATAATTGATCTAGGGTTCCATTTTTTCTATGTGTTCACACTTAGACTATAAACACATCATACTAATTCTAAACTTTAGTTCATTATTACTAGGAATTTAAGTTTTCCATGTCTTGATTCCATGCATCATGCCATAATTTCAGGTCTCTTTACTAGCTCTATCATCTATTAGACTCAATTTTTTATGTATAGGCTCTCTGATGTAGATTTGATCAGTTGGATCAATCAATATTATTGTCTTTGTCAAGATATCGATCTTATACACAAGTTTATACATGCTCCTACAACTAACCATTTATTTAGACATGAATTTAAATTTTGATCATTGATCTTGCCTTTGGCACCATGATTTGATGGTCCATACTTAAAGGAATAAAATTTAAAAGGAATCCATTCAATCACCTTCTGATAGGCTTATGCTATCCATTATATCTTTGTATGATTTTAAACATTAGCTTTTCCATATTTTAAATCTGCCCATCGATATTCTTGATTCAAGCTTTTACATACTAGTAAATATTCAAAGATGCACATTCTTTATCTCTATAAAGTTGTTAAACGTTGAACTCTTTATCCCATCTCTCTACTTCCTATATCTTTGGATCACTTTCACTCTATCAACCTTCTTGAATATTCCTAGTTTTAAACTCACCACTATGGAAATAAACATCAATCACTTTATTCCATCTAAGTATACTCACTTAATTGGATCTCCTTTATATGATCAACTATTCATTGTCATATCTTTTGATAGGCTCAATCATTAAATATGATAGTTTTATGCTCACTGGGTCTCTATCTGGTAAACTCTATGAATGTGATACTTGTCACTTACACACTCACTCAGAGCTCCTTTTGAAAATTTGAATTCATCACACTCCATTGGATCTCCAATGTCTAATTAATTTCTAATGATTGATCAAGTAGGGACATAATATAAAGTCTAACACTTAGGAAATATTAAGTCCTTTGATCATCGCTTGATCTAGTAATTACTAGGTTGAAGGGCCAATTTCAAAATGATGATAATGGCTTAAGTTATAACTTCAGCTACTAGGTCTTGAATATAGCTAGTCACTATCAAAATATAAAGTGCCTATTGATTCCATGTCTTAAACCCTTAAGGTTTTAAAGAGAATCCCTATCTAGTCTGAGAGCAAAGACAAATAAATTTTGAGCTCATTCTTTCATAATTGAACCTATGGATCATACCTCTAGAATGTTCATGAAAAACACATAATGGATATAACATATATTTATTTTTGAAATATCCATAGATGATATTTTTAAAATCATGACAACTTTACATGACCTTGTTCAAATTTTGTCTAAGTATGGAGACATTCATTTTTCCTAGAAGACTAACTTTGCACTTGCATAACTCTTGTTACACTTAGTTGCATGACCTATAAATTGACATATTTTTTCCTCTTTCATAGGATATTTGATCCATATATTCATTTGGTCATGAATCCTTCTTATGTGAAAGATATGGAACTATACAAGTGTTTACTTATCTTTATCTTGTAACCTATAGATTTGACTGTGTTGGAAAACATTATCAAAATGTCCTGGAGCCCAACTTTGATAAAGCATATCTTATAATAATGATATTAAATCTTGAACAGCAATGACATTTTCATAATGTCCCTTTTGACATCAAGGACAATCATATTTCCAATAATCTCCCCCTTTGTCATTGATACCAAACTAAATGCTCTAATCTTCTACTATTCTGCTCTTTTCTCTGGCATTGCTTGCATTAGTTGCTGATAAGTATGAACTTAAGTTGTTCATAATAAAATTACTCCCCCTTAGGAAATGGCACATTTTCCTAGTACAAAACTTGGACACTTGATTTATTCCTTCTTTGACATTTCTACTTTTTTCCAAACTTTTACAGGGAGCATTTTGCTCTTTTTCTCTCACAGAGAGCATTTACACCATTCCCCCCCTCCCCTTGACATCAATGGTAAGGGAACTCTATCTAACTATTTGTCCAAATATTTATCCTCATTTATCTGATAAAGGATTTTATCTAAGAATTTTCAAATTTAAACTCATTAACTATAATTTTCAAAAGTATACATACCTAAGTTGACTTTTTTCTCCTCTTCCACAGATTAATTAAGCTTCCATGAGACTCCCATAGACTTATGCCCCATCACTAGTGTTTTAGTGGTGTGGTGTAGGAACCACCACTCCCAAATTCTATCTTAGATATTCAAATTTTTCTTTGGGAATAGGTTTGGTGAATATGTCTATAATTTGGTCCTTAGTTGGCACATATTCCATTATGACCTCTTGATCTACAACCCTTTCTCTTGAGAAGTGATACTTGATTGATATGTGCTTAGTTCTTGAGTGCATTAGTGGATTCTTTGATATATTTATAACACTTTAATTATCATAAGGAATAGAGATAGGTGATTTATACTCAACCTTAATTTCCTTGAGTGTTTTATTTATCTATAAGACTTGGGTAAAACATGCCATTATTGATACATACTCAACTTCTACTATAGATAGAGTAACTAAATGTTACTTTTTGCTCATCCATGAAACACATATATTTATAAGTTAAAATTCACCACCACTAGTTCTTCTTCTATCATCTACACTTCTTGCCTAATCAACATCTATATATGTTGTCAAAGTGAAATATTCACTTATAAGATATTATAGGCCATAGAAAATTGTGCTCTTGATGTACCTTAAGATCTTTTTGACTGCATTGACATATGACTCTTTAGGATCATCTTGAAATATAAAAACTATGCATATTGCTTACATGATATCTGGTCTTGATGTAATTAGGTATAGAAGTCTATGTATCATTGATCTATACATGATCTGATTTGCATCAATTATCTCATTTTCTTTGCTAAACTTGCATCTAGTTATCATGGGAGTACTAACTAGTTTGCTATATTCCATTCCAAATTTCTTAAAAATCTCCCTTGCATACTTAGTTTGGGATATGAAATCCCTTCATCAAATTATGCTATTTTTAAACCAAAGAAGGAAATTTCTCCTAGCATAAATATCTAAAATTCACTTTGCATTTGTGTACCAAATTATTTATACATTTGTTATTGCTACCACCAAAGATGGTGTCATCTACATAAACAACAACAATCAACATATGCTCACCTTCTGATTTGAAGTATATATTATTGTCTATACATCCTTTGTTGAATCCTTATTATTGTAGGTATTGGTCCAATATTGAATACCATGCTCTAGGTGCTCATTTTAGACTATATAATGCTTTCTTCAATGTACATACATAGTCTTCTTGTTTAGACAATTAAAAGCCTTCAGGTTATTTTTTGCAGACTTCTTCTAGATTCCCATTCAAGATAGCTAATTTGACATCCATTTGGTAGACTTTGAATTTTTTATAAATAGAGAATTCTCAAAAGATTCTTATAACTTCCAATCTAGTAGTTAGAACAAATGTTTCCTCAAATTCTATGCTTTTAACTTGTGAATATCCCTTGCACACCAATCTTGCTTTATTCATTATAATATCTCCATCTTCATTTATCATGTTTTTTTAGACCCATTTTGTTCTTATCACATTATTTTTTGAGGGTCTTGGAACTAATTACAAAGTTTATTTTTCTTTATTTGGATCAGTTCTTCTTCCATAGATTTTATCCAATTCTCATCCTTGCTAGCTTCAACATAGCTCTTAGGCTCAATTTTAGACATTAGAGCAAAATTTACTTTCTCCTTATTCATTCTAGCTCTTCCCATTACCTAAACTCACTCATTATTATTTCCAATTATCTTCTCTTTAAGATGATACTTTTGAGTAAATCTTGGAGGTGCTTTTTCATTATTTTCCTTATCATCTTGACTATCTACTTTAAGATCGATATCTTCATTACTAGTTTCCTTGTCAAGTTCAACATGTTTTATGCCTTATTCAACCTTAGCATTTATGCTCTCTACCATATTGTGTATCCTCTTATTGTAACATACATAGGCTTTAGTTTGAGTGGAATAACCAAGAAATATTACTTCATCACATATTGATTAAAAACTTCCTAATTTATCCTGCTTTCTTTTGATGTAACATTTGCTTCCAAACACTCTACACTACTTAATAGAGGTAGGCATTATATACAATAACACATAGGGAGTTTTGTTACTATTTACCCTCAGTTAAACTTTACCCAAGATGTATACTATTATCTAGACTACTTTTCTCCAATATCCATTTGATAACTTGGCCTCCTTTAGCATTTTTCTAGCCATTTCCTTAATTATTCTATTCTTTTTATTAATAACTCCATTTTGTTGTGAAGTCCTTGCTGTAGAGTAGTGCCTTTTGATCCCATGCTTCTCACAATACTCTATGAATTCATTTTAGGTGAATTCTCCACCTTTATTAGATCTTAAGCATTTGATTTTTCTTCCAATCTCATTTTCAACCATGGCTCTAAAGATATTGAATCTCTCAAATGCTTGAGATTTGTCCATCAAAAAGGTTACCCATGTCATTCTTGAGTAGTCATCTACAAATAACATGAATTATTGTACTCCTTTAGATCATCTTGTCTTGGTAGGTCCACAAAGATCAATATGAACTATTTGTAGAGGCTTTGTAGTTGCATACTCCTTTGTTTGAAATTTGACCCTTGTCTACTTTCCTACTTGACATTACTTTCAAGTAGTATCTTTAGGTTTGGTTATCTTGGGAATCTGTCTTACACACTTATTTGAGCTTACTTTGACTAGATTATAAAGTTGACATGACCCATTCTTCTATGCCATAACCAATTCTCATCAATCTTTCCCATGAGGCAACTATTTCCATTTAATTCAACAAGATTATAGATATTTCTTTTAGTCCTTTTCCCTTTTGTAACTATACTTACATATCTTCTTATCTTGTAACCTTCTACTTCAAATGTGACCTTGTATCCATTGTCACACATGTGGTTGATACTTAGCAGATTATGATTCAATCCTTCAACATAAAGGACACCATGTGTATGTAGTTTATAATCTATATTAAAGGTTCCTTTACCTTTGATCTTTTCTACTATGTTGTCTCCCAAGCTGACAAATCTTTCCTTACATTTTCTCAATTTGGTGAACTTGCTCTTTTCACCAGTCATATGCTTTGAGCAACCACTATTTATCTACCATAAATTTTACTATTTGGCATGGAGGCTAGTTTGAAAAATCATGGGTTGATTTTTCACTTTCCACACTTGATTGGGTTTATTATATGTCCTCTTCTTCTCTTTATTAGAGACATGTGAACCATTGTTCACACTAGGAGACATGCCTTTCTTTACATTGTGTGATTTTGAGTTTATGAATCTAGTTCTACAATGTTTAGCTATTTGACCAAAATTATTACAATTATAACACATTATGTTTGTATCTAATAAAGGATAAAATGAGTTTCTACTTACAAAATTTATTCATTTTGCAGATATAACTCTAGAATCAATAGCCCTATGACCAAAATGATTACATATATAATAATACCCATAGAAAGATGAGGAATACTTGGTCATAGCATTTATTAGCTTATAATGAGGAGATATTCTTCACTTTGGCTTCTTCAAGTCTCTCACTTTGGTGTATCCATTTTCATTATCTCCCTTTATCTTTTTCTTTTCTTCAAGCTTTATTTTAGATTATAATTTCTTCATAATAGTTGTGTTTGAGTCTATCTTTGTGTCTTTGAAAGCTTTCTCTTTCTTTTGCTCTGATTCTCCTTCTACTTTGAAGTTTTCATATAGGTTAGCAGATGTCTGCCCTTTTTTCTAAAACATGGTATATAGTAGAGAACTATATATATTTGGACTATATATTTGACTACATAACTTTTATAGATTGATATTTGATTATTCCCCCTTTCTCAACAAGATGGTTTTGACATTTATGATCATTTCCATACACATGTGAAAATATTACATGCATGCACTCTTATAAATTTTTCTATCTATGTGTTCTTGTTGTTTATGTGTGTGCTTCACTCACAAACATTTTTCCATAATGTTTCTCAATTGTATCCAACTTAAGTTGCATTATATGTTCCTTTCCTAGTTTCCAGCTAAATATTATACATTTATATTCTATTGGAGTAACATTAACATTTTTAAGAGCTATGGGTTTAATTAAGGGAAATTTGGCTATCCATTCAACCTTAAAATACATTCCAATTATCCATCTACTTCTCTTCCTTTGTAAATATTTAATTGAAGTTGGTGTTTGATGAGAACTATAAATCTCTTCTAGAAGTTAAATTTCATCATCATTATCATCGAGTGTTAGAGGATCATCTTTAAGTGATGGCATGTCATCATCAATAAAATATTTAGGTGCAGACTATGATCTGGGAATTTGACTCAAGAGTGGAGGTTCGTATGGAGTTAGTTTTAAAAAAATGAAATCAACTCACTAAAAATCTAACATATTTAGGCTTAGATCATGGAGGGATCATGGTTAACAAAACAATTGAAAACAAAACTAAAAAGTTAAATAAATGAAAGCTTAAATACAAATATAAATTTATTACCCAAATCCTTGATTGCTCCAAAAGGCTTCTTTGTTACCTTGCTCAGATTGGTGCTTAATAGGTCTTCATCAATGGAGTTTGGCTATCTCCATCCCCTCTTGGTACCTTTTTCATTCTTGGATTTGATATGTCTTGATGATTTAATGGATTAGATGAATTTTGGCATTATAACTCTATACTCTTGCTTCATACCCAAATTCTTGAATGATAACACTACTATGTTCAATCTCTCCAAATGAAGAGCTCTAGGCTTGTATTTATAGATTTTACAACTAACCCCAACCCAAGGTGAGTTAGAGGCTAGTTAGATATTAGAATGGGTTCAATATTAACCTTTGTGAGTTAACTAACCTTAGTGGAGTCAAAATGTGTCAAATGGTCATGATTTAGAATTAAATAGGCATGGCTGGGATATTTATAGATATTTTCCAAAATGAAAACTCACAAAAGGTAATTATTAGTTTCTAAGATATTCATTTATTTGAATTTACTTTTTTATAATTGATTTATTAGCTCATGGATGAATTAAATTAGGATTTGGATTTGATTTAGGATTTGATATTAATTAATCCTTATTAGGAATTTTGAACATTTGTTTGATTTTTATATAATTCAATGTGAATTTACATGATTTAATTGATTTATGGGAAAAATTTATTTATTTACATGGTTATGAAGCCAAATTTTAGACATTTAGAAATTATTAGACTAGATGGTCGATGGTTAGTAAGAATTTGTATAATGTCAGGTATAAATCCATTGGTGACCAATTTTGGATGTCTATAGTTTTTCCTTGTTTGGGAAGGCCTTGAAAACTATAGGCATATAAATGTCTTCTCAAGTAATGAGAAAAGGCCTATATACCAAAAAGAAGATGATGATTGAAGAAGAAGCTCCAAATGGTGTTTGGGAAGCCTATAATGATGCCTCCTTAAGGGAGTGGCCATTACATTTGTGGATGGATGGTCCTTGGAAAACAAAAAAGAAGAATGGTGGAATTAACCCATGGTTGGGATTTATCCAAATGAGAAATGCTTGCATTCCTTGATTTAAAAAGAGTACCAATTTGACCAAATATGGTTATAATCAGTAATAAAATTTAAAATAATGGTTTATCCAAAGGTTGTTATAAGCATTAAGATGACCTAAAATGGATAAAGATGATGTTTGATATACTTGTGCCTTAGTAGGTTAGATTAGCAAGCATAACTCAAGGATAAAATATATTACACATATTAAATATGAATGGGTGTAAACATAGATGTGATGATCTAATGACTAGAGAATCCACAAACAACCAAGCACATGAGGATTCAAAAAGTGATGAAAGAGATGGATAGAAGAATAAGATTGATCAATAGAAAATATTTGGGTATCCTTACCAAGGCAGAGATGTACATCCTTATTAGCATTGATACATATAAAATGGTCAATGTGTTGATTTGATGAATGTGGGTGGAAGGATTTGCCAAGGTACTAAGGAAAAACTTATGTGGATCTATTGCTTATAAAACTTATTGAATTTTATTGTTGTAGCATGTGTTGGTAGGCCTCATGATATACAACACCATGAAAACTTGGATGAAATGTGCATAAGGACTAAATCTTGATCCAATATTCAATTGAAAACAATACACCAATGATAAAAAACATGATGATGATGTTGATGTATGAATATAGATGAAATCAAGAATAATGTGTAAGGAATCGCCCAATGAATACATATAATCTGAGTCAAGGAAATAGTGCTAAAAGAAAAAAAAGGAAAGCGAACAAAGAAATAAACAAATAGAAAATAAAAAAATAGAAAGCAAACCAACAAAAAGATTGAAAAGAAAAAGAAAAAGCAAAAGAAAGCATCCTAATAATGACTTTTCCCTAGTAGGGTAGAGCGAGGATAACTAACTATGTTTAGATAGGACAATTTTTTTTGGATTTTGAAATATTTGAATGTTTTTATAATTTTGAGATATCTTAACTCGTTATAGAATGATAAGATACATACTCATAAAAAAGTGATAGCATTTGGCTTAGGTTACTCACCAAATGGAAAGAGCATGATGGAAAGGGGGACTAAGGTGACCTCAAAATGAATTGAACATGGACTACATCGTCTTAAAATGAAATCAAGTCATAGTAATTCAATGCACACAAAAGGTGGGGAAAAACTTGACCAAGTCCTAACAAGTTCTCAAATCTAGTAAATGGCTAGTCAAATAGAAATAACAATGGTAAGGTGATGTAATAATGCATGATAAAAAAGTGTTACTAATAATTTTCCCATAGGTGGTTATAATTAGGATACAATTTATTAGATTAATAAATATAATTTTTCCATAGGTGGTTATAATTAGTAGCAAGACCAATGAACACTAATTTTCCCTAATAGGCACTATAATCAAGATCACATAAACAAAATTGATATAGGATGAAAAAGTTAGGATATATTGCTAGATAAAATATCACACTAATTTTATAGACTATCATTTTAAACATGGATTTGATTAAAAATTGAAACTTGATCAGAATCCCCTCATAAAAAGTATGAGAAGAACCAAAGTAACCAAGATCAAAATAAGATTGGATTAGGATGACTAAAAACAATTTTTAGTCTAGATAGGATTGATATGGTAGAATGACATGGTCTTGCTTTAGGATAATGATGGTTTGATAGATTAGATATAATGGTAAGAGGGTTATCCCCAAGTGATAAGGTGATTATCTAGGATATGCAACAACAATAAAAGGATATGTGATAATGGCAAAAGGAAATGTAATAATAATCAAAGGATAAGGCAAATCAAAATTGTATGGTACATGTTTGGCCTAGGTGTGATTTTTGATTGATGATTATATTATTATTGATAATGTGTAGATGCACATCTTGATCAGAAAATGATACAAAAAGAATAGTTAATCATGTTAATTACTAGTCCACACCTCATTTTAAAAACTACTCTATCAAGAACTAGCTATAAATTTGGGCACAAATGATGTTGTTATGATCTTAATTAGTCATTGATTCTTATTCCTTCAAGCATCAAGATAAGGTATCTTTATATCCTCTATAAAGGAAAGTGCAACCATGGATGGTAAATAAAGACACATGTTGGATGATAGGTTTGATTGGGAGATGGAATATAGGAGGATAATGGAATTAATGATGGTGGGAAAACAAATAAAGATTAATATTTTTAGGTACACACAATGGTGCTGATTTCATATTTGAAATAGTTTTAGATGTGGTGGGGTTGAAGAATTATGAATATTTTCTTGATAGGTCAACTAACTTTTTCTATTGTTTGGGTTTGAGAGTAGCTACCATCTAATTAGGCTATAAATTGGAAGTTATTTTCATTTGATCTTTGATTTTGTCTTCATCAAGCAGTGAAGGACTTTTGTGCTTAGCTATTGATTCCTTGAAGAGGTTTATACCAATGAAGTTATCTTGATTGTCCCATATCACTTCTAAGAAGGTTTCACTAAGGAATGTTTAATTTTGACTTTGATTGTCTTCTAGTGCCTCCAAAAATGTTTCACTAAAATATGTTGAGTTTGAACTTCGATTGTCCCCTAGCACCTCTAAAAAGGTTTCATTGGGAGATTATACTTCTTCTACATGAATTTGGTTTTGGCCTCCCTAATGTTCTACAACTAACATGTCACCATAGATGAAATTTAATAAGGTGTGATTCTATCAGTCCCAATTGACACTTGTAGGAGATGGAAGGTTAATAAAACGGCTATGTTGGTTAATGGTAATGTCTTGTGGAATGGTAATGGAATTGAGAGAGGATGCATAATCCTTATATAAGATACTAGGATAATTTTTGTCAATGCTAAAGTAATCATCCTCAAAATCCATAGAAAGATCACAAATGTATTAAAATTGACCTAGGAGGCATGCATAACCAATGTTATAATAGCCATAAACATATTTTGTTTTTGTTTTTGAATCTAACTCAAGGAACTCTAAATCTGATGTTGAGGCTAACATTGATTCTATTTCTAATGCTAAATCTGATATTGGTTCAAGAATATAACCTAAATCTAATTCTAATTCTTCATCTGATGTGGATGTTGATACAATGATGTCTTATTGAATGTTTGGTTTTGGACAAGTAATGACCTATGATGGCATGATGGGATCCACAAATACTAGCTTATCAAAGTGAAATTCCATAATGATGGGAAAAAGGTCAAGAGACAACTCAAAAATTAGATTATCAAAGGGAGGCTCTCAAAAATTAGGCATATGGTCGAGGTAATGATTTTCCCAAAAGAAATTATAATCATGAAGAAGTGACTCAATAAATATTGGCTCATCAGAGTGAGACTCATTGATAATAGGAATATAATTGGAAGGTGATTCATCACAAGTTGACTTATAAAAAATGGGTGGTTCAATAATAACATTTTAGATTAGTTGATCTGCTTGGTCATGGTTTTCAATCAATTATAAAATGCTAGTTTTGAATACAAATTGGTCCTAAAATGATTGAGGGGTTACTGATTGGCTCAATTGGATGGGTACTGGTTAGCATGATTAGATAGGTACTCATTAGCTTAGTTTGGGTACTAGTTGTGATTGGATTGGATGGGGTTTTTATTGGATTGGTTGGGATTTTGATTAGATTAGTTGGGGTTTTGATTAGACTAGTTGGGATACTAATTAGATTGGCTAGGATTATGACTAGGTTGATTGGGGTTAGGAATATATTGGTTGAGGTTTGGATTGGATTGGTTGAGGTTTTGATTGGATTAGTTGGAGTTGTCTAAAGTGGGGAATTATTGGTACTAGACAAGGAATGGTCAATGGTTGGATAATGGGTGGATGTTGTAGAGGATGATTTATCACACAGGACACATGATGAAGTCCTAAAATGCTAACAATAGGTCATTATGGAACTTTATTGATCACATAAGTCAAAGGATGAGGTCATGGAGTGATGATTCTGGGACATTGTGGAGATTGGTTGTTTGTATGAGCCAAAGAATCTAAGTCTTCCTCAGAAACCATATCATCTTAGTTGATAACTTGATTCAAATCATAAACAAGTGTTTGAGTTTTTTCCTCAAATAAGTCATGATTATAGTTAATTTTTGTGGCCATTCTATCACAAATTAGATTATACATGATTCCACCATAAGCGTAACTAGACATATTTGTATCAATGAAGAAAGATCCAAAATAAAGTGTTTTTAGAGTTATACAAACTCTAAAAAATAATGTACAAAGGATAAAAGGCTCAAACTTGGTATAACCTGGTAAAAAAGGGCTGGAGTTGTATCTCCAAATAATGGTCTGAAAATGGATCCGTATCTCCAAAATGGTCTGTGCTAAAACTTTTCATAAAATAGTCTGACATCAAATTTTGAACATAAAATGTCATACACACAAAAGGTCAAGCATCTGAATAAAAAATGGCATGTCAAAATTCATGTCCAAAGTGTTCCAAGTAGGTCTAAACTAGGAAAGGGAATTGTTGTTAGGTCTTTTGTCCAAACATAGAGTTAAAATCTAGGCTCAAACAGGCTGTGCTAGGAATTTTGTCCAAATGGAATCAAAAGCTACTCTTTAAACAAAGATGATGATGATATTTTAATCTATCAATCTTGAAACACTTTGACATAAAATCAACACATGAAATCAAACATAAAAATGATCAATTGGTATAAAACATAAGGCAAAAGGCACTTGGAGAAAGGATGTGTTCTCCCAAATAAAGACACAAATAATGATGTGGATAGGTTTTATGATCAAATAATTAATATTTTTCAAATTTGGGTAATTAATTAACCTAATTTATATAACCCAAAAGATAAATATCTAATATCATCCCCTACGAAGTGATGCTTAAATAGAAATCAATCAATGTTTGAATTCAAACTTGGAAAATTTAATTGAAAACTTGAATGTTGAAAGCTAGGTTATAGTTGATCAAACAAGCTAGAAATTTTTTAACATGACCATGCTAAAAAAAGATATAACAAGGCTCAAATGATTATTTTTTATAATCATGGTTGATACAACACAAGTTTTGAAATAATTTAGGTAGTGTAATGACATTATTACTTCCAAAAAGATGTGATCAATGTTTGTTTCAAAGAATTGATAATGCACAAGACTTTAAAATGATTTTGGTAGCACAATGGTACCCATTTAAATCAAGTGACACACACACAAACTTGTTTAGAAAAAAATTCAAGGCACAAATTTAGTGTAAAATGACTAGCATAACGTCTCCTTGACAAGGGAGTGGTGTATAAACAGCTTGTTTTTATGTGGTTATAAACAAACATATAAGTTTTAGTTTTAAAATACCAAGAAAGAGAATGATAAGTGAAAAAATATAACTAATCATAATGTCTTAGATCCTATCAAGGCATGACAAAGTGGGGTTGAATAAAATCTACAAGTTTTTGACTATCTAGATGGATCCCATGTGTACACACTTTCAAATATGCACACAAGATAAATAACACATCAATTAATTTTGTATTGATTGGATTTCTATGAAAAGGTCTTGTCCTTTTCACAACCACTACATCTGTCACTTGCTTAGTGTAGTGTGATGTCTATATCAATCATACATCTTAGGCTTAACTTGCCATTAATAGAGATGGTTTAACCACTTAGACCACCATCTCAATGGGGTGATCCCAATTTATATACCCCCTATGGAGAGGGGTTGAAGAAAATTTTGAAACATGAATCCACAGGTCAAATATTACCTATAGAACCCATGGGAGGTAATGAATTCCCCCTCACAAGCCAAAAATGCATGAAATAAAAGACAAGTAAAAATACTTTAGGTTTGATTTTAGATCACCCAATACTATGCGAGTTTAGGGAGAGCTTAGGCAATATTATTTCTAAAACTTTTACTAGGCACTAATATTTAATGGAAATACACTTTTGATATGATGAGTTTCCTATAGGGGATGGGGGGAGAGCATACATGTGTTATCCTTTTCTCTAAAAGAAAAAAAACACAAGTTATAAACAAATATTAGTGAGGTTGATTTTAAGCACCAAATTTGAATGTGATAATTATTTATTAATAGGCCCCTTGGCTTAAGTGTAAAAATGGAAAGTATTTGCACAAAAGCAAATGAAATTAAAACCTCTAAGTTCATTTTAAGCCCAAACATTGAAGTGTTCAAGAATTATCCTAGGTTCATGATTAAAATACCAATTTAAAAATGTTTAAGATATAAAGATTGTTTTAATCACTAAAATGAAATGTTTATAAGACTTATCCAAATATTAGGTTCATTTTAAGCACCAAAATTTAAATGTGTGATATTAAACACGATAATTTTATACCCAAATTTAAATGATTGAAATTTGACTAATTCCTTTTAAATCCTAAAATGAAATGTGTGATTAGTCGAAAATAAAAAAATTGTTTGCAAATCAATCCTTGGCCCTTGAAAAAACAAGAGATTAACCCCTTGCTTTGAATCACTTTCAATTTTCATCAAATAAAGTTTGAAAAAGAGCTCTTGGGTTTTATATTTAATTTGCCATAGTGACTATCAGTGATCACAGATAACCGTCAGTAGTTTCAAGGCAACCATCATCGATCGGTTAACATGTAACCATCAATGGTAAATTAGAATCATTATTGGTTGATAAAAACCATCAACAAAAACCTATGAACTTGAAGGCAAAACCACAAAAGGAAAATACATCAAATTAGGTAATGATTAGATGAACTCTAATAAAAACCTACAAGGTTAAGTCTAATTGATAGATTTAAATGCCTTTAAAACCTAGAAGTTAAGAATAGGTATGTAACCTAATCATTATTGGTATCATAGAAACATTAATGGTTGGTCACAATCATTGACGACTAGGCCCTAACTATCACTGGTTTTTCCTGACCATCGATAATCACTATGTAAACCCATGAATTAAACAAAAATGAAATCTGGTCAAAACAAGGTTAGAAAATCAATTTTAGAGAGCTTCAATCATCAAAATGAAGATTTAAAATCTAAATAATGATTTCCTTGCTATGTGGGATGCTTTGGGTCCCACCGAGCATGCCATTTGTGATCTAGGAATTTGACTCAAGAGAGGATGTTAGTATGGAGTTAGTTCCAAACATAATAAAATCAACTCACTAACAATCTAACATTTCTAGGCCTAGATCATGAAGGGATCATGGTGAAAAAACCAATTGAAACACAAATAAAAATGGAAATAAATTATGACTTAAACACAAATATAAATTTATTACCCAAATCCTTGATTGTTCTAAAAGGCTTCTTCATTGGCTTGCTTAGATTAACACTCAAAAGGTCTTCATCAATGGAGTTTGGCTATCTCTATCCCATCTTGGCACCTTGTTCATGATTGGATTTGATATGGATTTATGATTTAATTTATTGGATTAATTTTTTCATTATAAATCTATGCTCTTGCTTCATGCCCAAATTCCTGCATAATGACATTGTTATGTTCAAGCTCTCTAAATGAAGAGCTCTAGGCTTGTATATATATATATATTTTGTAACTAACCCCAAAAAAATGTGAGTTAGAGGGTAGTTAGAGCTTAATTGGGTTCAAACTTAACCTTTGTGAGTTAAATAACCTTAGTGGAGTCAAAAGGTGTCAAATGGTCATGATTTAGCATTAAATAAGCATGGGTGGGATATTTCTAGATATTTTCCAAAAATGAAAAATCATAAAATGTAATGATTAGTTTCTAAGATATTCATTTGTTTGAATTTTCCTTTTTGATAATTGATTTATTATCTCATGGATGAATTAAATTAGGATTTGGATTTGATTTAGGATTTGATGTTAATTAAACTTTTTAAGGCATTTTGAACACTTTTTTGATTTTTATTTAATTCAATATGCATTTTCATGATTTATGTGCCAAAATGATATATTTGCATGATTATGAAGCCAAATTTGAAACATTTAGAAATTCTTAAGCTAGATGGTCAATGGTTGGTAAGAATTGGTCTGAAGTCAGGTATAAAGCCATTGGTGGCCAATTTTGGATGTCTATAGTGACATTTTATTGAGATTAATTATTTATTGTGAATTACAATCATTATTAGTGGGGATTTATACATGTAAAAGGTTTTTGATATTATTCTTAACATTTAAAATCAAATTTACTACAAATTTTAAAAAAAAATCATAAGTACTTTATTGTAAGTGCATGGCAGTTGTGTGGGATTTTTTAATTAGCTCTATAAAATAAAATAATATGCTCAATTTTATTAATAATTAGCCTATCCTTTTAGCATTACCACTAGATTCCATGATGAACAATGCAGATAGATGATTTCAATATGATGAAATTGAACCGTTTCTATAGGTATGCCATCAATGAAAGATATCTAGGATGCAACCATTTTATTGTAGCATGGATGCAAGTTTTTAGTTATAGTACGAATTCAACCATCTAGTTACCAATAAAAGAAGACATTTCTACAACTGGTCGATGGTGTTGTTGCAAAAGTTCAATGTAGAAATGGTGAAGCCATTCTATTTAAATAATTTCTAATATGGCACTAGAAAATTGATAATATGGTGTAGCCTTTGTTGAACGTTTACTTATTTGATATCATTAGGAATTTGCCTTTGTAAAAAGTATAATTAGATGGTTACCCATGGAATCATGATTACTATATATAAGCTAAATTGGATGGTTAACCAAAAAATTATATTGTAAATATTTGGTGAGCCAACCCAAAAAATAACTTACATTCTAAATTTTTAGGTGACCCACACCCATGTATTGACCCTCTAAAATAATCAAAACCAAATTTTAAAAAATGGAATTTTTATGAATTAAAAAATATCCTTTGCTAAAATCTACCATACTAAGGTGAAACAAAACTAGTTGGCAAAGGGTGAAGAAATATGTTAGGTTCTAGAGGATTATGTAATACATATTGTGAATCAATAACATGAGTTTATTTCATAGATTTTTTTTCATTGTTGGTAACCTTCACTTCCATTTCTTGTATACTTGTAAAAGAGTGTGAATGGTAGACCCATTTGGATTTTGATTTAAAACTTGAGAAGTCACAAAAAAGGATGAAAACACCACTTGATTTGATGTAGGCATTGAAACTAGTAATTGAGTTGAGGTATTAATTGTTCCCATGGAGGATGTAGGAAAAGTTATTTGATCTTCAAGAAACAATGGTTTGCAAACATATCTTGTGCCCCCACTAGATGTAGTATGCAATGTTTTTCTTGAGGGGAGGGAGATTGGAATGGATGTGTGATAGCCATATCTGGTATCGCCAATATTTGTATCAATAGAAATAAATGGTTGTTCACTAACATTTTGTGATTTTTTATAGATTCCAATATAGTATTAATGATCTTGTGGAGATATTTAATATTTTCATGAATGTTTTCTCAAAACAATGCAATATATTTAATGTTTTATTGATCTAATTATTCAAGTTCATTATTTTCATTATCCTCATCATTAGATTCATCTTCTATAAGAAAATTTTAATTAATTTTATCATTTTCATTATTAGAACTATAATTATTAGAATAATTTTACATTGTATTATCTTGAGACATTTTAGGCGGCCCAAGGGGAAACTCAATATATTAAGTAGAAACAGATCCTAATTTAGAAGTATGCCTAGGTTACATGTAAAAGATAGAACAAATATGAATAAATATAGCAAGAAAAAAACTTATAAGGATAAGACCCCTAGAGCAAGATAGTAGTTGCATGAGAAGATGTAGAGGTTAGGTTTGCCAAATATTTAACCCTTTTTTGAAATAAGTATTAATATATGAAAGAGTTACCTAATCAAATAAGGAGTAAGCTACTCTAAAAAATAGACCAATTAATAAAATTAAATTCTAATAATATTATGATAAGAAATATTGAATATAATCATATTGAAATATATTAAGTATAAAATTTAATAATATAATAATAAATATACAAATTAGAAATTGTAATTAGCTTATACTTTGATGTGTAGGTAGATATAAGTAATGTAGGTGTAAAAATAGGTTGTATGATGATTTTGATCTAGTCATCAGATTATAAAAATTATTTTTTGTAGCACAGACACATGTCACACCCTATAGACACTTGCATACATGATATTATTTGTGATTTAATATATTTGTCTTATATGAAAATTGAGTTTTAAGTATAAATTTTACATGGTCCTTTATGAGTTTTCTATCTCCTTTCATATTGTGTGTCTAGATCATGTGCATGATTTCTTGATATCATAATATAGCTCAAACCCTAAATCCTCCTCTTAGGTCTTGTCACCTTGCCAAAAATGGGTTATGGGGCTTATGAAGTTAAGATAGCCTTAAGGATATATATGTCAATGATTGATTTCTACAAAGCCAACACTTTGAAGAGGGCTATAAACATATGTAGTTCTCACTTATATGTTGACTTACATGTGTGAACAATGGTATATAATGTTATATGTAAGTGCATGTAGTGATCTAGGTTGTAACTTGGAAAATATTACTTATGGATTTTTATTTGAATTATTTTAACCTATAGCATGACTTTTCCTATGACTGATATAGAAATAGGGAAGAATAGGGTATTAAAACTTAGTTGTTCCATTTATTGAATGAAATTGAATAGGTGTTTTCTTGGTATTTTCTAGATGAATAATGAGTTGGAATTAACTTGTATTTATACCACTTATTTTCAAAAGTTTCTCATGAAATTGTTAATGAAAAATAATAGGCCAAACTATATATATTGAAATATTTGAAAATTTGAATGTTTTGAAGGTAAGAACACCTACATTAAATAATAGATAGTAACATCAATGCTACTACCCAAGTCTTAATGTAACTATATAATAATATAGAAGGTTTTTATACTTGTGTAACTACATTAAAGGATATATATAAGTTTTTAAGAATATTATGGACTATAGGTGACCTAGATAATCAAAATAACAATATTAGACTACAAGATAAGAATTTATGCCTAGTGAGATGGTGAATGAAATCCTATAAGTTGGAAGGAAGGTCAATAACTGAAGGGTAAAGACTTTAGTGATATATTTAAAGTATATGAGATTAAATTAACATATAAATCCATATTTAAGCATCTAAAACTCTAAAAAACCTTAACGTATCAACCCTAAATCCAAGCATAGATACAAATTCAAGATAAATGCTACAAGTTGTTAAGTTTCAAAGAGGACACATTGCATTACATTATAACATGATCTTTATGGTGCACAAAATGACCTAGATTGGAGAACTATGTGTGATATGAGCCTTCTTAGAGTATTAGAACATACAATGTTTCAAAGTAGGAAACATTGCATACTCAGTCACTTGGGAGGGAGAGGTTAGGGAATGCCCACCATATTTTTTTAACCCATTTTCCCAATCATATCTTATGTCAAAATTGAAACTAGGGTTTTAATGAAAAGATAATAAAATCAAGGATCAATGCAATGGACCTAGGGTAATAAAATACACATAACTCATCTACACATATAGTCATAGTGATATAAGGTGGCATAAGATTGTACAATATTGATAAAGGAAGAATAATACTAATCATAATAGGGGTATAAGCTTCATACATAGTGTTTGTGTAGGTTTTTAGGTTTTATTACTTGGTCCAAGTAGTTATAGAGATAATAGAAAACAATTTTTCATACTATGACACAAACAAGGAACAATAAAAATTAAAAATTAGCTAATTACATCTATTATCTTTTATCTGATTAATTCTAAAATTAGTAACTTGAATATCAATTTATCTTTTACATTTTTTTTGTAATTCCCTATTTTACATTATCTAAATTTTAATAATTTTATTTTACTTATATTACATTAAATAAAGAATAAATGAAACAAGGAGGTGAAAGGAATGTTTTGGATGTAACAACCAATTTCATTGTTAGGGGTGATGTAATTGGTTAGGGGGAATGTTAACATTGGCTACCATCACATATGATACCTAGGATCATATTAAATTTATGTTTTCTTCATTTTTGGCTTTTTGTATATAATTTTTTTATATTAATTACTAATGATCACTTATAGATGTGTGTTTATGTATCAGTCATTTGGATTTCTATGATAAATGGGGACACATGAGTTATGATGCATGATAACCTATATAACTAATGACTTGGAGGCATTACCAAGGAATTCATAATAAATCATACCATTACCATCAAGACCAAGGACATCCTTTTTAGTTCCATCTATAGACTTTGTTACACTATTTATTTTTGAGATAGTATGATTAGGTGATGATCACACACATTCAAAACAGGAGTTAGCCTAAGAAATAAAAAAAATATTTGGTCATTATTTTTAATATATTGAGTGATTTTTGTGATTATAAATATGGTCATTTTAGGTCACTACACTATTATATTAGTGAGAGTAGTTCTATAGGCACCCATAGAGTTTGTCCCAGGGATGAGAGTGGGGATGATCACACTTCCTGACATCAAAAAAGGTAGTTAGATGTATACATTATATGGTCCATGTGATGTAAATTGTGTAATATTATTAATGATTTAGACACACATACACACACGATTTTTTATTCAGTTGACACTATGTGTTACCATGTGTTTAATTTGTATTTTTATTTCATTTATAGATTTTATCATTTTTAATTTTATAAGTGCATGGAAAAAAATGTTAAGTTATTTATTAGAGTTTATGTAAAATAAGTAATGTGAATCTATCAATACTATAAATTCCTAACATTTAGTAAAATATGTATGCACCAAATCTTTTATTAAGTAGCAAGAGTGATATCATATAATATTCTCACATGTGGAATCAACAAAGTATATGATTGTGGTATGTGATCATGAATAATTTATATTATTATAAGGTAATAAAATCATATCAAACATTTCATCATCATCAAATCTAGTGCATTGAGATATATCATTATAATGAAAAATTCCCTCTATGGGAGATGGAGTGTTAGGTAATAATAACTCAAGTTATTTTAGTTATTATATAATATCATGGCTATTAAGTGTTTATTGGGTATCCACTCTTGATATATAACCTAGTAAAAATCTTATCTACCTAAGTTTCACCATCTTGAAGCAAACTATTCAAATCCATCTCAAACTTGGACTAACATGGGATTAACGCATAGGTTATGGGATACCTACATTCTAGGTCAAACCTATAGATTTATGGGGATAGATCCCCTAGTTTTTCACTTGAATTATATCTCTAAGGCCTAATTATATTGGGTTGAAAAGAGTAAAGGTGAAAACTTAGAAGGAAAACTACATTATAGGTCAAACATCTAGATTTTTGGGGCTAGATCCCCTAGTTTGTCACTTGAATTCTATCTCTAAGGCCTAATTATATTAGGATGAAAAGAGTAAATGTGAAAACTTAGAAGGAAAAATACACTAAAAGTGGTGATGCACCAATACTTGACTATCCTCTTTTTTTTTGTCCCTTAGATGCATTTATGAATCTAATGAAATTAACAATTGATAAAACCTCTCAAAAAAGTCTTGGGCATGAATATTTCATGTGAAGGTAAATTGGAAGTTTTAAAACTTCAAGGCTACAAACCTATATCTACACAAGGCACTATTAGCTCATTAACACTTCAAGAACACCCCTACCTATCAACACTTACACAACCTACATAAACTAATAATAGGACTTTAGATTCATGAAAGGACATAAATTTTACAATGGAACTCATAAATTATAAAAATTAACTATCATAATTCAAACTAACAATCAAATAAGAAGTTTAAAACTATTCTTCTATTGATTCAAAGGCAAAAGGTATAATTTTGGCAGAGATTTACTACACCTAGCCAAGGGATAAGAACAAAGATCTCAATGCCTCCTTATATATAATGTTCATGAGAGAGGGGATAAGGATAAAAGCATAGTATATGCCATGAATGAGACCAAGGTGCACATATGTCAGTTACAATAGTCATAATCATTTCTTCCATGCATTAACACTCTTTAATGATTCCCTTTTAGCATTTAAGGTGAAGTGGTAGAGAGTGAATAAACATCATTTATCCTCAT